>CM033349.1:8928111-9323111 GCA_019395295.1 Osmanthus fragrans
AAGCCTTTAACTACGATATTTGACGGCGGCTCGACTCAACAATCTCAGTCCATAAGGCCACAACCTAATAGGCGAAGAGACAAAATAATAAACAATTGTTAGCCATGCTCAAGAGAATAGACTTAAACAAAAATGAAGAAATATAGCAGGAAGTTTACGCTCTGGGTGTAGACTGCCAAACCCCCTCCACATTGTCGAAACTTCGCTCGGTGATCACCCTGGCACAAATGAGCATCACCAAAGACCCTAGTATTCCCATCTCATGATTACCCGAGTGAGAAAAATTCAAAGTTCGAAAGAGGAGAGCCTTCGTGCTCAGACCTGATGAGACTCAAGTTGTCCTCTCTGGGCTCAAGCAGTGGGATAACTTCAAGAGGCTCACCTAAGGGTTGTGAAGTTTCCACGGCAACACTACACTTTGCCCCTCGTAGGCAGTTTTCTTTCTCTTCAACAGAATGGGAGTTAAGTCCCCATCACTCTCGTGCAGTGCTTGGGCATGGAATTAATGGTCTCCTCCAAGTCGAACTCGATGCTGCATGTGCAAGGTAAAAATCCATCAAGCTCAAAGAACAGCAAACAAAGGTGCCCACAAGTATGAAATCAAAAGCAAAATATGCAAGAACTTACCATTAGCATAAATAAATACCTTATAGCTCTCTGGCATGGACAGAGTCTTCAGCACTTCATCTATGTTAAAGTCCATGCTTTCATGCACACAACTGAGTTCATCAAACCCAAAAAATAGTAAGTAAAAATATATACCGGTGTAAAACTACGGGCATGGTAAGAGGTAGTGTAATTCTCACTATCAACATATTCCTCATAGTCAAAACTGACCCTAAGTCGAGTGCAAAAGGTAGTGTATTGGTCACCCGTTGGATTTGTGTTCTTAGAAGAAGAGTAATCTTGACTTGACTATTGAAGAGACGAATCTAAGGATATCTCCAATTGGGGTTGAAAGGGAATTGACCTTCAGAAGTTCGAACAAAGAAAAATCGGGATTTCCACCCATTGTTGGAATTCCTAAATTTAGAAAAGCGCAAAGGGACTCTAGAGGTGAAAAAGACAAAAGCATTATACTAAGCTAGCTCGTGCATCTAAAAAATGCACCTAAAGAGGTTTACTGAGAGTGATATTTTCTTATTAAGGCAAATGTACAAGAAGTACAATGCTTTGCGTTAGGGTTTATGACAAGGACTAGGGTGGAATTCATTAAAAATTGAGATTAAGAGGGGATGAATGGAGAATCTAAAGCCACCATCCATAGTATCTTTATACACGGCAATCTCGCGGGAGTTAGACCCGGAAAGCCTCTCTTTGGGCCTAGGGACTCTATAAATATAATTGTCAATGTGATCGAATTTGCTAAGTGATTTTTTTCAATTTAAGTGGGAAATTATAAAAGCTATAGCACTTTGGAATCTCAAGAACAACCACCTCGCTAGCCAAATCCCGTCCAATTTTCAAATTTTGGTTCAAAGACTTAGTTGAGCCAATATGTTTTTTGGGAGAACTTGGTTGAAAGGCATGGAAGTCGGCCAAATGAGTTGGATTATCAGAGTCATGAGGGGATCAACCGACCTCATGAGGAGGCTATCGATGGGGCTGGTGGACGGACGATCAGCAAGACCGGTTGACTAGCTAGTGTCGATCGACGATCAACTCGTACCTCTCAATCGTCGATCGATGATGCCCAATCGGGCGTCGAAGGCCCATCTGATGATCGGTCGAATTGCCCGTCCCCTCGCTCTCACTTTTATCAGAGGAAGAAGTTACGAAGATTTTATATATGATAGAAGGAAGAAAGACAACTAAAAAAAAAGCTAGGATGAAGGAAGAGTAAATGAAGAAGTTGCTTTAGGAGTGTGAAGGAAATAGAGTTTTTGCAAGTAGAGAAGTGATGGTAAAATGAAGGTCTCCTCAGAACGTGGGTAGTAGGAGGTGCTACGTGTGACACGTGGCATGATAACTGCTCAACAGTTATATGGCTTTAGACGCCTATAAATACTCCTCAGGCGCGATAGGTATGGATTTGGAAAAATTGGTTATTTGAATACTCATTCTATTTTTTCTTCTTCATACGTTCCTAAATCGTCGATTGATTCTCAAACAGGAGGTACAATGGGAGATAAATTCCCAACCTCATTTTGTAGGTGACACGCGTTCATCAAAGTAGCTAAAAAAATATTGCGTCTCCATGAAGACACATAGATTTATTTCATAACTATCTCATAATCCTTATTATGAATTCTATCTGAACACTAAAATAATATGTATTCTATGAACTTGATTTGTTTCTTCAGTGTGTATTTAAGTAAATACCCAACTTATTTATGGGTTTATGATGTATCTGTATCAAAAACTCTAATTGTGAAGTAATGTTGCTAGTGGTACTATCCTCATTTTAGGTGGATGCTCAATAGAACGTAACCTTTTGTGCCTGAAACTTCGACAAATCTTGTAAATTTACTGGATCAATCGTTCTTTTAGAGTACAAACAACCACACTTGAATGCAGGACTTTTCTAACTAAGGAGTCATAGTTAAACAGATTTCTCAGTATTTAATTATTTATAGATTCTCGTGAATTTCATGAATTTGAATAGAATTCCACAAAACGCATAAAATTTGACATAATTATATTTTATAAATTTGATGGATTCGTTATGATTTTTTTTACTATTACAATAAAATGACATGCCCTAGTTTAGTTTAGCTAAAAATTTGATTTTTATTGAATGTATGATTGAAAAGTTAATAAAGTTATTAATAACGTGAAACGTGTAGTTGAAAATATTGTAAAAAAGTGAGTTCTAAAAATTGGGAGCCAAATAAGAGCATAATTTCTTAATAGATACCTCTGGAAAAAAAAAAAAAAAAAAAAAACCTAATTTTCCAATTAGAAAATAAATTTCATACCTTATCATTTATTACTAAAAATTCATAATTTTATCATTTAAAAGAACTGATTTCATCAATCTAAAAAGAAAGTGAATAATTATCAACGTAAATTGTCCTATCAGAAAAATTGAAGATAATTATCAATCGTTCTCTGCTTTAAATCTCATTCTTTCTCTCATATTCTAATATTGTTTTTCAAAGTTTAAACCCTTCTTTGTGTAGCGATCGAGAATTTTAAATTATTATCTTAAAAAACGTGTCGCTAAATTTTAACCCCGAATTTTAAAATAAAAGCGTGTTCGTCTAACCGTTGTTAGACAAATTTAAATCTATTAGAATCGAGTCCGATTTCGAATATTTTAATGTATCAAATTCCTTATCGTTTTAAATCCGAAATTTAATACGATATATTATTATTTCGGTCCAAAATTTCATTAGCCCAAATATGTTTATTTTAGCCCAATTCACTTTAAGTCCAATTAGGAAAAATTCTTTAAACCCAAGATTTTGACCCACTTAGAAATTCATTGTTCATATAATGCTCACTCATTTCCTCCCCCTCACACCACACGCAGCCAGCCAAAAGGAGTAAGAAACTCCATCATTTTCCTCAATATAGAAACTCACGTGCGATGCTAGAAATCAGCATCAACACCACCACCTCCAACCCATAGACTTCACCACACCAGTTCCACCACTGCAGCCACCACATGCAAAAACGAGCCACCACACCAACACCGACTGCAAACACACAAACTGCAGACGTCCATTTCCACTTACCAATCATCTACTCAAGCCATCAACACCACCACCTCCTTAGCCCAACACCATTGCACACGGCCACCGTCCAACCCACAGTCAAGCCACCACATCGACACCACCATCTCCTTAGCCCAGAAAACACCAACACCGACTGCACACCAACACACAAGCTACAGCCACCATTTGAGCCACCTCCAACACCACTTTAGTACACAAAACGCCACCACAATAACACTCAAATCCACCTGCCATTTTCGATTTCGAACACCACACACACACACCACCAAATGGACAGCCTCCATTTCGACCCAAATCAACACCAAACAACCATCAAAACCAAGAAATAAGAAAATCCATAAACTTACCTCAATCCCGACCCACTTTCCAGCCGGTTCGTCGTCGAAAAATCCAAGAAAATCGAACCTCCAAGCATCGATTTCTCTTCGACCCGTATGCCAAAACCACCTCATCACCTCCACCCACACACCGGCATCACCACGCGACGATGGCGCTGGCGTCGCCGACAGGAATCGAAGGAAGGGGCTTTGCCCCCTTCCCCGTCGCTCTCTCCTTCTCCTCTCTGCTCTCGTTCAAATGAGAGAAATAGAGAGAGTGAAATGTTTTAATATTTTATTTTTGAAAATTATGATTTTAGCCCCAAAGTTTAGAAGTTAGTTAATTTCAGTCCTAAAGTTTTAAAGTTGTGTATTTTAAGTCCCAAACTATTTAAAAAATTTATTTCAGTTCTTAAGTTTTAGTTATTTACAATCAGCCCACTAATTTCGAAAAGTCCATTTCAGTCCTCAAACTTTTCAAATTTCAATTTTAAGAAACTTTCAATTAAGTCCTTAAACTTTATTTTTATCGTTTTCAATCTTTAAAAATTTCGAAACACTAATTCAAAGTTTATTTCCTATTTTGGCTAGATGAAACATACGGACGATTGAGGGATTAAGATTTATTTTCTCTCCACTTTTTACGTGAATCGAGATAGATTAAGGTAGACTCACCCCCATTAATTAGTTTAAATTATAATTGCATGTATTATGTGACTTTATGTGATTTATATGCTTTAATGCATAAGACGATAATATCTTATTAGATAGATTATGTTGTTATGCTTCTCATAACTTATATACATAAATGTATGAGAAGAAAGAGAATCTCTTATGAAATAAGATGATGTTATGCATAACTTACCTGCTTAAATGCAAGAAGACGAGACTACCCACACCCTATGATTTTAAAAGAGTCTATAGCCTATGTCCTTAAATGCATGAGACGAGACTACCCACACCCTATAATTTTAAAGAGCCTATGATCTTTCAAAGAAAATAAGCCTATGATGATATCATTGTATAAATTGTATAGTTATGTGTTCAACTATTCTGTAAATTAATTACTGGCGATGAGTCTACTGAATATTTCTTCGAAATGCTCATTCCATTATTTTAACAATATTTGTAGATTTTGAAGACGGTCGAGTATGATGGGCAGTGGTGGCATGAATGAATAAATGTAGTTAACTGTTGAGACTTAATCCTTATGAACTTACTTTGTCTTTTCAGTTATTTCAAATTTGAGTTTAAAGTTAAATCAATTTTTTTAAGTTAATTCAAATGCGTTTTATTATCGTTAAAGTTCACAAATTTTAAATGTGATGTTTTAAAAATTAGTTATTTCTGTCAAACTTTTCAGTTAAATTAGGGCAAAAGACGATGACGTGGCACTCTGAGTTCGCGGAACCCGGGGCGCTACACTTTGAGTTCTTTGGAACTCCTATAAATTGTTGTGCTGCTTTTGTCGAAAATGAAATCCATTCTATTTTGAGAGACGATCATTGAATCAATGAATTTTTTAATAAATTATAAGTTATTGGGGTCACCTAACTTTAATGAAAGTATGACAAAGGGACATCTAGTCTTTAATGTAATCTATAAAAATATGAGAATTCTAATGAAATTTATTAAAATCGAAGTTCGAAACACTTAATTTTATATAATTTTTTAAAATTCATTAAAATCTGAGTTGCACGTTGTAAATTTGAATATTCCATTGAATGACAGCTTGATATTTCTAAAAGAATTGATGAGATGATTGTGTATCAATTGCAAACGAGGCTTTCGTTGCCAAAGTTTGTGACCTTTAAAGTCGCGTGATAACATTTCTAATTTTAAAATATTGCAAACTAATAGCTACATTGATAAACCAATGGGCGAAATTTAAAAATAAAAAAAAAAAAAAAGGAAAAGAAAAGAAAAAGATGGCATTTGTTCATGGTATGACTACTAATCAGTTAATTTTAAGATTTGAAAATTGAATTTTCTCGAAGAATTTTAAAAAGTATATTGAAGGAATGCATTATCAGATACAATTAATGTAATAAATAAATTTAAGGGTCAATGGCATACAATTAATGTAATAAATAAAATTATAATTTTATTTATTATTTGAAAATTATTTGTAAAGTATAATACAAGTTTCAAAATGGAATAAATTATTCGATAATAAATAAAATATATTATATTATTATAATAAATCAGATCGATTTGTTATCGGATCGGATTGACTTGTATCTAGATATTTACTTCATTTAGTTAACGGATTATCGGATTCGGATCTTAATCGGGTCATCAGACTGAGACCCTAAATTCAGCTCCCATTAATTTCATTTAATTCATATCGAATTCGAATCAAAATCCAATATATTGACAGCTCTAAAATAGACTAGAGATTGTGTAATCCCAATTTTCAAACCAACCGTTTGGATTATATATGTCCTATTCACTGCAAATTAATGAAATCTATGTCCGTTTGGATTTCAAATCTGTCCGTTATGGATTATATACTATCCTATTCACTGCAAATTAATGAAATATATTCACTGCAAATTATATATGTCCGTTTGGATTTCAAATTAATGTAATCTTATGACGGGAATTCCAATTAAAATAGTGAATCTTTTGAAGATTTTTCAAATTCACGACACTATAAATGCTAAGGAATACTATCTACTCTACACAAGCTTTCAAGCAATGGAGAAGTTTTTAGTCAGTGCTGCCTTGTTCGTGCTTTTACTCAATGCTTCCATGAACTTCACCAGTGCAGTTGATAATGGTAGTTTGACCTATGTCTCTCCTTCTTCTTTCATGTCTATGCTTATTTACTTCCGAAGTTATAAACAAAAACGGAGTTTTTCATGTAGACGACCTATAATGAATCTAGCTGTGTCTCACATCTTCTTACTAATCGATTTAAATTTGTTGTAATTGTCTTTACAGGTGTAGAGTATACACAAGATCCTACAAAAGCTCCAGTACGTACATGTGTGGAGCACATATACCAACCAGAATGTCAGCCATCGTACTGCTCACAATATTGCCACATAGCCCAACCCAGTGCAATAAAGTCACAGTGTGACTTGAAAAAAGGGATATGTATGTGTTATTTTCGATGTATATATCCACCAAAGTAAAGGCACGAGCCGTTTCACTTTTAAGCCATGAATAATAATGGATTTTATCAATGTTCGTTTAATTGAAGTTCACTTTTGAGTTTTGGCCCTTTTTTTTTTTTTATTTGTATATTTTGTCTAATATTTGTAGCTTTGCCTTTTCCATTCACATTGAAAACAAGAAAACACTTTAATTTGAATTCCTAATAGATGTCACCCCTGTTATTTATGCAAAAAGGCAACAGATTTAAGAAAAAAAAGCAACATATCAGTCGGAAAAATAAATTGATATTCTGTCTTCCAAATTCGACAAGTAGTGACGTAAGATCAAAGCTAGTAAGTTTGTTCAGGCTTATTTGTTGATGTTAACACTCATAAATTTGAATCTATTTTTCAAAAATACTAATCATGGATTAGGTATATCACGAGGAATTATTCAGAAAAAATGTGACTTCCGTTGAGAAATTTTAATTTGTTATATGTAATTAATTGTGTATAAGGCTATCTTAAAGTTAATTTCAAAATTAAAGTGATCTAATAAATAAGGGAGAAATTCACAGTTTTAAATTTTAAAAAATGAAAAAAAATCAAGTATTAGTTAATTAATTAAATATAATAAATCCACAATTATACAATTAATAGTCATATATACATAATTATAGGTTACAGCTTATTTATTAGTCACATATTATCAAATTAATTGGTTACAAATTATTTTGAGGTCACAAATAAAAAGTTTTATTGGTCACAGTTTATTTCATTGATCACAAAAATAAAAATAAAAATTATAGATCACAGTTTATTTATCGATCACGTATTTTCAAATTTGTTGATCACATTATTTTTCGATTACAAAGTTATCAAATTTTTAAGTCAGTTAAATATTTGGTCACAAATAACCAAATAATTGATCACAGATACAAAATAATTGGTCACATACCACAGCACCAACGTTACCACCAATTGCCAACACCATCTCACTGCGACTATCGCCACCACCAAAACACCAACACCATCATCGACTGCACCACTACCGTCGAGATTTTGCTACATGTACATTAAGATTTACACCCCGAAGTACATAATTCCCATTAGCCAATAATGAAATACCACTTGAGCATTATGTACACCAATGTGTAAATCTTTACATACATGTAGAGTAATTCTTCTCTAAAAATTCATTGATCAAAATTTTGTTTTTGCCAAATAATGCCCATCAAACAGGGGCTAATGTAGAAAATTTGTTTATTTTAAATTCAAAATTATTTAAAATACTATTTTGTTACTCCTCATATATAAAGTTCTCAACAAATGCCACGTGGAAACACTACATGTGACAGTCAACCAAGTTAGAGCAAAGGAAGACAAAAAATGCCTATAAATCCGAAGCACTTCCTTTGAAGTCGAAGTACTCCCCCTCAAGACAGAAGTGCTTCCTCCCAAGAAAAGCCTATGCACGTATGAAGATCCACGCTGCCGAAGTGCTCGTTGTCTTTGATTCAGATTTGATAAGTATCTTTAGGAATAATTGATGTAACTTTTATATTAATAAGTGTCAGTCTGTCAGCCGAGACTTCGGTTTGTTAGATTGAAGCATGTGGATCTGATCCAACGGCTATCATGTCGACCAAAACGTTATAAATAGCCCTTCATGGGCACACTGTAACGGATAGTCTTTTTGACAAACAAGAAGTATAAGAAAACTCGATATCATCATTCTTGATTGATTAAGATTTTTAATAATTGCACTGATCGTTTTTTCTCTTTTTCATCATCTTTCCGATCAAGAACGTGTCGTAGGTTGTCCACGTATACATCCGAGGATACGACATCCGTTGACACATTTTTTGGGGTCAACATACTCAATTCCCTCCAAATTATTTTTCTAGATCCTAACTTTATCTTCTTATAATACATTCTTCTCCGACTTGGCTCCTTATTTTCAAAATTCATTTTTTCTAAAATTCATTTTCAATCACATATTTTTTCATAATATAATATTACGCGTAAATACAAAACTTATTCATATATTTTAACCACACATTCTACAAAAGAACTCATTATTTCAAAATACATTTTCTCTCAAAATCACATTAATGCAGCCCAAAATGCAACTTCTGTTAGTGAATTTCATCCAGCACAAAAAATAATGTCTTCACAATTTTTACAATGCTCTGTGTGCTTTCAGAAAATTTACAGCCGTATTTTTCGAAAATATTTTAGTGCCAAGGAAGGCTTAAGGAATTTAAATATTATTAAATAAAGTCTTCGTTAACTAGAGATAAGGAAACTGCTTGACTTCCTCTCCAAACATAAAGAGAGATGATGCATTTAACCAAATTCCTAATATCAAAAATCGTGTTAATTAGCAATACATGCGTTCATATGAAAAATTGTACATTCAAAATATACATTGATATGGTAAGTTTTGTGAGTTAAATCGATTTTAACAAATGTATGAACTCAGTCAGTACCAGCGCAACACAAAACTTCGCCAAACTTTTCGAAATTACTCTCTGACAAAATAAGGAATTATTTAATTAACAAACACAAAACTAATACTCCCTCCATCTCAAATATATAAGCTGAGTTTTCTTTTTCGTTTGTGATAAGTGCGGGTTTTCGCACTTATTTGGGCCATTAAATTTAGATATTTGTGAGTTTTCATTAACATTTTAAATCCTTTTTTGGCCCCTTTAAATGACTTTTTGACCCATTTCTCTCATTCATCATCTTAGAGACTCAGGTAGAGAGAAAAACCCTAGCCCTCCTCTATTTTCTTCTTTATTTCCTTCTTTTTCCTTGGATTTTCTTGGATATTTTGGGAAAGCTTGGAGCTCAACAATGGTGGGATAAGCTTGGAGAAGAAGATCCATTGATTTTGAAAATTTCTCAACCATTTCTTATTATCAATAAGTTTATCTTTCTTTAAGTTATTTTCCATTAATGAGTTGTAAGTTTTTATTGGTTAATTGTGAATATTTCATGGGTAACTAAATATAAACGTGATTGAGGGTGATTTCAAACCGGAGAATGATTTTCTATTACTTTGTGCTTATAGTTATCTTGATTAAGATGTTTAATCCATTGTTATTAATGTTTATGTTGTTGTTCTTGATTGTTTGGGAGTACAACTAAATAATTGAGTTGATTCAATGAATGATATTTTGGAATTTATAGTACGTAATCGCTATTTATTCTAAAATCTTGTAACAATTACATTTTAATCGATTATGTGGAATTTTCAATTGAATGTATTTGGATTAATACTTAAGTAAGAAAATTGAGCTTGTGAGTTTGCCCTTAATTCAATTCATCTCTTTTGTCATAATACTTTTGTTAAATTAAATCTAGAGAGTTTATTCTAGATTGTTTAATGAATAGGGTTGGGTAAAGAGTTTGTTTTATTCAACTAAAATGTAAGAAGAGATTGAGGTAACTGAATTTGTAATTATTCTCGAATTGTCGTTAATCTTGAGAACGAAAATCTTTTGTGGTAATAGCATAGAAAATCATTCTTGTGGTAACGAAATACTCCTCGATCACACTTTTCCACTTTGATTTCAAACTACTTTATTTACTTTATAATTCTAGTATTAGCCACTTTCAATTTATTGCTTTCTCTAACTTAACCAACCAAAATACCCCCCCACCCCCCACCCCCAAATTTAATTAATTTTGCATTTTACTTTTTATGTTGTAATTGACGAAATTGAAATAATCCTCTGCGGGAATGACACTTGCTTGCCATATTACTACTTGAACGACATATTTAAGAAAAGTAAGGATATTAATTTGGTACGTCTTTTGGACGGTATCAGTTTGTCCCAAATATATAGGTTGGTTTTTAAATTTAGAATATTTTGATTTGTTACTTTACTAATATGCCTTTATTTACTTTGCATAGTTAAAATCAATATTCTCTATTTAATTTATGGTTCCAATGATCTCATCAAAATAATTTATGAATGTGAGAATTGAAAATTAAATTATTCAATTTTTTTATTACTTACAACAATATTTATTGTTAGTTGCTAAAAATTAAATAAGGATAAACTAGAAAAGTTCTTGACAAAAATTACTTTTTTAATAACATTAATTATGTTTTTTTTAATTTCTGTGAAAAATTAAACAACTCTATATATTTGGGACGGAGGGAGTAGAAAATTTGTTCAAAACATATTATTTTCAATAGTCTCCCCCCTTTGACTTTTTAGCTGTCAAAATCAATTCCCGAATTTTTTAATTGAAAAAGTGATTTTACCAAATTTTCTTCTACTCCCCTTCTTATGTTCTCCCTCTTTTGTAATAATAAATAATAAAAAGAGAGCTAACAGTATAACTACTTAAATGCCTCCATTTTATTGTACAACTTCTAAGAATGATACATATTTCAACTAAAAAAAGGCGAGTCACAGGGTCCAAAGTGTAATATGCATTACAAACCTCATGAACTAAGAAAGCACGAAAAGAAAAATAATTCAAGCGTCACATGCCATATTGTGCACTTCGACAAGTGTAAAAATTGAGATGAAGATAGGAAAGAATCATAAAATCATGCTACATAAACAGAAAATTTGACATAATGACACGTGACATTTTATCATTGGACCCTTTTAAATATAGTCAGCTGTCCTATTCAATCAACTCCCGTCACGACATTTTCGATCACTGTATCTGACGAGATTTTTCGGTTAAAATAACATTATTCAGAAATATAAATCATTCATGTTAAGTTTGTACTAGTGTTAGTGCCATACATTTCTCATTCTAACAGGACAGTGAACTATCTTTAATTTACTATCACCTTTAATGCATCTATCTAATGCAGTGTCCAAAATGGTCTCTAAAGAATTAAAAAAAAAAAAAAAATTTATCATGTCAGCAATTTTTTGAGAAGCCAATTACACCACACCAAGTCTTAAGCCGTTCAGTTCAATTTGCCAGATACAATCAAGCACAATAAGCACACAACACAAGTTAAGATACAATAATTAAGTTTGCCCCAGGGCACATCTCTAAATGGTGAAAGGAAAGGTGAAAAAAATCTAGCCTCGCTTGCAACTGTCGGGTAAGGGTTCGAATCCTGAAATATGGATGAGACCCTTGATAAGTGGGAGTTAAAGGGCAGCCTTCCACCCTACACCCTTGGAGGTATAATCTGCGATTTACCCCTTCACTAAGGCTCAGGACAGAGCAGGTGAGGGCGTCAGTAATGGGGTGTAATCCAAAAAAATAATAATAATAATAATAAAGTTTAGATTGAGCCAATAAGCAATAGATTCAAGAATCAATTTTCATTTTTATCTTTGTTAGTTTTCACATTGCTTTATATTTTGACCCACACTCATGACAATATTACTAGGAACGATTGTCGAGTTGCGGGATGATTTGATGCATGTTTATATATTCATAATTTAATTAGATATAATTGATAATAAGTTCATGTATCACAACGTGTAATTCGTAAATCCTAGTACTTCACCCAGTGCAAATTTTCACATGTTATCAATTTAGATAACTTGGTGAATTAGACCTCGTTTGGCTTCCATTATTTGGTGTTGTAATTTTTGAAATAATATTTTTTTGAAGAATGTGTGGTTGAAAAAGAAGAATTTTTTTTTGATTTATATGTAATATTATTTTTTTGAGAAATGTGTGGTTAAAAAGAAGAGAGAAAAATGTATTATAAATTTAGGAAAATGCTAAATGAACATAATCATTGACACCCTAATTGACCGCATGTAAGTGTATGGGTCTCAACGAATAAAATAATATTTTTTATATGTATATAAGGTGTCAATGATTGTGTCAACTAGGATATCATTGCAGCATGACTCATAAATTTAATGAAACTCAAACGGTGGCTTAGATGGTCAACCTTTAAAACCGTCAAAATTAACTTTTGTGGGTTCGTGTAAAATTGATTGAAATTACACTATGGATGATAATCAATCTTCGCGGGACGATATAATTTCAACATTTTTATTACTTGTTAATAGTCCATTCACTTGTAGAAAAAATATGGGGAATTTTCAAAAATGTCATTTTTTTATAATGCACCAAAAAACTTCATTGTCACTTGATTTTATCAAAAATGTCACTTTTTTTTATATGAATAGTCTATATTACCCTTTGACCCAAAATTCTCACAAATCTAGGAGCATTTAATGCTCATTAATACCAATCGTTCACTACCATTAATGTCTTGATGTGATTATTTGATTTTAATATTATAAAAATTAGATATATGTATATTATATTGTTTAATATGAATTTTCTTAATAAAAATAAAAGTATAATAATTTGTTGTCTTCTCCACTCATATTTTTGAACTCCATTAACATAAAAAATTTTTTTCTACATCTTCTTCACTCCTTGAGAAATGTTTTGGACTCTCCATTCATTTTGAGAGGTTAGTTCTTAATAAAATTGTTATTATTTGAGTAAATGTTCAATATAAAATGATCACATATATTTGAAGGTTTTTAAACAAGTGTTGATAATGTTGTGTGATTTATGATATATTTTGTAAAGGTAAATGATAACATTGTCATTAAGGAAGCACATTGAGTTATTAAATGTTGTCAAAGTGTTGTAGTTGACAATTCATTATGACCATTAATGTGGCCAACTAATTCTTCCAAACTACCAAATAATGTGTCATGTTTTAAGAATTTCCCGGTACCGAAAAATGTGTACCGTTTTTAAGGCAATTCGGTGAAACCCGACAGTTTAAATGTCGAACCCCGACATTTTGAAGATGTAGGGAACGACATTTGAACTATCGATCCCGACATTTTGAAGATGCCGGGAACGACATTTGAACTGTCGATCCCGATATTTTCTGACTGTTGGGTTGAAGTGTTCAACTGTCGTATGACACAGTTGAACACCAACCGTAAGAATTTATTTCACCGGGATTTTTTCTTGATGTAAAAATTGAAAGTTGGACTTGTTTGTTATTGCGTACTGGCATATTCATTGTTCATGTTATTT
Source organism: Osmanthus fragrans (assembly GCA_019395295.1). Taxonomy (NCBI): domain Eukaryota; kingdom Viridiplantae; phylum Streptophyta; class Magnoliopsida; order Lamiales; family Oleaceae; genus Osmanthus; species Osmanthus fragrans. The sequence goes on from CM033349.1 coordinate 8,942,227, forward strand.
ATCGTTGTAATCCTAAAATTTCAGGTATGAACAATCATTTAAGATTTATCGTGTCGCATGAAGGCAATTTCATTCATGTTGATGACGAATGGAAGTGGACAGGGGACAAAACAACGTCCCTTTTAGTGCTGAGAAGTATTAATCTAGCCGGACTTGTGTTAAGGTTGAATGACAAACTTGGTATCGTCAATCCACGAACTAAATTGGAATTGAAGTTCAAAGTCCCGAACATGAATATACTCCAAGCAGAAATACGAGAAGATGAAGACCTACAATGGTATATATCAGTTCATAAGGAAATTGCTGTGTGCGTTACTACTGTAGAAAATGAAATACCAAGTTTTGCCATCCGGCCAGATTCTAATGTTCATGATCGATTATATGCCGCAACGAATGGTCCTGAACATGTACAAAGTGATGAGCAGAATGTTCAGCGCGGTTTGTGTAACACCTATGCACCCGAATATGGAAATTTTATGGAATTCGAGTTGTACCATTAGATGAGAACTATGAGGACAACCCGTATGATGGTGAAGATGCTCCCAATATTCCTGTTGTGCACGACGAATATTCGTCACATTCCAGAAGTTCGGAGCTATGCAAATTACTTGAAATTGTGAATGCATCCGATCTCGCCGAAAGGAATATATTCTTCAGCAAGAATGATCTGTACTTGAAAATTCGTATACTTGCTCTGCAAGACAAGTTCCATTTTCGGGTAAGTAGGTCTATCCTCCAAAGGTTAACTGTCGTATGCGCAGACGACAATTGCAAGTGGATGCTACGTGCTTCATGTGTGAAGCAGTCTGCAATTTTCATTATCCGTAAATTTAACAATGTGCACACATGTTCCGTTGAGTTCCGGCGTAAAGCACATCGACATGCCACTATTTCAGTAATTGCCGAGCTTATTTTGGGGAAACTTGATAACCCAAACCGATCATATGATCTCACGGCTATAGCACGTGACATGGAAAGTGATTTCGGTGTGAAAGTCAGTTACCAAAAAGCACGTAGAAGGAATGTTAGTGCTTTACATATGCTACATGGTACACCGGAGGTTAGTTTTCAACAACTATCTTCTTACTGTCATGTCCTAGGAGAGATAAATCTGGGGACAGTAACCCACATAGAAGTCAATTCTCGTAATAGGTTTCATTACTTCTTCCTAGCTTTCGGTGCAAGCATTCGTGGTTATTTGCACTACTTGAGGCCCGTAATTTGTGTTGATGTTAGTCACTTGAAAGGTTCGTACAAAGGAACACTGCTGCTTGCAACTGCTAAAGACGCCAACAAACAGATTTACCCCTTAGCATGGGGCTCGTGGATGCCGAAACAAATAAGTCATAGATGTGATTTCTGTCGAACTTAAAAGATCTTATAGGCGACTCAGATCAACTAGTTTTCGTTTCGGACAGGAAAAGTAATATCGAAAAAGTCATTGCTCATCTATTTCATCTGTCTCACCATGGATGTTGTATGTGGCATATGGAAAAGAACTTAATACAGAGGTACAACAACACAAGTACAATTTTCCTATTCAAACGAGCGGCTACAGCTTATCGTGTCGAAGAGTTTGACAGACTAATGGGATAGATTCGGAGGATCAGTGAACGCTCGTACAGTTACTTGGAGCGAGCTGGTTTTTCATCTTGGTCACGAGCACGGTTCGTCGGACAACGCTACAACATTATGACAAACAACAACGCAGAATTATTGAACTCCATGTTGAGACATGCCCGTTCGTTACCTATAACTTGTTTGGTAGAACACATTCGGGCCACAATGCAGAAGTGGTTTTACGAGTGGCATGTCAATTCCACCGAATGTACTATCATATTGTCAGCGAGGATGGAGAAAGAGTTAAGGACTACTTTTGAAGCTAGTACTAGGCTTCGAGCCCATGGACTAACAGTGAACTTGACTCAGGTGGGAATAGCCAATGAAATCGACATTGTAGACTTCTCCGATAACTCGTGCACTTGTCGAGAGTTCCAACTTAGTCGCATGCCATGTGTTCATGCAACTCGTGCGGCATGTTTGACAGGCAAGTTATTGTACGACATGTGTTCACCATATTACACATCAGATTACTGGAGGGGTGCCTATAACGAAGCTATATATCCTTTGATGCGGGAGGTGGATTGGGTCGTGCCGACAGAAATTGTAACTACTCCTATTTTGCCACTCGGTGTACGTCGTCCTCCAGGTAGACCGTCAACCCGACGAAAACGATCAAGATATGAGTCCACCACACGACTTTGGAAATGCACACGATGTGGTACTGTTGGTCATAACCGGACCACATGTTCTAACCCCATTCCGGCTCAGCCCGTATGAACCCGTGTAATCAATTGTATGGGTGTAATTGTTAAGTTACTTGTTACAATTGTGACTTGTATGTTCAAATCAGTCTTTATGTTTATTGATCCACTACCTGGATGCTTTTGCTGGTCCCAATTGTAATATGTACTTGGGTTCGTGTTAAATGTTCCATTACATGTGTGTTTTTCATGTTGCAATGCATTTTTTTATTTCGTCACCTAGTCATGGGCTACCATTAGAAATAAAGTTGTGGATGCTTATGAACCAGTTACTACAGAGTGCAGAAATTTGAAATTTTAATAAACTACAACTTACGCACATATTGCATATTTTCCCGACATTTCATCTGTCGTACCCCGACAGTCGAGTCCTGTAATTCTCGACATTTGGTCCGTCGGGTTTATTTCAAAAATACAAACAGGACTTATGTTCTAGTTTAGCATTTTGGTCTACCAACACCATTTTCTTCCCAAACAAAAGAGTAGACTACAGCACCACAAGCCTGGATTACGTTCATGTGCGACGTCATGAGTCATCGACACTAGAACTTTCTCCGCGTTCATCGGTATCTGAATCAGGGCTGATGACTATGACCTCCGGACCTGGTACAACCTCCAAATTGTCTTCATCCTCCGATGCATCTTCAGGTGGACCAACGAACTCGGCCAATGAGTCCACCACAGCCCTCAGTGAGTTTTTCTCGTTACTTGTAACCTCGTCCAAGTTCGCAAACGAAACAACCGAGATGTCTCTCCTAGCACGTGGACGTTCTTCTTCCTCATCGTCGGAAGAGATAATAATGGGGCATATTGGGGAAGAGCCAGGGATAGGGGGATTCTCGTTCAGGTCGAACGTTGAATTGCTTCTCGTTGATGAAACATTTATGCTCATTCCGCTTCTTGTTTTGTTACTTTTGAAATCTTACAGAAGCTTATGGTCTAAACTATGTCAAGAAACTAAGTAATTTCTGTTGAATGTGGCATGCTACTTATAACACATCTTTGGGAGGGAAGCATTCATTGACACTTGCTCCCCCAACCACCACACACAACTCACGCCAGGTAAATTGAAGCTTGATTGACACCATGTGAATTGATTGTTCAGCCTCTCTATGTTTATAGACCTTTGGGATGGATGACAATAATTGTAAAATCTACAAAATGTGTACTTATAATATTTTGTTGTACCTTTCCATACCATGTACAAGATGGCTTCAATTACTATCATTAATGGATTGAAAACTTCCTGAATATACTTTCCAGAATATATGTACAAGGGCACGTATGAAGCATTTTTTTAATCATTCTACATCTATTACAACAATTAATAATTCTACAATTCATTATATTATTTATTTCTCTAAATTCATTTCAGCTACGTAAAAGGGGTTATGTAGTATCGAATATTAATAATATTCACCAGTAAACTATACAATTAACCACTGAAAATTAGTCTATCAAACAAATACCTCAAACCCAATATATAGATTGTAAAATACATATACTTGCACATGACGTAACACGACTCGGCATGTACGCCAACTCATAGTTTGGCCAATTCGATCGCAAAGTCGACGTTTAGTTAATTACATGCTTCTACACTCCAAAAAAGTGAATAACGTTCGACAATTTTCATCGTTACGAATCAAAATAGAATAGAATGTTCCAACGTTAGTGTAATAGCTTCGCAATACTAAACAAAATTCGTCACATCTTGTGATCTTGACGCGTGTTGAGCAAAACCCGGCCACCACAAGACGTACATGACCACCTTCTCCACCTGCTAAAAACAATGTGAATTGTTAGAACTACATTTCCAGTACTGTGCACCACGTCTCACTACAACAATTTACACATTTTATAACATTTAAATATAGCAATCTTGTTGCCTATTCGTATACATTAAAATTGAATTTTATCTAATGCTATAATATAATTTGTACAGTGATTATTGATTTTGAAAGCTTATTACTTGCTACTTTATGAAACAATATTATGTTTGTTCATAAATTAGACTTTAGTTGCTACCTCAATAAGTGCCAAGTTGCCACAAAAAATTTGTCTACATTATGACATACATTCTAGAATGAATCTGCTGTAAAAGCAGTAACCATTTGGATAGAAGTGAAATTTTAAATGAACCTCCTCATGTTCTATCCAAGGGGTTACTTTTGCGCTATTTTCCCCGCATCTATGTTCTTTTATACTCTATGCTAGATAAGATTCTAGCTATGATCTATGATACCAATCACATTTTCCTGATATTTAGTTAGATTGATCAAATAGATAAAACTGAGTTAGTTAAATTTGATAGTTAAGCAAGTGTTACAAAGTAATTTCTTTTAAGTAAGAACAGAGGTAACTAAATAGTATTCTTCAAACTATATAATTTCCATATCACACCAAAATCACTTTGAAGAAACTGCAGTTGGAGCCAGGTAAAAAACAAATTATTTCGATACATAGTTTAACTTGTCTTCAGCTGCAGAATCCTATATCTTGATAAATTTGTTATACTTTTCCACATTTGAAAATGCAAAAGAATATTTTTGTTAGTAATCACTTGCTACTCTAAATGAAGAAACTATCACTGTGTCATAAGTTCCCATGCATAGGTGCAATTCCCTCAATCCACAGACATACAAATAACTTTCATCTTTTAACACCCCAAATTTTTTTTAAAAAATCAGCGAAACCTGTCCAGATAAATAGCAAAAATCTTCATTCATAAAAATGGAGGTCGAATGTAACAGATAGAGAATTACTTGTATTCCACATCACCTGGTCAACATTTAATAATGATAAATTGAGCTCGAGAAGAACATTGTAATTTGTAAATATGAAACCAAAAATAATAATAATAATAATGGGAAAATTACCATTGAGTTCAAAAATACAATAATTTGTATCTAAAATGTCCAATCACTGAAAAATGTGGTGAAACTTGAAAGCAGTTCACATACTTTTTGAGAAGTGAATGTTCTTAGAAAGTCGAGGTTAAAATAATTATCGTGTCCTACTGGATGCCATCAGCATTGCCTTGAGCAATAGTAGCTCAAGGATTTAGAGGGAAATGAAGAACTTGAAAGTAATTCCCTTCCCCCACCATCTCTCTCTAAAATAAGAGTTGGTTAACATGGGCACAGTTGGAAAGAAGAACAATCTTATGATTGAATCACATAGATAAAACTGAGTTAGTTAAATTTGATAGTTAAGCAAGTGCATCAGTCACAGTCCTGGTCAATTAAGGGCTTCAGATACAGAAATTCCAGGAATTGAACCATGGAAGATGGAGTCCAAAACTCTTAGATGTTGTAAATTCTTAGCTATTTTACCCATGGTAATAGCTGTAGCAGTTGTAGAAAACTTTCCATGAGGAATTCAACAAACTCTTGAACCAACATAAAGCAAACACGTAGCCAGGAAGTAAAAACTTACAGTATCACACTTTGATTATCTAATCACATTCAAGAAGAAATAGGAGGTCAAATAATTAAGGGAGATGAGTCACCAATGACAGCCAAAACATGATCTCAACAAGAGAGTATAAGGAAATGCTTTAAGAGAACCTCGGAGGATAGTAGCCCTATCAAGTAATGTAACTTCCCAATTCTGTTGTAGTCTAATCAGCACAATAACACAGCGAAAAGGTTTTTATAATTTTTTGTGGGGGAAAAAAAAGTAACAAACTTATCACCAAGTACAACATATTAACATCACTAGACGCTAAATAAAAAGGAAAAACCAAATCCTAGAACAGAAGTGTGAACATGGTGTTTGGGGGAAAATGAATCTATTTCATTAAGATTCCTATAAACACTCTAGTACCCGACATTTGTTTCAGTTCACCAAGCTTAGGGAAAAGGAATGATGGAAAAAGAATGCTATAAAACGGTATAATAGAGATATGATTATTCATAACACCACCTACGATAGCATTTCAAAAAACGCTGTAAAACATGATAGATAGGATTTTTTGCATGTTATCCAAAATACTGAATATGTTGTAGTATCTATAAAATGTTACATATTGATATCAAATAAAATAAAAACACGCATGACATGAGGTACACGTGAATGGGCGAATTCGAAACTCACCTATTTCTTCGCACGTTTTTCCACGCCTCTTGTGTATGGAGTCCGTGTAGTCGCTACAGGCCATCAAATGCGGGCCGAACGCCTCCTTTTTGTAGTAGCAACTTCCCGATCTTTGCCGGGAAGGTTGTCCACAATCGACAACTCATTGTTGTGGGCTACATTAAAGAATTTGAACACACTTAGCACATGTAGTGTATCCATGGAATTGGTACACTACAATCACAAGAATTTACAAAAACTGTTCGTTTACCGTCAACATCTGCTGGGTTCGACGTTGTCGCGATTTCTTCTACATCATTGCGGGGCTCTGCCGGACTAGTTACTGCACCATCGCCTGTAATGCACCAGCTTAAAATATTTTTATATTCTAAAATAGTTGTAAAAAAAATTTTGATGAATGTGATTCGTGGGGAAAACAATGTACATTAAGTACTAACACCAATACATGAAAAAGCTTACCAATCGTTTCATGTACTTGCTTGGCCAACTCTATGTCCTGACTAGCGTTGCCCATGCCGAATCCTAAAACATGTTACGAAATAAATTTGTCAATCACATACCAATCGAGATTACAATAAAACACAGTAACCGATAAGCATTAATCCCTAATGAGTACCTGGCATATCCATTTCAACACTTGGCTCGCGATGTTCATGGTCAGCCGGGGATGGTAAGCTTTGTTCAGCGGGTAGATCTTCATTGGGACACCCGGCAGTGGCTACGAAATAATTGGATAATAATGCATAAACAAGTTAGCGAACTACACACAATGGCATTGGTACATCGAAAAATGGATCCGTAAAGGTTGGATGGAGAAGAATGTGAAGCACATTCAAGAAGGTGGAGTTTATTGCGTTACGTTACCTGACACACTTGACGCATCGCCTACATGGGCTGGCCCTGCACTTCCCGAATGTCCATATGGGGGTAGGTGGGTGGGTATGAAGTCCTTCAGCTTGCTGAACTCGTCAGTGACATGCTTCATGATTTCGAGCTTCATGGTGATCTGTCGCATCTCTGTCAACGCACGATGATCGTATAACATTTCCTCAAGCTCTGCTCTGGTTATGCTTGCACCTTCATCAACCCAATCTCTTCGACCCGGGGAAGGGGTAATAGTACCCGACATATGTTCGCGACCGTCCTTGCTTATCTCCCCACTCTCAGAACTGTTGTCACTCCTCTCAGACCCGAACCCGTTATCGCTACCATCACCACTGTCTGAACTGGCCGTCTCACCTTCTAAACTGCTGTCCTCGCCCTCCTCACTGTCGGATGTACCATGCGCGAAGGGGTCTTTGCCAGACTGATGTTCGAGGCCCTCAATCGCATCCACCTGGTGTTCATGTCCACGATGCGGCTCTGCATTGAATTGTGGAACCATGCTGTTCATAACCAACTCGTCCAACACGGGCACAAGACGATCGTCATACGGCACGAGCGTGAACATACAGGATTCGACAATCTCGGTGGCCGTTGGACGAAGCGTGGCATGCACGTGAAGCTGCATTAACAGACTGATGGTCACGGGGAATGTAGTAGAAAAATAATTTATTCATAACAAAGACTGTAAACATAATGATAGCAAAAAAGTTCAAATGATTGCAAGTACCTGTGCCCTGTTGAAGAACGCGTCATATGTACGCTGCTGTGGTTGTTTAGCGCACGACCAGCAGAGCAGCCGTGGAGACCGTTTAGAAACCCGTTCAGCGAAGCGTTGCCCAAGTTCCGGCATAGCCTCGTAGGCCCAAATCTATCGCAACAAGGAATTAAATGTCAGTTCGCCGACATTCACTTAATACATATGTAGGGGAATATGAAAACGTCCATATAGAAAATGAATTGAGTACCTGCATGGCAATCGAAAAGCCGTGTAATGTGTAAGTCACCTCCTTCTCATTCAACGCCCTCGCATCGACGAATTTCCTAGCCCATTTATTATGGAAGCTTTTCAAAAGACGCCTATAGCCTATTCTGCCCCAAGGGTAAAAAAAAAAGAGTTCGAGATCGTCGACGATGGACAAAGTTTCCTGATCAATACCTACATTATTGTCAGGCGCATTGATAATTCCTTTGACGAGAAAGACAAGACCCAACTTGTATCTATCCGATCGGGGGGTCAACGGTCGCACCATCGCCTTCTCTAGGTGGGCACACGAAATCTTATCGACAGTTTTGAAGCATCGATCCTTCAGTCTATACTTCTCCAACGTTCGGGTCAACTGCTCACCTACGGAAATCCTAACACAGCGAAGACCCATCACAAGTGCGTACTCTGGCATGCCAAACCTAGTATAATGTCCTTGCACATTGAACCACAACTCATGTTCCTTCCTAGTTCGAATCTGGTGGAAGACAAGAGCCTGAATGAGTTGGGCTGAGAACTGGATATCCGGAACATCGGCTAAGAAGCCGAGGTAGGAGTTCCGGAAGTTAACGAGTTGGCGATCATCTAATGTGTCCAGTACTTTTTTCACTTATTTCAGATTGCTCCGTTACGAGATATGGGCCCGCATACGTGCATTCCTGGGAACAAGAAAAGAAAATTCCATAGTTTCTGCAAAACAGGTTGACACATAACTAATGTTAGAACGGATACGACAAGCGAAATGAATAACATGTAATGAAGTAATAGTATTATGAATATGAAATAATAAAAATATTGAATACTTGTAAAGAAAAATTGTTACAACTAGATTGAGTTAAAAATTGGAAAAATATTTAAGGCATGCACCATCTGTCGGGAATTACAGCGTTCAAATGTCGAGATACGACATGTCATCTATCGAGAGTCACCGAAAACATCGAGAATTGACGAGGCTACCTGTCGGGAATGACAGTTAGCAACGATGCTGCCTATACGGAGGAATATATCGAAAGTATGGAATTGCTTGAGATGGAAGGTATGCTTAGAAATCAACTCAATATGACAAGTCCTCCAAAATGAGGCTGGCAGATTCCCAGGCAATTGTTAAGGTAATTGTGTACATAAAATAGATAAAGCAAATGCTATGTAATTTGAAAAAAGAATATTAATCAAACTGCCAATTCCAAGAATCTATTTTCCGTTACGGTCATGTGAACCGTAATGGAATATATAAAAATGAATATTAGTTTTGAAGTGCAAAAAAAAACCCCTAATAAGGGAAAGCTAGTCGAATTAAAGGCTCCAAGCAAGTAAAAAAGTCGACCTGAGTGAGTTACTTCAGTATGTTAAGCAAAACAAAACTAGTAAACCAAAAAATTCGGAAGAACAATGTTTTCTTTTACATAACTGAAAATCTAGGAACGAACATGGCCAGCAAATGTCAAATATCGAAATTGCGAGAGATAGAATATATGGTTACAGGTATAACAAATATGTTAGTCTTGAAATATGATGCTTGCAGATTCACAGCCAATTAATTTGGCAGACAATATGGTGCAAAAAAATTATTATTTTTGGAGCACAGAAAGAAATTGTAATGTTGTTTTGACAACTCATATATCTAATATCACTCATAACTGAAATATTGCATAACAAAAGACAGATCTTACTGAGATTCCAAGTGTATTAATTTCCCAAGTTCGGTTGTAGGAGCCACTTCAGATTGGTTTGCTTTCAGCTTAATAATCAAAGATGACAATGAAATTGCCGAAACCATAGAATTGGATAGTTAGTATATTTTCTCAAACAAGTTCACAACAAAAGGGGAAAACACTCATGTCTATTCAAAATGACTGAGGAGTAAACCACAAATCCATTTGTTGCTACAATTCTGATAAATGAACCCCAAAAATATCACATTTCACAGTTAAAAAAAAATTGAAGGGACAAATATGGCTCATAATTTTTGCTCTATGTTATTGTATTTAAATTCTAATGAAAATTTATTCACAACCACACAATAGAAGAATGACATTGTTACCGTTATGGATAAAGCTGTTGGAGAAACTGGGGGCGAACAACAAAAAGTGGGTGTTAAGTGTTTAACTGTCAGCCTGCGTTATCAAAATTTGTCAATGAACAAGCTCTCATGTAGTTCGGGTAGTGCAGTCCCTCGAACACTCTCATGTAGTTCGGGTAGTGCAGTCCCTCGAACAGTTAAACACCAGCTTCCATGGAAAGATGAAAATTAAGAGAGGACAGGCCCTCGCAAGGCCACTTGTAGCTCATCATTTCCCAATGAAATTAGAGAATGCAGTACAAGAAATTAATTTTAATACTTAGTTACATTGGAAGGCAAAACATGGAATGGATAACCTTGAATAGCACAAATAAAACAATCTTGTCTATTCAAAATTACTGAGGAGTAAACCACTGATCCATTAGTTGCTAGAATACTCATAACCCAATCAATTAAAAACCAACACAATAAACCTAAACTAAACCAAGCACAACCACAAAATAAGGAACTCCAATTCGCTCCCACCATTTTCTCCAACCCCTCGAAACCCGCTGCCGCCGCCGCCTTCGGCGACCGAAAATAGAAATAACTTCAACTTTTTATGAAGCTTAGCCAAACATGCTCTAACTAATGGACTAATACTTATGTGTTACGGCTTCTCTGTCAATTCGTGAATAGCATGTACAAACATGGTAATTAATGAGAAACACAGTTGTTATAAAGATATGAGTAACATATATAAACACATATGATGCAACCCTTTGCCAATAGTTTATTATGAATGCAAAGCGGTTCATCAATATAAGACCTCCATATTATTAACGAAACCGCAAAATAAAATTACGAATTTAGGAACCAACAGGGGCGGACGCAGACATTTAAAGTTAGTGAGGGCATAAATAAAGTTGTGACACAATTAAATTATTTGATCTTTTATTTCAATGGTTATCTTCCGGCTTCTCACAATTTTAGCATCAACTCCAATAAAATAAGTAAAGCACTTTACTGTTTAAAACAAAAGCACTTTACTGTTTAAAGTAAATAATGTACATATGTTAAGTTTATAATTAACACTGATGCTACCAATTAAAGGTTCAACCTTTCACTATATCAATTCAGGAATACATCATTTTCTCGTGCTATCAAATATCACAAGCATTTTCACCATAAATAATAAGAAATCCATTACCACAAAACAATATAATAAAAACAAACAACCCCTTCAACCATTAAACATGTAAAACATGTACTATCGCACTTTAACCATTTTATTTCAAAATCTATTGGTGTAGTGGCATTCGACAATCATCATTTCAGTGTTAGTGATCCATTCAAAGTGCATAAATAGCATGATTCTTGCTTCCAACTAAATATGAACAATATTACCATAGTCTCAACAATTTAAGCAAAAAGATTTCACAGTTGTCCAATAATGTTGTCCCTAATTTGAATTTTTTATGAAGTTTCGAAAATTAAAACTCACAAGTCACAAAATAAATCTTACAAATCACACATCACAGTTGATAAATTATAAACCACAAATTAACAAACATACTTTCAAATTTTCGACAAGATGGCATATAATGAGATACTTAGAATGTCTAACAAAACAGTGAGTCAGGTGTCAACATAAGCAAAGGGTCAATTTCAAAGCAGAACTAATTAACTAACAGATTGGAACCAGATTCACAAGATGGGAATCAAAGCAAAAATATTAGCGACCTTTCGGCTTTGGGTTTGGGACCTCTTTGTATGAATTGTTACCGGTGGTCTGACAGCTTATATCCCATACCAGAATTCTCCTTCGAAGTCAAAATGCTATCCATTGAGATTCCCTCTCTGTAAATTCTGGATTAAATTATCAAATTTTGCAAGTATTCTACACAGATCATCAAGAAAGTCACTTTCTCAAATAAATTTCCTCTAAAAATGTATGATATTTGATAAGGCTCCCTGTCTGTCAAATCTGAGGTAATTGCTCAAATTACGAAAGTATTCTTAGATAATTGAATATACACATTTCAAGATTCTGGGACAAATTCTTCAACAGTTCAAGCTCAAATAAATGAATGATATTTGAATACATAACAACCCGGGAAACGACTCGAATGCATGGATTTTACAGCCAAAAGAAAAGCGCACATTTATCTTTTTCAAGAAAAAGCAAAATAAATTATCAAATGTCATTGTTTTATCAAAACTTTGAATAATTCTCCGAAACAAGATTCGTAAAGTGAAGCCTCCAAAGCATATAATCCGGGACACGGGCGAAGCCAGACGTTTGACGATGTGGGTTCAAAAATTGAAATAAGATTGCGACTTAAGAATGCACAATTTCTGGTTAAAAAGTTCAAAAATGCAAATGGAAGGTGTGGGAAAAGGCTTATTATACGTGAATTGAATGTGTTACTCTTCAACTATAAATTTTCCTAGAAATTCTGTGTAGCAATTTAACCACAACAATTTGAAGAAGGCCAGAAATTGCAGTGACTACACGTCTACACCCGAGATTCTGAGAACTCATTTTGCCCCCAGACCTCATTTTGCCCCCAAAATGCTTGCCAGCCAAATAGCAAAATGATTCTATGAAACAGAAAATCCTATAAGCTTTTAACAACTCAACTGGGTTATGTTTCACTCAAGTTACCAATCAATAACAAATATAGTGATTAGTGAATCAAATGAACAATATTTTCCTTTTAGTTTTTCAACTTAAATACTGGAAGTTACATATAATTAGACCAAATGCATAAAATCCAGCAAAATGTGATACATTTAAAGTGTTGAAGCATTACCTCTATTTGTGTTGGAATGGAGATATCAAAATTGCCTCAAGAAACTCAAACTCTAAATCCCACAGCTCTTAAAATCCCATTGGCAAAAGTCAAATTTCTTTTCAGATTGTTCATCTAAATTTCCTCAAAAATTGCACCTTTATTGTGAGAAATTCGGATGTTCACATTAAAATCGACCCAGAACAGGAAATCATCTGAAAATTAAGTAAAAAACCACAGCACCCATGAATATTTAACTTTGTAAGATCCCAAATCATCTGAAAGTTAAGTAAAATCACCAAAATACTAAAAAGAAAAATGGGATTTAAGAACAGAACATACCATCTTCAACTGGTGCAGCAATTGAGCAAGCCAGGAGAAGTGCAAACACTGAAACCCATTTGCATTTCGTTGAGGTCAAACACATTTTTACAACAAAAAACGAGAGAGAGAGAGAGAGAGAGAGAGAGAATACAATGTAAAATACAATGCGATGAGAGGGAAAAAGACATAGCATACGGGAAGCCGTTATTTATGCTTACCTTTTAGTTATTCAGAATTTTGAATTTGAACAGTTTCTCTCCTGATTCACGGGAGCAGTCAACAGTACAAGCCAAAAAGGTTAGGATCACAGGAGGCTGAATCGCGATTCAACTAAAACAACTTCCCACAACAATTCTTTGGTTGCAAAATTTAATTACACAACATTACAACTTACCCAACAACAATCAAGCTTGGTCGGCGGCGGGAAAAAGCTCGTGGAGCAGCCGGTCGGAATACCCACCAACAATCAAGCCTCAGTCGCCTAGCAATCGGTTCGAACGGGTTCGAGAAAGGATGTGGAATCGGGATTTTTGTTCTAGGTGTTTTGTTTGGAGCAGCCGGTGTGCGAAGGACCTTCGATTGTCAGAGCGCCGGTCGACGACGGCGGCTGCAGCGATGGATTTTCAGAGAAGGGTGGGAGTGAATCGGGGCGTGATGGTTGTGTTTGTTCAACATTAGGTTTTCTGTTTGGCGTAATTCTTATTTGTTTACGTTTACTTATTTGTTTTATTTTTTTTTCAATTTTCGAGGTAGAGACTTCACCATTTCTCTACCTCGAACACACAAACGAAGCTGACAATACAGAGATTAGGTACAGTTGTTGCATAAGTCAAATAACATTTATTAGGGAACATGGATGGTATTCAAATTTCTGGAAAGGGCAAAAATGTACAAAATTGACAATTTTGATATGCCAAAAAAAAAGTGACATTTTTGTAATTTGATACAACAAAATTGACACTTGGTGTAATTTCCTCAAAAAAAATATTGTGGAGACCTTTTTTCCCTCTTTTTAATTTTGTGAATATTCATTTGCCCCATTTTGGCCCCCATTATTTCACATTTTAATATTTATCTATTTTATTTTCTATTACACAATTTTTCATAAAATAAATTGTATAAAATAATATTGCACATAAACCAAAACTCTTTTTCATTTTTAAACCACAAATTCTCCAATATATATATTAAAATTATATTTTTTTAGTAGATTGTGATAGAATTTTTAAAATGTGCTGTTGAAAAGTAATGGAACCATAAAGAATATAGTTAATATTAATTTTTTGACTTTAACTTGAATTAAAATCAGATTTTAATTCAGTGCAAATAAACTCATATACTATTTCAAAAATTATAATTCCAAATAAAATAAAGTTACTTATACAGAAGAGGTTGATATAATACTTACATACGAGTAGATTTTATGTGAAAAAAAAAGTCCAAAAAAGAAATAAGGTCCTCATATGTGAGTATTCTGTCAACTTCTTCTGTCAACTTTTCTGTACAACTATCGGGATTGTTCCAAATAATGGGGGTGGGCTTAATTAAGAAACTACTAGTAGACAAGCGTAAACTTCACTTCTACTCCGCGACACAAATCATCGTCCTCGATCTCCCCACCCCACTCTCACCGCCCACCGGCGCACAGCAGAAAACCAATAACCACAGAGACGGCGGAGGAGCTATGTTCAGGGACGTGTCAGCATGCAATACATACAACTACAGCGACGCCCTCTACTGGGACGCCCGTTACATCCAAGATGCCAACTTTGGTTCCTTTGATTGGTACCAACGCTATTCTGCGCTCCGCCCTTTTGTACGCAAATACATCTCTCCTACTTCCCGTGTTCTCATGGTGGGCTGCGGCAATGCTGGTATTTTTTCAGTTTTACCCCTACTCTTTGCCTCCTTTATAATTTCAATGTGCGGAAAAACTTGAGTACTAAGTAGATATTGAATTTTGCATTATTATGAAAGAAAATCTTCCCTGCGGCTTTTTACAATTGAAAATGGCCTATGTTTGAAGCTCTTTCCTTTCCCTTTCTGTTTGACATGATGAACTAATTTTGTGAAAAGGGAAAGAGATTTTGAGTAAATGTTTACAGTTTAATTGAAGGATTGGGTCAACTTTGCTGAATTTTCTGGTGACCCGAAGATTTTGTTAGTCAGAATTCAGTGAAGTCTTGCCTCTTTTGGGTTTTGGATTTAAATTTACTTGTAAAGGGAAGCTACAGAAATAAAGAACTTTTCTGTTTCTACTAGAATTTGTGTCTAACCTGGAGATTGCTTATGTTATCTCGTACTTTTCATATTCATTACTTACCATTATTGGTATTATAACAGCTTCTTTATCTTCACTCTTGGTGTAGATCCAGCCATTTGTCATGAATCATATTTTCTATATGTATAGGCATGACTTGCATTTTGGTTTTTAAGACATTGCTGATGCGATAGATGATTTGCTTTACAGTTATATCAGAGGACATGGTTAAGGATGGTTTTGAAGACATTATGAATATCGATATATCATCAGTGGCTATTGACATGATGAGAAAGAAGTATGAGAATGTCCCTCAATTGAAATGTATCCTTATAAGGATTTGTGTAAGATTTTCAAGGATTTTTATTTTTTTTATTTATCATTTGCCAATTTTTTAGTCTTCTTGATGCTGGTCCATTTGTCAGGAATCAAGAAACATCAATCTTTTGCCTATTCAGCATTTAGAAATGTTTTTATGTTTTCCTTTTTTGGAGAGAATATAGACATAAAATACAGTAAACCAACCTTTTGACCACATTGCATAATATGATTTTTGTTTCTTTAACACACATGTCGGTGTTAGAGCTTTAGAAAAGCTCCAGTTCAATTATTGAATCCCTTGTCCAAAGCATATTTGCATATCTTCATTGAGAGTTCAAGCAGGTCTGGTTTTGAATATTCTTTTCCATTCCAAATATCTGAATCAATTATTTTATTGAAACCTTTCCTTATGTAATTCAAAAAAGACATGCAAATGGATGTTAAAGATATGAGTTTCTTTCCTGATGAATCATTTGATAGTGTCATGGACAAAGGTAAGTGGCTGCCCTATTTAGATTCTTTGTAGTTTGTAATTTTTTATAGTGTAATATAAAGGGACAATTAATATTTTGCCTTCGATGTTTTGCATGGACCTGCTACTTTGAATAATAGGGACTCTTGATTCGTTGATGGTGAGTTATAATTTACTTGGCCTCCTTATTAAATTTCCTTCTTTAATGTGTTCTAATTCCTTTTCTTCTTTGTTCCTTTTTTCTTATATGCTCATGGATATAAAGTGTGGCACTAGTGCTCCCATTAATGCTGCTCAAATGTTGGGGGAAGTGAGCAGGTTCAGGCACAGTAATTTTTTATAGTAAATAATTTTAATTTTTAAGGGAATTGTGCTGTGCTGTGCTGTGCTGTATTTTCTGTTATTGTTTAGAATCTACTTTTTTACATTTATTTACTGTTTTCAAATGACATAGTATGATAATTTTTCACTTGTAGGCTTCTTAAACCTGGAGGAGTTTATATGCTGGTAAGTTTATGCACAAAAATGTTTCTCCTGCACATCTTTACCATTCTTGTAAGCTGAAAAAATAATTCTTGTCTTCTTGGCTGTTTGCAGATAACATATGGTGATCCTACTGTGCGGATGCCGCATATAAATCGACCAGTTTACAATTGGAAAATTGAATTATATATTATACGTAAGTGCTTTTTGCTTGTCGTGGAAGTTTCTTCTGTTGCGTTTTAGAATTCAAGATATTTTGGATTTTCTCCCATTAAAAATGGTATTTTACATTTTCCATATCAATCATCAGTACCTATGAAGTGCTTGCTCGGATTGATTTTATGTTGTGATAGGAGTATGTGAAAAATTTGAGGTAGACACTGGGATATGCAGGGTCTGCGTGTTAGTCTGTTCATTATGTCCTAATTCAACTCCCTTAGTACGGTTTTCCATCTTAATGATAGTATGATGCCCTTTGAATCTTAATCGTGCTTCTTAGTAACGTACCTTTTTTCAATTCTTAATGTTGTTCGGTAAATATCTCGGCAATTGTTATTATGAACTTATTCTATCTTGTGTATTGATTTCAAATAATTTTTATTTAGTTTCCACGGAGTTCTTTTTGACTAATTGCCACTTGGTGCAATGCAAAAATTTAAATTAATAAGTTGCCAACAGTAACTTTTATTTACAACCTATCGGTAAAAAAATATATATAGTCATTGAAATTTGAAGAAATGGTGAAGAATCTTTATTAACTGATGTCATTTTTTTCTGGGTACAAAAACCTTGGAATAGATCATGGTACCTGAATTTTGCAATGCACCAACTAACAATGATCTTTCTGTGTCTCCAAAGGCTATCATCCATAAGGATGGTCTTCAGAACAGAAAATCAGATAAAATCTGCAAGTTCCTTCCATGCTTTACTTCACCACACCACTTACCTGGCGAACCATCATATCCTAATTTAAAAGTGCACGGAGTCTAAGAACTTCCTATTTTCTGCACCAAGTTTAATAAAAGGGCTAATTCGGGTATTAAGGTGTCTTGCCTGAACGAGGTGAGCCTCTAGATGCTTTAAATCATGAGCCTTAACACGCACCGCTAAAATAATTCAAAAAATTTACATAAAACAAAATATACTTGTAATTAACCAGTAACCATTTAACAAAAAACCCATAATTAAACACTGCAACAAAATTAGAAGTCTATCTTGCAACTAGAAACATAAACTGAATCGATAAATGAGCAAATAATGAATTATAATGTAGTAATCACATAACAAGACAATTAATCCACAACTAGCATTGGAAGTCCGAAAAACAAATAACCATCTATTGAATAATTTTTGTTTAAGTGTCAAAACTAGTCATCTGTCATTAAAGAGTTGAAACTTCTTGTTCTTTTTAGTTTTTTTGAGGGTGGATTACTGTACTCCACTTCTAGGTGTCCAGGGCACATCTGGTGCTTCACTCATTTTCTTGTCAATCTCCAAATCCTTTTCTAGTATTTAGGATTGAGTTGTCTTTAAAACAGCCCAAAAAGCCAAAAAGGCAAAGGTAGGTAAAAAGAACCCATGACAGGGAAGACTCTGGAGTGCACACCTTCGCTGCCTAAGGCTTATTTAGTTATTTATCCAAGAAAATTTTTAAGGCTCTTATTGATAGCTTCACATGAAGCATGCTTAATGATAGCTTCATATTCTAAGGTAAAACAATATGAAGCATTCAAGAAATCTTCTGTGCTAACTGTCAAAATATGTCCATCCCGAAGAACTGATAAATTTACAATGTTGAAATATTTATGAAAATGTAAATTTTGTAATTTGTTTGTAACCAAACATAAAAAACAGAGTACCAAGTACCTAACCTTATTTCATTTATTTGTTTATGTATTCATTGTTTCTCATTTGACATAAAAAAAAGGTTTGACTGACTTTACAGTTCAGAGTAATTGCAACTAGGAAGAAAGACTAAGCTCTGTTTGATAGCCTTTGAATTCCATGGAAAATGGAATTCATTTTCCAATTTCACTATTTTTGGCATGTTTGATGCAAAAATTTTCCAAGGAAAAACTTTTCCACCCCCCACACACGCGCCTCTTTTCTTGGTAATTGAGGAAAATCTTTTCCACCACTTTGGTGGGAAAAGTAATTCCAGGTCCATTTTTTGTTTTTTTTTTTTTTTTTTTTTTTTTTTTTTTTTTTTTTTTTTTTTTTTTTTTTGTGGTTAGATCCAATGGTAGAAAAATTTATTCATTTAATTCACAATTTGCATGAAAAAAGTCAAAACGAATAATATTCGGTATGGTAATATATATATATATATATATATATATATTTTTTTTTTTTTTTTTGCAATTGGAACAAATTTTAGATCCAATGGTAAAAAAAATTATCCCTTTTAATTCACAATTTGCATGATAAACAAAGCCAAACGAATGGTATTTGATATGAATTTATTTATTTATTTTATTAGCAATTGGAACAAATTCTAGACCCAATGGTGAAAAAAAATTATCACTTTAATCAACAATTCTCATAAAAATCAAAACCAAACAAATACCAAAAGATTCAAAATTTTAAGAATTTTTTGGGTAAAAAATTATACCAATAAAACACAATTAATTGACAATTTTCGGTAAAACAAATTCTAGGCAATTCAATTCCCTGCAATTCATTTTCTTTCCATCCACATTCTACATTTGCAATCAAACGGACCCTAAGAAAAGAAATCTGAATCAAATTCTGAGCGTGTGTTATTTAAGTAAAAATGCTAACCTAACATACAAAAGAAGCTAGAAATATCAGTTGGAATTGCTGGTTATTTTGTCAATTTGAAGGAAATTCTATGACCAAATGGGATTAAAACCAAAATGACAAGACAATGGAAAATATATAACGTTTATGTGTCCTTGCGATGCCTGTGTCACTCCAAAGTTCTAGTTCTGATGAAACTACGAACTCAAGAATGAAATTCAAGCAACCATAACTGTAATATCTTTTGTGTGCATACTTGTGTATATTTAAAGGTGTATAAATGTACACAGATGCATTGGGTATACAGGTGTATACATGCACATAGATAGAGAGATAGGTTCCCTTGGGGGGGGGGGGGGGGGGGACATGAATGGGCTAGTTTAAGTAAATATAGAAGTAGAAGCATGCTCCATATGGACATGTAATGTGATGAAGAGGTGATCCTATTTATAGTTTACACCACCTAGGTTGAGCTGAGAGTATATGCAGGCACTTTGTACTGTTTGTTTTGCTGAGCAGATAGATTTATATGCAGGCACTTTGTACTGCGTGTTTTGCTGACAATATAAATATTCTTGCTTCCTACAATATGGATAGGCAATCTGCTCACATGTTGCTGAGGAAACAAGATGGCTTCAAATTCAACTTAGTCTAGTAGAAAGCTCAACTTGAGATCCATGGAGTTAAAGGCATGTACATATACATTCATGCCTATGTAATTGTTCACTGATTATTCATTCACATTGCTTTATGCACATTTAACTTTAAACAAACAGAAGATCAACATTAACAAGCAAGAGAACAAAAACATGTAAAGAGCTTCCTGATGACATCTTATTTGCGGGAGAGAGAAAATCGAGCACATATGTCTTATGCCGTAGGGGGCTAAGGGAGGGAAGTTGGACATATAATGTGCTTGCTTGAAGGCTAAGTTGGATGTAGGAAAATGCTTTATCCTTATGAAGAAGAGAAGAGATGGATATTGATGTCTGTAGAGCAAATGTACAAGGCAAGATTTAGATGAAGGCAATATTAGGAGAGTTATTGGCGTTGTTCAAGACTGTAGATTATTCTTGAAACTATAGGAGTTACTTTATGATTATGGAAGATCTTTCCTTGTTTTTGGTATCTGCTGTCACTGGATGCTCTAACTTTTTAATTATTTTACAGTGAGATTCGAGAAAGAATGTTTATGAATGATCAGGAAAGATTTATGCTAGTGTTATTAAAGAGAAATAAGCTAAGATTTTTTTTTTTAAAAGTAATTGAGTATTTTATTAATTAATGGGTAATACAATGGAAGTGTATTATCAATTTAAATTCGAAAGAAACAACATAAACTTGGGCAACCCGTCTATATGCCTGGGAGTCACAGCATTAAATCAAGTATACAATGTAAAATAAATCAATTTTTTAATATGTTCTGTTGTTCGTGTTTGATCCTCAAAGCAGTTGTTGTTTCTTCTCTCCACACGCATCATACGATGCAACTCGGAATAAGGTCCCATACAAGCTTGCTATCCTTATTGCGAAACTTTCTCTTCCATGCCTTTAACACGTGTTCCATACGTCGCGGAAACACTCATTTAATATGTTGAGACGCCAGAATATCATTCCACAGTAAACGAGCAGTATTACAATGAAGGAACAAGTGATCAATTGTCTCTGCATCCCTTTTACACATATAGCACAACTCTGTAACGTAAAAATTCATTGTTCGAAGATTTTCACCGTTTAACACCCGTCCTTTGACAACCGTCCAAAGTAAAAATGGCGTTCTTGGAGGCAATTTACATTTCCATATCATCTTGCAAGAGAATGAACTCTCTACATATCCCAATAAGGATTTAAAATAAGTCCCGACTGAGAATATACCATCACGTTTCAACCTCATACAAAGATGTCAGAAGTAACACATAATCATCCACTTCCCACTCCTGCAAATCCCGCCCAAAAATCATGTTCCAACTGAGATATTGAAGTAGAATTGAGGGATATTTTCAATTTGATTGGACAAATAAGAAACAAAGTCAACTCAAACAAAAAATTGGGACCTTTTTGTTCCACCAATGAAGAATTTAAAATAAGTAGAGCATAAATGGTTGATTTGTCTAAAGAAGCTCGTGCCACGTGTCATTCAACGAAGGCTTCTTCAGAAAATTAGTATAATTCATTATTGTGTAATTTCCTATAATTTATATCCAGTTGTAATTTTCTATAATTTATAACCAGTTGTCTATGATTAGGCGTCTTGTAACTTTGCGAATTGGAAATTATATTGATATTCTTCTTTCTTTATCTTTTTTCTTATACTTTTACTCTTCCTTCTTTTTTTTTAGTTTTTTTTGCTTCCTAGAATACTATTCTGACTGATGAATCACTGGACAACAAATAATAACCCACCAGTGTTTCTAAAAGCTGCTATCCTATGGTTAGTTCGTCAACCCTGATTGTCCCCTTAATCTCAAAAATTTGCAACTTCTGTCCATCTTTTACCCATACTTAGATCCTTTGATCCATTTCGGGATGTTTTTGGTAGAAGGTGAATTGGCTGGAAGCTTGTAATTGAACTGCTCCTTTTTTATTCCAGTTTGGCTTTTTGATAGAATCTGAAATGAAGTCCACCATTTCAAACTAAATGGCTTGACGTCCTGACAATCTTGTTCTACTTTTCTACTTTAGAATTCTTGAATCCGGCATTTGATCTTTATATTTTGGCAACATATTATAGGAGGGCGTTCTGCTAGCGCAAAATAAAATCTTAGTCTGAAGTTCAGTGATTGGGCTACTTTTAGCTTATTTTCTTCCAATAATTGTTTCATGCTAATTTAGTGGGATGCTTCAACCTTTGCTGATTCTCTGTGGCTAGAGTATTTTCAGTGGCAAGTTTGAAATTGTAAGTCTTGCTGGACCTCGCTTAAGGCAAGTTCCCTTTTGTGGACTGATCTTAGGAAAGGAAGGATTCACTAACATGATTAATTGGTGCCATTTTCCTGGAATTAATGAGTGTTAACTTTTACCAGGGCGTGGTTCTTATATGGTATGTTTACTGCCGTACTTTGACCAGAGAGCTGAGTTCTTTTGACATGGTTTTCTTAAGTGCTCTGCTATGCTCTGTACTCATTCACCTACATAAATGTAAAGTCAAATCACTATGAGGATTGCCCTCCTATTTGAAGTTTCAACCTTGTTGACTATGACTAGAATCATGAATAAGACTCGTGACCATGGCAGGGCATTGTGCTGTGCTCTCTCAACAACTCCGCGCCAATCAAAGACTAAAGGCTCCCACCCAAAATAAGTTGCTTCTTTATGCTGGCAGTTTCGTCTTTAGAAGGGCCATATGTAATTTTGATTTGGCTGTGGTCATAATTAATTGTCCAATCTTTATTTTTCTCATGTGCTATGCCTTAACTTCAGGAAACTGTCTGAGAGTTATAGCTGCTGGTCCTCACGCTTTTATTAAATTGCATTAGTTGCCCTCCATCTCATCCTACTAAAAATAGAGGTTAAGTTTCCTGAACTTGTTCGTTCAATCAGTAGATCATGGAATTCTTTTTCTGCCTTCTCACCTGGAAACCAAACTTATTACTCTACACGATCGTACACCTCTGCTTCTTCCAGGATCTCCTCTGAGAATAATGGCTTGTAATATTGAAATTTCTGAGATTCCTGATTTAAACAAAATATGTCAATTGTGTGTTTATGGCTTTATGCACCAGAAAATAATGTAGTGCTCTGCAGTTTCTCTATGTGATGAGCTAGGAAAATCATTTTAATAAGTTACTGTATGTAATTGTAAAATGCGAAGATGTTATCGAAATTATTTTACTTTTCCTTCCCATTTTGCAGCTAGACCTGGATTCCAAAAGCCAGCTGGTTCCACTTCTCTGAAGTCGTACTTGGAACCCGTTCCTATGACAGAGGAAGGTCTGCTTCCGGCAGCTTATGCTTTGGAAGATCCCGACTCCCATTTTATATATGTGTGTAAAAAGGCAGAGGATCCAACTGATGTCAGCCCCGGATATACCAATTCTTCGACTGATGATACACTACGGAGATAACAAATAGACCCTTAGTTATGTAAGTTTTATTCGCTTCACGCACTGATATTACTTGTAAAAACTACTGAAGTGTTCTAGTCAAACTAGTCACGAGGATGCCTTTGAATGTATTGGCAGCCATACTGATGATAATTTAGTTCTTGATAATTGGATTGAAGATCATTTAAGAGAAGAATAATTGGTTGTTGGTGTGCTAATATCTGCTCAGATTTAACTCCTCCAAGCCTGTTGTCTGTACCTATGTGAATTAATCAATAACAATATGTTTACTACTTTTCAGTCAACGAATTGCATAATTCCTTTTAGTTAATCAGCCTGATTTTCCAAACATTGGTGTATATTTGCCATATTTGTTAAACATGGGGGATGTAATACCTTTTACCTGTGTATGCATGGAAACCATTTTTGAGGAAATTCTCTTGCTTTTGGTATGTCAAGAAATGATGAAAATGAACAGATGTAGGACAAGTCAGGGAATACACGTTCCCTTTAAGGGAAAATTGCTCTATGGTTCCCAACCTGTTGCTCGAGTCCGCAACCTTTAAAAAGAAGTTGGTTTTTACCTTTCATTTGCACAATCAGTCTTTGGTGACGGAAACTGTCCAAAATTCTATTAAATCATCTCTTGATCTCTCTATGTCCAACCTTAAGAACTTATATTTTGATTCTCAATTTGGGGTATTGTCAGAAATCTGAAGACAATTTTTTTTCACGAGGATCATGCTGCAATTGTAGTGACATAATTGGGTGTTGTCCCAATTTCTAGGTTCTTAAGCATACAAGAGTGAAGTTTGTTACACGGTATATTAAGTCAGATGAATAATTTATTTTATCTACATGGTGTCTGTCTTAACTAACTAAATTAATCCTGTAAATGTAAGAAATTAATTGTGTACCTCCAGCCATGTTATCCAAGGTTAATTGAGAATCTGCCGTAGAAGTTAAGCCTCGCACTACCAACAAACCGTCCAGTCAGTACCCACTTTATAATCCTTTTACTGAATGGAAATAAAACATAGAGCTTTCAATTTGAAAGGGAAAATATTACAAGAAATTTTGTACAGGTTTGGCTAGGGACAACCCTTTGGCATCTTTATATAGGAAACCACCTAATGACTTCTATCCATCATAGACGTTTATGATTTTCTCTCAAATAACTTACCTTCAATAAATGGGAAGTGATTATGACAAGTATTTAATCACAATTTGATTAACTTATCTTTGAATTAATATGTGAACTTATCTTTAAAATTGAACATGTTACCATAAACGGTTACGTTGTCCCACTTGGTTCATATATTCAACAACTTTAAGGTGAGTATTTAATATAGTCATGTACTGAAATTGTCAATAACCTAATCAATAGAAATACATAATATTTGAATCATGACGGTCCTGTTTTAATAATCAAACATTTCCTTTCATGTACCGCAAATACGTTTCTAAAAGAGTATTTTACTTTATGAATGAATTTCTTATAAGTCATTTAGAGTCGAAACTTTAATAAACACAGATATCCATTATAAATTTTAAGTGCACTAATAAAATTTGTTTCGAATATAGAAACGACAATCTTAAAACAAGAATCAAAGTATCATGATTGAGCATCGTAAGTTCCATGTTCTCAACTGAGCTTTTTAAACTTTAGCCGTCAAACTCTTAGTCATAGGATTTGCTATCACAAGATCTGTTTTGACATGCACAATTTCCATTTTCTTTATATGATCTCAAACAATCAAATACTTTATGTTGATATATCTGCTTCGACTTTCACATTTGTTATTTCTTGAAAAGAAAATTACAGTTGAATTATCGCAATAAATCTTCAAGGGCTTCTCTATAGTATCGACAATTTTTAAGTCATTGACAAAATTTCTCAACCATAATGCCCGCGTTGTAGTTTCATAACATCCAATGAATTCCGCCTCCATGGTAAACGATGTAATTATAGAAAAAAATATCCTAAAGTAGTCTTGCTCGTGTCTACACAACCAGCAAAATTCAAGTCTATCCAACAACTTCAAGATTGTCAAAATGCTTGTATGTGAGTCTGTAATATTTAGTTCCTTGAAGATACCTCATAATTTTCTTGGCAGCTCTCCAATATTCTATACTCAAATTACTTTGATATCTGCCTAGTACACCAACTGCAAATGCAATGTCAGGTCTAATACAGACTTTTGCACACATCAAGTTGCCAACAACGGAAGCATAGGCTATAGAAGCCATGTGTTCTTTCCAAATCATTTAATGGACATTGTTTCTGACTGAATTTATCACATTTAACAATGGGTGCTACACTTGATGCACAATCCTTTATCCCGAATCTTTCCGAAAACCTTTTCAATGTCAACCTTCTGAGACAATCCTATTACCTTTTAGATCCGTCTCTATGAATCTCTATGCCAATGACATAAGAGGCTTTGCCCATATCCTTTATTACAAAGTTTCGATTAAGAAATTATTTTGTATCATGTAGCAAACCCTAATCACTACTTGCAAGTAAAATGTCATCTACATATAGGACTAGAAAAATGTATTTGCTCCCACTAACTTTAAGATGTATACATTGGCCAATGATATTTTTTATAAAACCGTATGAATTAACAATATTACGAAACTTTAAATAGCATTGACGAAAAGCCTGTTTTAGCTCATGTATGAATTTTATTAATTTGCAAACCATGTGATTTCCTTCATCACTAGTAAATCCTTCAGGTTGTTTAATGTATACATCTTCTTCAAGATCTCCATTCAAGAATGTTGTTTTCGCATCCATGAGCTACTAAAGTCATTATAATTTTAAACGAATATTTCTTAGAAATCAGAGAAAACATTTCATGAAAATGACGCCTTCTTTTTGAGTGAAACCCTTGGCTACAAGTCTAGCTTTATATCGTTCTATATTGCCAAATGCATTTCTTTTGGTCTTATAGACCTATTTACAACCAATGGCTGTATATTCATTTGGTAATTCAACGAGGTCTCAAACTTGATTTCTAGCCATAGATTCCATCCCTTCTTTCATGGCATCAAACCAAAAACTTGAGTTTTCTCCTTCAATGGCTTGTGAAAACGAGCTAAGATCATTGTCAAGTCCAATGCATATATTAGACTCTTGAAGATATACACTATAATCACTAGAAATTGTTGGTTTCCTTATTAATGAGGATCTCTTTATTCCTACTACATCATTTTTATTTTTTATATTTTGAGTAGTATTAGGTTCTATATTGAATAGTGATTTTTCATTCTACGTTTTCCTCATGCAGTAACAGTTGTTCTTGAGTTGGTTCATTTTCAGTTGTACTTGAGTTCTTTTTTTCGAAAGGAATCAATATACCTTGATTGGAAGATGATCCAATAGATTTGTTAATTTCCCGAAAATTAATATTTCTTTGAAATTCACTCCCACTTACTTCATGATTCTTTAGAAATTTCGCATTTCTAGCTTCGACTATTCTTTAGTATGCGAAGGACAATAGAATTTATAACCTTTGGAGTTCATCATATAGCTTATGAAATATCCACTAACTGTCCACGGGTCCAATTTCTTTATGTGAGGATTATAAAGCCTCACTTCAACTAGACAACCCCAAATGTGTCTTAAACTAGGTTTCCACCCGTTCCAAATTTCAAATAGTGTTTTAGGAATTGCCTTAAATGGAACTCTATTTAAAATATACATGACATTTTTTAAGGCTTCCCTCCATAAATGTAATGAGAGACTTGAGTTGCTTATCATGCTCCTAACCATGTCCATTAAGGTTTTGTTTCTTCTTTCAATTACACCATTTTGTTGCGGTGTACCATGCTTCTTATATGCGCTACAATACCTTGTTCTGCTAAAAATATAGCAAATGGACCTAACATTTGTCCCCTTTTTGTGTATCGTCCATAATATTCTCCACCTCTATCCGACCTTATAATTTTGATTTTTCTTTTCTTTTGTTTCTCTACTTCTACTTTATAAATCTTGAAAGCATCTAGTGTCTCATTTTTATGATTTAGAAGATAGAGATACATATTTCTTAACTGGTTGTCTATGAATGAGATAAACTATCTCTACCCACTTTGAAAAGGATTGGGAAAATGTCCACAAATATCTGTATGAATAATCTCAAGAATATTTGAACTCCTTTTGGCACCTTTAGTGGTCTTGTTTGTCTGCTTTCCCTTTATGCAGTCAATACAAATCACAAAATTGGTAAAGTCAAGAGTTGGTAAACCTCCATCATTTACCAATCTCTTGATTCTCTCTATGGAGATATGCCACAATCTGTTGTGCCATAACTCAGATAAATTCTTTTAACCATGTAACGCTTACTGCCAATACTACTACTATGTAGGCCACGAAAATTACATTCATAAGTAGGATCTAAATAAAATTTATATAAATTACCAATCAAAATGCCATGTTCAACAACAACTGAATTTCCAAATAAACTAAAAATTCTATTTTCAAATACAAATTTAAAACCTACCTGTACAAATTTTGAAATAGAAATTAAATTACAAGAATAAGTTGGAACATAAAAAATATTTTTAAGATCCAAATGAAAACCAGTCTTTAAAATTAATCTAAAGGTTCCCACGCCTTTAACAATTGATCCCAACCGATTTTTAGAATAGATATTTTGCTCATTTTGTTGTGATTTCCTTAGATCCAGAAAATCCTACATAGTATTGGCAATGTGAATTGTAGTGCCGGAATCAATCTACCACGTATTATTTGGAACATTAACAAGATGAGATTCATGATATACAAATGAGAAAAGAGTACCTTTGTTTTCAAGTCATTTCTTATACATGTAAGCAGTCCTTCTTCATATGCCTTTTTTTTTCTTGCAAAAGAAATAAACATCCTTATTGTTCTTTTGCTTCGTTGACATTTTGTTCTTCATTTTAGGACCATATTTACCCTCGTTGTCATTTCATTTATCAAGAGTTCATACTCCGTAGGAAGAGAATTCAAAATGAGATGAACAAAGAATGACTCAAAAATCTCTATCTCGAGATATTTAAGATGAGCAACAATATCTCTCATTTCCATTATGTGCTTACGCACACTTCTAGAATTGTCAAACTTCATGCTTGAAAGCCTTTTCATTAGGGTGCTAGCTAACATTTTGTCAGAATTTACAAATTGCTCTTCAATAGCCTTTATGAAGTCCTTGCCCTTATCAAATTGAGGGATTGATCCCATGTTGCTTTTACTGACATGAGTCTTCATAAGACTCAAGCTTAAGCGATTGGATATTTCCCATGATTCATATAATGCCCTCTCCTCTGGCATACTTGATTTCGTAAGGACGAGTGGTTCATCCTCACGTAGCGCCAAGTCAAGATTCATACACCCCAAAGTTAGGAGAATTTTCTCCTTCCAATCAGAAAAGTTATCACCACATAGTATTAACATACAAATAGTGTCATTGAAAAAACTAGAAATTGCTGCATAAGATAAACACGTACATTAATGCTATGAAGATTAGCTTTATATTGAATTAACCAATGTCAAATCAATTTTGTAAATTTAGACCTTCCTATGGCTAGAGGTTGTTATCGAACATTAAATTTACAGAGACTTTACCAATATCAAATACAAGCATTTTCATACCTCTGGGCATAGAAAATTACTTATTTCGATATTTAATTAATCACTTTATTGCTATAAAATCCTTAAGATAATTATTTCTCTATAGGGTCAAATAATCATCTTATGGATTAACAACACTTTATGAGATGTTGTGTGTATTATCAAAATAATTCTTTATGTGATTTTATGTTCCACGACATGTCATTATAATTGAAGATGCTTTAGCTAATCTTAAATTATAATAACATGTCAAAACTCCAAATGACATCTCTAAAATTTAGTTACTGAATGGTGACTATATCCTCGAGTCTAATATCAGAAATGGACATTAATTAAGTTCATTTATATGCATCTTTAATTACCAGCAGGTTAATATTTTTCATACAGATTTTACAATCACAGATTATAAGACATTATAATATGCATACAAGTCTTATAGAGTAATTTTGATAAACAATTTGAATAGCATATATTTTGAAGCATTCTGCTACTGAGACAAGGGCAGTTGACAAGAATAAAAAAACGTGTTGCGTGTCAACACCTGTTTGACTCTTTTTTTTTTAACTATCCAATCAATGATTGACATGTGTCCCTATTTCTATATCCTGTTAAAATGCCCCGTTTGTGTAGCAAAGTTTTATTTTGAATTATAGCTAATCAAGACTGTGTATATCACACTACCACATGCACACCATCACTGCAATATTGATGTCATTCTCAAAAATGATTAGAAAAATATGGGCTCTCTAGTGTAAGAAATTAGTTGTGTACTTCTAAGGGCTTGCTTTGGAGCTTATTTTTACTCTTTATAAGTAACATCATTTATAAGAGGTTAGAAAAATTGGTGCTTGTTAATTTTTTTGGGCACTATCATCAAAAATCAATGTGGTGTCATTTTGATTGTATTTCTCAATCTACCAAATCGGTGGCTTTTGATTGTTTCTCAAATTCCCTTTCAATTTTACTTTATATGAAATAATTATTTTCATCCATATAAATTGTTCAAAACTAACTTATAAATAAACATAAAATAATGAAATAATTTTTTTGCTTAAATGAAAATTTTTTATTTGTAAGCAAAAAAATTACTTTATAATTAAAACATTTACTTACAAGTAAAATTCACTTTTTTGTAAAAAAAATTGCTTATAAATAAAATACTATTAATAAGACGAAAATTTACTTATAAAATATAAAATGTTACTTATAGTAAAAAAAATGTTCACTTTTATTTAAAAAATCATTTAAAATTATAAAATTAACTTATAATTATAAAATTTACTTATAAGTAAAAAATTATTTATAACTAAAAAATTATTTATAAGTAAATATTTCACTTTTTAAGTTAAATACCACTTTTGAGTATTAAAAAAAAAAAAAAAATGTACAATAAATTTAAATTGAAAATTTCATTGAGAAGTGTACATGTAATTTTATTCTTTTAGAAAGTTTTCAGAACATATGGGTAATAAACTCTTCAGCATGAGTTAAAGTGAATTAAAATCAAACATTTCATAAATGCTCAAAATCGATACTTTAAAATATTCCCTTAAGAGTATCTTCAATGCTTATAAAATTATTGCCACAAATTCGACAAAACATATGTTTCATATACATATTTAAATGTATGTTCTTATTTTAAGAAAGGGGAAGACACTTAAATACGATTATTGTGTTAAGGAAAGAATGTATTTTACGATCATATTTTGACTTGAATGTTTATTCGTTATATATCAATGTCTCATGGACTAAAAAAATATCTACTTACACATTACTTAAATAGCGTTCATGCTATAATTACTCTTCATCAAGGACTCTCATTGTTAATTTACCATAATTCGGTAGGTAATTATTTCAATGCCTGAACTAATATTTGAATAAAAAGAATTTTGGACAATAAATTCTTGGAGAAGCTCGCCAAAATTGCATCCCAATTTGTCTTTACTAAAAAAAAAAAAAAAATCACCAAAATCAATGAATATTATCCATAAAATTTGAAGTTTTAAAATAAATATTTTTATATTGGAGAAAGTTGAATATATATATATATATATATATATATATATATATAATGAGTGATTATTCCTTTTGGTCGAGTATCAAACATAACAATTATTTGCATAATTGTGCGTTTTCCAATTTTATTATTACTTCAAATATTCTAAACTAATAAATAAATATATAATGCATTCTTTGAACTTTATACATATTTTTTAAATTAAAAAATATATATTATTCAAAATCATAAAATACAACAATTATTTGAACTTTATATACATATTTTTCAAATTATCAACAAAAATATGTTGCTCAAAATTATAAATATTGCAATTACTTCATAATCAATTCTTGCAATTAGATTAAACACGAACATCAACTTAAAAAAAAAATCATAAATCTTTTCTAACTCTATCGAATTTCAATTCCAACTTTTGGCAAAAATCATTGTTTGATTGCTAAACATTTGACTGGAAAAACAATTTTCCTCCCCCCCTCCCCCCGCGCACGCGAGTCTTCCACATTTTGGATGAAAATGATTTCCCACCTTTTTGGTGGGAAAGTCTTTTCTAATTTTTTTTTTTTTTTTTTTTTTTTTTTTGGGCAATGAAAATAAATTCTATCCCCAATGGTGAAAAAATTATTCATTTAATTGACAATTTGCATGAAAAATGAAGTCAAATGAAAACAAAAAAAAATATCACAAAAATTTTAAATTGTTTTTTTTTTTTTTTTTTTTTTTGGCAATTCAAACAAATTTTAATACAGATTGTAAAAAAAATTATCCAAAAAAGTAATAATTTGTATGAAAAAAAAGCCAAACAGATTAGGTGAAAAATTATATCAATCAAACACCATTAATTATAATTTCCTCTAAAACAAATTCTAGGCATTCCACCCAAATTTCACCATTGCAATCAAACGGACTCTAACTTCTATTGAAGATCTTTGCATAGAAATGTTGACCTTAAAAAATGAAAATTATTTTCTAAAGTAAACGGTCAAGTTTTTTTTATAGAATTTGGGCATGGTTTTTTTGATCGGAAAGTACTAATTGTGGAGAATGTTTGAATTTTCTGAGAGGGACGTCCCTTAATTTCACCTTAATCTGATTTTTTTATAGAGTGTGGAAGTTAGGATATCAAATTTTCAATCATTTTTAGTTGTATAAATGGCTCTTTTATAGACTTTTTAGGGGCATTTAGTCATTTTTTATGAGCTAACATTCTCTTATTATTATGTTGGAAATCATGATTGAGTTCAATTTTTAAGATTTTGTTCAGGTTTGTGTTTTTATAACAATTGTCAAGCAATTTGTTGAATGCTCCCGTATGTTTATTGCTCTAAAGTTTAGGTTGATTGTGACTAACATTTTCGCTCGTATCTGAGGCTTAGGTCGAGGCCTTTAGACCTTTTGGTGACAGATGCCTTAAATTGTGTATTTAGCCAAGTGCTATGATTCTACCCATTTCTTTGTTAAATGATGCTTTGAAGGTCGAAGTATATTTCTCTTCAACTAAGTTTCGACATCGAGAAGAGACACGTGGGCATGCAGTGTGGCTTTTTGTGACTAACACGAGGTCATGGTGGATCATAATTATTTCAGCACGTATTATTAGTCCTTCACGTTTGAGTTTCATATTTATTTGTAATGAAAGATTTTCTTTATTGCTGTTAGTGCTGAAAATATTAAGTTGTTGAATTTGGACCGTTGCACGACTTCTTCCATTTTTCAAAGCATTATATTGAATGGGGGTTCGAAGTAAGCAAAAGTATAGGCTCTTGCTTATACCGAGGCATCATATACTGAAAAGGAATTCGATTATTGTATAATTGTGTGGCCATTCGATTAGAGATATTTTTTCAAATCCTTGATAATTTTGGCTACAAATCCAACCCTAGATATTCATTCAATCTGAGGTCATTTATAAGTGATACTCCTTCAATCCCAATAATTCTCACCCCATATGCTCTTTCAAATTCTGGGCTATTAAAGAGAGGATGTTCTTTCAATTCCAAGAAATCTATTTGTGTAGATTAAAGGAGGTAAGTCCACTCTGAGTTCTTAGCTTAACTCCTAAGTCAATTATGTGTTAGTAGGAGAAACTCTTCGAGTCCTCAAGTTGCCTTTAATTGGAGATATTCTTTTAATCTCTAAGAGATTTGGCTTGTGCATGGAGAAAAATGGTTAAGTGCACTTTGGGTTCTTGTCTAAGCTTCTCTACCAAGATTTTTATATAATTCCTCCATGAGTTAATGACGAAAGGCCTAAATAAGACATTGACTCATTATTATGTCTTCAATTATAATAGAGAATCATCTCTCAAATGAATTAATGGAGAAAAGCCTAAAGAGAACCTCTATTGTCTCATTGGATCTTCAAATAGATTAGAGAACGCCTTATTGGAGGACGAGACCTATTGAATCATAACTAAGATTCGGAGCTTGGCCCGGCTTCGATGCCTAGTTATGATCTTATTTTCATCAGAGCCGGTTCTATGATTTTGGAGGCCTGAGACGAACTTCATAAAGTGGGCCCCAAAAAAAAAAACAATATTATGCATGCAAAATTTGTGTATTATGGTACTAACTGTGAACTTGTTAACTTAATACTAAACTTGTAAAATAAAATTAAAAAATGTATTATAACCTTTATCCGATTCCCATTATTTTCAAAATAAAGATTAATCTGTTATGAAAACCATGGCCAAGGTGAGTAGCTTTTCATTGGTTCAATTTCCTAAATAATGCTCTATTAGACCATTAGGATCCCCTTACGGGCCTTACCCTCCACTCAAAACAATCAAACTTGCATACAAACTCCCAGTCAATAAATATCCCAGTGCTTAATTCTTAAAAAAACATTCTCTTTTACAGTACCCAGAATTGAAACTCCATCTTAATTATCACCAATAATAAAGACAAATTTCAATAAAACAGCCCTATTCAATCCACTTCATCTGAGAAATTCTTCAATGCAAAAAAGAGAAAAAGGAATACATAGAAATAAGATTTTAATAGATAGCAGAGTTTAGCCAATAATTCACTGGATATAGGAAATCTTACCTTGAGAAAGCCTTCAAAATCAATCTCATTGGTAAAATTAGAATTTGATTCTTCCAACACTCTCCTGATCTCCTCCTCGTTGAGCTTGTCACTGAAAGCCTTAAGTTTTGCCATCAAAGGTGGCAAATCCCCAACTGTAACTTTGCCATTTTGATTCTTTATAATTGTGAACTAAAAAAAAAAGGACAAAAACAATACCAATACCAATAACATGAACCCCACACTTCAAACATCAATTCAATACACAACAAAGCTAAAAACACAATTTCCAAAATTCTCATTGCGAAAGCAAATTTATTTCATCGCACAATTCAACAGTAGCACCAAATAATGAATAAAAAGGAAAAGATTAAATGGAACTATACCCGATGGCAGTGGTGTGGCACAACGGACGATTGAGAGAGAAGTGAGAAGAGACTCAGAGAAAGACGGCATCACCAAACCGTCAAGGTACGGATGGATCATGGGTTTTGCCTTTCTGTGGTCCTTCTCGCCTCTCGCAACCGGGACAAAGGAAAGGGAAGACGGGTAGGAAATTAGGTGTTTTAAAAAAATAAAAAATTGAGGCCCTTAAATTTTTGGGCCTGAGGCATGGGCCTCACTTGCCTCGGCCCAAAATCGGTTCTGATTTCAATGCTTGACCCCTCTCATTGTCATTAGATAATGATGAGCCGGTCCACTCATCGATGACTTCTAGCTTACCTACTGTCGTAGGACATTCATTTGAAACATTAGTACCACCAATTGTCGTCACCAAGAAGACTGTTGGGAGAAAATGAGTGATTTATGTGTAGATAAATTACAATTAACAAAATTGAATGAATAAATATACTTTAACAATAACTTAAACATAAAATATAAGTAGAGAATTAAAGAACTAGCCTTGAGAGTAACGTCGAAGACGCTGTCCTAAAGTCGTGTTGTCTTTCCTTCGTGTGGGTACTTTTGACACTACACGACTCCAAGATAAAACTCATGTGACTCATAATCGGTTCTCCTTCTATGGACATGACCATAGGGAGAGAAAGAAAAAACATTTATCAATTGTCAAAATTTATAGAAGAGGAAAATATGAAATGACTAGAGAATATTTTCAAATGTTTATTTGTTATGTGTAAAACAATGGGAAATTCACCTCCTTTTATAGTAGAAAAATTCAACACTCTCATAATGAAAATTAATCAAATTAAATATGAGTTAAAAACATAATAATGAGATTTTTTTTTTTTTTTTTATTTTTTTATTGAATATGAAAATTAAACTAAAAAACTAAAAAGTTAAAATACATGAAACTGAAATTTTAATATTCAGTTTGAAAGTTTTATAACTTATTTTCAACAATCCCCCACAAGTTTTAAAACTTTCAAAATAATTATATATATGTATATATTGGCAATATTATATTGTGTAATTGGTGTATGTGCCTTTTAGATTTAAACATCACTTAGTGATAACAATTTTAATTTGAGATAGCCATAATGGATTAAACCTTGAATTAGGTCCCTTTAGCCAAACTTCAATTGTTCCACACAAAATGTTGATTTATGCTCAATTCATTGTGGGTAGCACTGTTAATAGTCATGCACTCTAATCTTGATTCTATTAAGAGTCTATAGGGGATAGCTCAACACCATAGCTATGGTCTCATGACAACTCTTACATAGGTGAGTTCTCCAAGAATGTGTGTGATCAACACATCGCAAGAATTGTCACATCGATACTCCTTCAAGGTTAAATCTTTCCTAACATTTTTATTAGCACTATATCACCATAAAGATGAGCACAAATAAAATAGTAGTATTACAAGTCACGCAATGAGGGTTGTTTCTACCACATTGAACCTTTTTCATGAGATCTCCAATCACAAATGTTGGATTACTCTCGGAGATGACTCCTTTATGGATTTAAATTCATCCCCCTCAATAATTTGTGTGTTCATTTCAAACTACAACTTTCATTTTTAACACTTTTAATAGTGACACATTCAAACATATGCATCCGTTCAGCTCTTATATTCACTTGCAGATCCATAAATTCCATTTTTGACACTTTTCAAAAGTGAGTTTTTCCGATTAAGAAAAGTAAAATGTATAAGGTGCATTGATATGAAATTTAAACCCCCCACATTCCAAAGACACAATAATTTTTTTTATCAAGTATTCTCAAACTCCATATATCACAAAATAGCATTGATCTTTGTAAAAATGATCAACCATCAATGCATACCGTACACATCACATTTGTGTATGACTATATTAAATCATTAATTATCATCATCCTGATTATAAAGTTGATCATGTCAATGATGATGAATATTTAGCAAACATATACCCAAATTCAATATCCCCTAACTTTTGGAACTTCCTTTCTAAGTAAGTTTTTCTAGTTAAATTTACAGACTTAAAACTAACTTGAAAATAAGATTAATTAGCGCTAACAGATAATCATAAAAAAGTGAAGAAAAAAATATTGCTTCATTTATGAAATAATTATTTTTTCTGAATTACCCGCATCAAATTATGGAATGCAATCAAATGACTTTTATAGTGACTAATCTTTACTTCTTCAAAATGCTATGTTTATTCTCATCTCATCATTAGAATCTTTTAGTCTATGCACATGTACATAAATCTTCTAATGATGAATCTGATGCAAAGCAGGGGCGAATTCAGAGCTCGAGTCCAGTTAGAGCGGACCGCGAACATTGAATGCTTACTGTCAACGGTAAACGTCTGTGATAGCGGTGTTGTTTAGTAATATTTAATTAACTAGTATTCAAAAAATCGTACGGACAAGAACTAGAAGAACTAAATACATTACTAGAACTAGAATTAGGTACCAACTTTTATTTCGAATGAAAAAATCGTTCTATAAAATATTTTAATTTATTTTTCAATCAAATATGTAATATATATTAACAAAATGTCAATATTCAGTTTACAATTAAAGTTAATTAAACAAGCATTATTATATTAACAAATTTTAAATTATTTATGAGTTTATATCAATTTTATGTGCTTGTATGATTTCATTTTTCCGTGATCAATTTTTTGTGAAAGAAAAGTGGAACATTCTATTAATTAAATAAATTCTGTTGAAAGACTCATTATGACACTAAAGTAAATTGCCATTAATTGATCAAATTCTCAAATAAATTGATTAGAAAAAAAAATCAAGAAGAGGGACAAATAATTGGTTAAAATGTTTTTATTTGCAATAAAATCGGTAAAATGAACATATATTATTTTATTTCATTGAGTGTCACAAATCAATGTTTGTCATAATGGTAAAGTTATCAATATTCTTTAGCTAAGGTCATAGGTTCAAATCCACTTTACACTTGTTTTTGGTAAAAAAATGTTAACAAAAAATATATAAAATATTGTCATTGGAAGGTTTCGAACTCAAAACCTTTAGTTTAATAGAGGAAGCACCAACCAATTGAGCTACAAATGATAAATGTAAAAATAATGAATTATTGAATATATAATATAAATCTTTTATCTATTCTCGAAAAATTAAAAAATTAAAAAAAAAAAAAAAATCTTCTAAGCGGATCCAGCTAGAACGACCGCTCTAGCTCGCTGGTACCTAAATCCGCCCCTGATGCAAAGTCACTATGCTATTTTCTCTTACCTCATTTCATTCATAATAAAAGACTGAATTGATAAAGTTTCGCCTATCAGAAACTACAAAAGAAGTCTTCATGACTGAAAACTTATATAATCACCTGGGAACTTAGGCATAATAGATCATAATGAATCTTTAATTAAGCACATTATTGAGGATTAAATCTTTAACCGCTTGTTCAAAATAAAATCATAGAATTCCCATAAAAGTACAGCTTTCAAGTTTCATCCCGGATGCAAAAATCTATAACATAAACTGAGATTTGACACCAAATAGGAAGTGCATACAAAAGCAGCTTATGCAGCCAAAATGTTCACAAGTGCTAGTTAAGAATTCAGTGCCTTATCATTTAGGATCTGGTTCTAGTTACACAGATCATGTTTAATCCTATTTAGTTGAAAACAATTAGAACAGTGTCTCAAACATAGACACCGACTATTATAGCATGATGAAAGAAGATGAAATATTAGGCCACACATTTTTATGAATATCATAGAAGTAGAGTATATATAAATCAGAGTAAATAGAAAGATCTAACCATCGAAATAGTTCATCAAGTTTCCTTAATTTAAAATAATCATAGAATCACATCATATAAGTGATGTCTGCACATGAGTTTTGACACCTGTCCTCCCTCTAGATTGACATATTTCAATAGAACTTTTGTATAGGTTAGAAATCACGCTGAACTTGTAATGCAAAATTCAAGAACATGAATAAAGAAACATCTGAGAGTACAGATGAATTTGATTTTATAATAAATTTTGTTCAGTTTGAATTTTACGCACTATTTCAACTTTCCAAGTTTTTATAATTCATCATTGACTAGAAAAGACAACTTTCTTCCCTATACATCATCATTTCTTGGACAAGAAATAATGCTATGTGATATCACCAAGGACATAGCACTTTTTTGACACAAAGATAAGATATTTTAGGGTAGTAACAGATGTTACTACTTATGTAATAAAGTGCTATTTCTGGCTAGTTAAAAGAGGAAAAATCTTTGAATATTTTTCAATTTATTAAGTTCTGGGAGTGTTATGATATAACAAGAGCATTTCATAGAAATCAAAATTGGAATAAATCTAATTATGTTTTTTTAACTGCTACGTTATTCTGCAGCAAACATTGTCAATGGACAAACCTTAACAAGAATTATCATATTATAGTATTCAGATTCCTTTGCATATATTGTTTAATTTTTGGAGTTTGTAAAATGAGTATGATAACAAAATTTCATGCAGCTTTGTAATTTTACTGATGTATTACTCTGAGATATTTTCCATGAACAATGTCATTTGAAGGACACGTCTCCATTTTTTATATATTCTACATGAACCACTCATTTTTATAACCATCTTAAAATATGGTAGGAAAAATTGCAGCAGGGATCCCTAACTTTTGGATTTTTAGTAGACTTTTTCCTAACCTTCAATCTGTGCCAGTCAGAGTCTCAAATCTTTGAGAAATTAGCACATGGAGTCCAAATCCATTTGACCGTTAGTTGATCAAGAAAAGAGCACTTTGACCGATTTTGACTAGATTGAAAGGGGAAAAAATGGTAACTTTAAAATTAACATTTTTTTCAAATATTATTAACAATCAAATCAATTAAACTAAAAACAAAAAAAAAAAATGAAATTTCCCCCGTCCCGCCCCGCCCCGCCTCGCCTCTAGCCACCCCATCCCATCTTCATATTCTTCCCCCTCCCTCTCCCTTCCTCACCCCTACACCCAAACTCCCTAGAACTACCATTTGCTCCTGTGAACTCGCCTCACTGCCCTTTACAACACTCACCCAATAGTTGGCACCTAACTCACCGAAATCAACAGAAAATCGTCCAAAAAAACCAAATTGTCGCAACCTTTTTCTATCAGAAATTCCCAGTCCAATGACACCTACAATTGTGCACCACTGTCGGCCAGTTTCCCTCATCAGGAATTTTTTTTTTATTTATGTGAAATATTATTTTAATGAAGAATGTGCGGTTGAAAAGAAGAGAGAAAAAAATATATTTTCATAAAAATGGAAATCAAACAGACTGTATATAAATAAATCAATCAAATTTACAAGAGCAGATTTTTTTTTTTTTTTTTTTAAATGTATCTATCTTTTAAATTTGATGATGATGCAATATTTAATCTACAAGCAAATCACCTAATACGACTTTAGATTATTGGGGAAAATTGGTGATTATGTGTAGATAAATTATAACTAACAAAATCGAATAAATAAATATACTTCAACAATAATTCAAACATAAAATATAAGTAAAGAATTAGAGAACTAGCATTGGGAGTCACATTGAAGATGTTGTCTTAAAGTCGTGTTGCCTCTTCTTCGTGTGGGTACTTTTGGCACTTTAAAAAAAAAGTGCAATTTAAAAAATAAATTGAGCATTTAAAAAGTGCAATTAAAAAAAGTGCATGAACCAAATTTTTATAGTATTGGTAGTTGTGACAATAAATATAACGTTATTGTTAAATTAATACCTTAAACGTTTTAGTTGAATGGCATAAAGAATACCGCTGCTGACTTGTGTGCAAAGGACAAAAATTGAGCATGTAAGAGAAGGGAAAAAAAAAAAAAGGAGAGAGAAAAAGAAAAAAAAAAAAAAAAAACCGAAAATAATTCTGAGTAAAAGAGGATAAACTTTGATGGACAAGACGCAACCTAGTACACAAGGTAAAGAAACAGAAAAAAGAAAAAGGGAATGCCCACATTACATCCATGTTATCCCATCATTATTTTTTGGCAAACCTTTAACCCAAAGATAGTAAATGCTATATAAATTTCAAACAATTGAAGGAAAATTTACAATTTAGACTACCACCAAGAAACTCTTTAAAAATGAAATACTTTCTATTTAAAAGAGCAAATCTTTAAAATTTTACTCTAAAAAATTCTTCAATTTAACTTTTTAAAATAAAGAGTGGGTTTAGAGCCAAATTCACTTCTATATAATTTAATGTTTCAAAAATTTCAACTTCCAATGTACATTTTATTGATTTAATTAAATAAAGTGATATAATTATTGGAGAGAAGATAATAAAAATAAAAGAATGAAAAAAAATAATAAATACATATTGGGAATGGTAAAATTAAATGTTAAAAATAAAGAAACTATTGAAGTATTTTAAAATTTTTGCTCTTTAAATTATAGATGCTTTTTAAATTGTAGAATATGCTCTTTAAAAATAGAGAGTCTCTTGAAAATGCTCTTAAATTTCAAAAATCACAAGCATGATGCTGAATATAATAATTAATCCTTTAATGAACAGATAAAGATGTCATAAATTAACAATAAATCAGGAAAAAAAAAACCTAAAAGGAGGAGCCAAATTACAGAAATAGATATTCAAGTTGTTCAAGAATTTACCAAATCTAGGCAAATCGAGTTTCTGTATGTATAGTAACTATTGTACGCATAGAACTGTATATAAATGAAAACTGGAAAGTGGGACCGACGACGAAACCCAATAAAAGCAAAGCCCTGGCTTAATGTGGCGACAATGGATCGGGAAAAGAGTCATACTCTGTGTATACAATAGCCATGCAAAAGCTTGCCGTTTCAGTGCCATTTGGTGCTATATAAATTGAATGCGCCTCTCTGTATTCTTCTCCTTTATCTCTCTTTTTCACCTTATTTGGCAACTCCTTTTCTTTTCCTTTTTTGGTCAAAACATATCCTTTTATAAACCTGCATGCGTAGATAAATTGTTGGGCGAGAGAGATTGAAGAGGAGTTACTCTTTTGGGATCTTGAATCGATTATTTTTGTGGGTTTTTGGAGAGAAAAAATGGGTCGAGGAAAGATCGAGATAAAGAAGATCGAGAACTCGAATAGTAGGCAAGTTACATTCTCTAAGAGGCGTCAAGGCCTGTTGAAGAAGGCCTATGAACTGTCTGTTCTCTGTGAAGCAGATGTTGCTGTCATTATTTTTTCCAGCACTGGGAAGCTTTTCGAGTTCTCTAGTTCAAAGTAATTGCACTTTTTCTTGCGGTTTCTCGATTTTTCTTTTTCGATATTTTTTTATATTAATTCCTTGGGGAATTATTGATGTCTTTAGTCGATTCTTGGGTGTTTGGTTTTGTTATATAATTCTGATGTGGATTACCAAATCCACAACATTGCATGTGGATTTTGTTAGATTTTTTGGAATTCAGCTTTGTTTAATTAATTTATCTGATTTTATTTTTCAAAAGAATTAAAGAAAGTTTTTTTCTTCCCCCCCCCCCCCCCCCACCCAACAGTGCATGTGCTTTATAATGAATTCAATTACTGTAATTTTGAGTTTTCCAGTGTTCAATTTGTTTATTTAAGTTATTTTATGCTGCAAATATGATAAATTAAGTGACTCGACTGACAGTGTAAAAGTCCTTTCTAAAAAAATTAATTCAGTTAAAAATCCCACCTTTAATTAGTTACCCGGGTTTTCGTGCAAAACATATTTTGTAAAATTCACTACAATTTTTGTTTGAGACTACTGTTTGTTAATGCAAATCTAGTTTTATTTCTTCGTGGAACAGATTTGAGGAAAAAAGTGTTGCTAAATTTAAACCATCCGTTATTTTATATGTGACAATAGGTTGAAGCAAAAAAGAAATACTTCTTTTCCTAGGCGTGATATGGTGAATATAGATACAATTTTTAATTTTTTTTTGATTCCTTGAATTTGATATGCCAAGATATTTTATCAGTCTCTCTAGAATTCAGTACGACTTTTTGTGATGTGATCGTTCGATTATGCATATTCATTTACTTCATCCCAAAAAAATAAAAAATTATCGAAATTTTCTCGGAGTATGTTGTTACACTGTAACTAGAATTAGGAAAGAAGGGTGTAGACTAAAGTTTCAAAATTTTGGGAATAGGGTAATTATTTGCGTTTTGATTAATTGA
Organism: Osmanthus fragrans; assembly: GCA_019395295.1. Taxonomy (NCBI): domain Eukaryota; kingdom Viridiplantae; phylum Streptophyta; class Magnoliopsida; order Lamiales; family Oleaceae; genus Osmanthus; species Osmanthus fragrans. The sequence goes on from CM033349.1 coordinate 8,985,190, forward strand.
ATATTTCTTTTGAGTTTGATTGTGCAAATCTTTTAATATTGGAACTAGAAATTAGTCAAACAAGGTTATAACAGCAGAGAGGTTCGAATTGTGAAACTTTACACACAGATGAAGAATGCCAAAGTGCCAAAATTTTGGTTGTTATATGAATTCATGTCTCTGTCAAATAAAAGAATAAAAATAATAATTTCTTTACTAAATAAATAAATTAAAAGCCTCACAATCATTTGCCTATTCATATGTGATTTCGTTACAGCATGCAAACAATACTTTCAAGATACAGCAAGTCTATGGATTCTTCACAGGTTTCTACACTGGAAATCAAGTCGGAGGTATGCTACTCTCATGTGGCCTAATTTCAGTCAATATCGGCCTGCTCCCTTCCCCCACTCTGTTGCTCTCTGTCTCTCTCTCAGTACAAATGCGATTTTTCTGCCTGATATTGAAGCCTATAGCATCTTTGCTGCACATATTCGTGCTTGTGCTAACAAGCTCCCCACATTTATATTAAATTGGTATGTCGTTCAGATATGTAGTTCGATAAGACAAAGTAATTGAGCAAATTCAACCTTCTGAATCTGTAGTTTCGATTAGCTACATATCTTTGAAGGTAATAACTAGATGTACTTGAGAAGAGATAGCCAATGCGAGGCCATTATGCTGACCTCTATGCATTCTACCAGTAAATTTGCTAATAAAGTGTGCGTTTTAGTTAAAGTGACTATTTGTTGAATGATTTATGTTGTTTAATACAATTTATCAAATGAGTTGAGTTTTCTGTGTAATTTCTCTCACTTTTACGAGAAGCAGGAATCAAAGGATGTTGATGTTCTCAAAGAGGAGATAGAAAACCTGAAAATGAAGCATTTGTACGGTTTCCTTTAGTTCTCTCATTTTCAATATAGCATGTTTGGTATGACAGATTGTATAGCGCGTAACATAATTAAGATTCAGTGCTATCCAATACTCGTAGCGAACATGCACTAAATGTTTAGGAAATCGGAATTTCATTATATCTATTGCCTCTGCTGTTTAGGCGAATGTTGGGTAAGGACCTTACAGGCATAAGTTTACGAGATTTGGGCGAGCTGGAACAACAACTAAATGAAGGGCTCTTAAGCATAAAGGAGAGAAAGGTTAGACATTTCTTGAGTTTCTTTCACTTTGTGCAAACATTACCTCTTACAATGCAAAATCTCCAATGCTGTATTTAGTCTGAGTAATATGTTATGTTTTGACGACATTTTGGATCCGTAACAGAGTGTACTAAATTTTCAGGAACAAATATTGATGGGGCAACTTGCACAATCAAGACTGCAGGTAACCCGAGCTCATGAAATTTCCTCTTTCTCACCAACGGATGGGAGTGAAACTACAAATTTGGAGGGGGAGAAAACGAATTATATGTTATGGGATCTGTAGTGATAACAATTCCTCGAAAAATTTAGACATCTTTTACTTTATGTGATCGGTTTGATTTCCAATGCAGGAACAACGGGCCATGCTGGAGAATGAGACTTTACGCAAACAGGCAAACCAATTTGTTTATGTGGATGAATAATTTCCAATAACTTGGGATTTTGTTTATGAATTTTGCCTAAGACTATTTATTGGCTTAACATTAAATGTAGGTTGAAGACCTCCGAGGCTTCTTTCCATCCACCAGTCACAGTCAACAACTTTCTATTGAGAACCATCCAGTGGATTCGGCCATTAGAGTTGGCTCTGTAAGTCCTGAAGTATTAAGGAATGATGGATTTGAAGATGACGACTCAGACACCACCTTGCAATTGGGGTATTTTGTTGTGTTACATGCTTCAATATTTGATGAATTGTACAGAATTGCATAGAGAGAGCAAGACAGAAAACATGCAGGTTTACCAGGTTTGGTAGTAGGCCAACATCCATGGGTGCGAAGAGGCTATATTTCTCTATATTGAAATAATAGGGTTACAACATATATACTAACCTAGCCCGTAAAAGATATCAGGGAAATCCCAAAAATACAGACATTAGCCTACTTTTCCATTATACTCGTGTTCACTCAATATAAGGCACATACTCCAACAATCTCGACCTTAGTGAATATCCACCACTTGGGAGAAAGTAAAACGCAACCTTTGACTCCCATTGGGACCAATAGGTTGGGATGCCTCCTCTCTAGCATCTAGAGACTTTAATCAAGTTCAAACAATGTTTAAACTTAGCTGTGGTAACAGGTTTTGTCAATGTCTGTTGCATTCTCAGAAGTTTAAACTTTCTCAAGTAATAGTTTACCAGAAGAAACTATTTCCCTAATTCCATGAAACCTCACATGTATATGCTTTGTCCTCGCGTGATACACTTGGTTCGTCTCTGAATAAATGGCACTTTGATTATCACACTGCAATTGAACTCCTGAGCATCCATCTTATTAATGACCAACCCTGTAAGCCACAAACTTCTTTGGCAGCCTTAGCTACTGCAATATACTCTTCCTCATCATAGCTAGTGCATCCGGAAAATGAATCATAGACCTCCAACAAATAGGTCCCCCAGAAAGAGTGAATATGTAACTTGTAGTCTACCTCCTGTCATCCACGTCCCCTACATAATGTGCATCCACATATTCCACAACTGAAGGATCATCATGTTGTCTGCAAAACATGATGCCATTTATAGACCAAGTTTTCATGTTTAGGCTGACTGAACCCTTCTAGCTGCTCAATGTAAATTTTGCTCCTCCAAATTACCATGAAGAAAAGTTGGCCTTATGATATCTGCTCCAAATGCATGTCTAAATATGTTAACAAAACCAACACTGCCTTGATGGAAGTGTGTCTACACATGGGAGAAAATCTCTTTGTAGATAACCCATTTCCTCTGGGAGTAACCCTCTACTACTAGGCAAGCCTTGAACTTTTCCTCATCTTTTCCCAATAATGCTTTCTTCTTATACACCCATTGGCATCTTATCACCCTCTTCCTCTAGAAGCTCCACCAACTCCCATGTCTAGTTTTCATTCAGAGACTCCATCTCCTCTACGTTAACACCTATCAATCTACTCTTCCTATGGTAATGTAAGCTTTCTGAAGTAGTGAGGTCCCCATTACTGGTAATAAGTGAATAAGAAACTAAATCTTTAAAATCGCACCTAGTCGGTGGTGTTTAGGTCTGTTTGTAGCTATACAGTAACGCTTCTAATATTCTGAGCTAGAACTCTTTGCATTATGGACATCATCCTCTCTGACATGAGTCTCTAGTTCTAGCTGCACCACATGCTCATCACACCTGCTTCTCTCATCCCTGAGTGCACTACAACGTGAATTTCTCATAAAAAACCGCATCTCTATAGATCACCACCTTGTTTACCTTTGGAATCCAGAACTTGAATCCCTTCACCCCTTTCCGATACTCCAGAAAGATACACTTGCTAGACTTTCATCAAACTTTGATCTCTCCACATTAGAAACATGTATGTGGATTGGACATCGAAACACTCTCAAGTTAGACATATACCGACTTTCTAGTTTCAATCAAACTATCACCATTGATTCCTCATCGACGTGATACATCACGTCATCACATCATTAGTTAGACAAAGCCTGATAGTCGTCACAGTCTTCACTTCAACTTCCTTCAAATCTATGTCATCCATGCCTTCTGGCTTCTTTCCATATAATGCTTTGACCATTTTTTGCCGCACGGAATTTTTATATTTGAAAAAATTTTTAGTAAGGATCTCTGAATTACATGGCAGTAGATAGAGGTTGATAAATGAAATCCTTGATCATAATTTCTAGTATTCATACTATGTCCAACATGAAACTTTTGATTGGTAGTAAAACACCAATTTTCTTGTAGATCCTTTACCCTCCTCTGCAATAACCCACATGTGTCGAACTTGACCATATCGAACTTCGTAGAAGAAACCCCAGACATCTAAACCTGAGCCTGATACTAGTTGTGTGATGTACATGCGGCAATATTGATGAATTGTATAGAATCACAAAAGAGAGAGCAAGAGAGAAACACACAGGTTTAAGTGGTTCAACAATAGGCCTACATCTACAAGAGTGTAAGCGGCTCCACATCCCTCACTCCACTCGTGCATCAGCCTGCTTTCCCAGTATACGTGTGTTCAACTTGATACGAGTCACATACTCCAACACCCTTGAACTTTGCACCCAAATTTTATGAATTTCTTTAAACTTGATTCCGAATCATCTGTCGATTTTTTCTTGGTATTCACATGTACCTTCTGTTTTTCAGGCCCCCGGCTGGGGTTTGTCGAAAAAAGATGAGGATGTCTGATGGGGAAACACAACTAATCAACTCAGAGACGCAAGCCAGCACACCATAATCTTTCTTGTTATCTCCTTTCGTGAGCAATATGACCAGTTTGAGAGATATTAATCCTAGGTACTTGGTTGAAGCTATGTTGAAGCATTCATAAATGTATTAACTTTTCATGACTTCAAGATGATCGAAACACTGGTTTAGTTTAAAACAATGTATTTCACAGTTTTGGTTTGCAGTAGAAAAAGATTGTTATAGTAGTACCTGAATGGTTTTTCATTTATCTTGTGCTTGTTTTCATTTTCATTGTGTCTGCATAGACAGTTGGAGGGTAAATTAGACAGATATAAATGTTTTCTATTCATTATGATATACAAGAATCTGTCTATTATTCTTTTATATTTACACTACATATGTACAAATAATCCTATCAGATCACCTACTGCTCGTTTCCTTTGAATCGAAAGTTTTCGAGCAACTGATTTCTGGTATCTAAAATTTGAGAAAACAGAGCTTTTGTTTTCTTCTCGATTTCCTGCAGTGAATTCTCTAGCACGACCAATCTTCTCTTCAGTTCCTTAGCGGCCTCATTGCATCTTCCAGTAGATAATTCTGCGGCAAGGCACATGGCTGCATCATTGACCTCTCTTACCTCTTCAATTGCATCTGGCTTTTCACTGATCTCTCTGCAAAATTTTGAATTCTGGCAGTTCGTGTTGGAACCATTGGATTTTCTTGTTTCAACGCTGGATAATATCGCATCTAGAACCCAAAATTCGATGCTCTTCATTGCTGACAAAGCTTGAAGAATAACAAATTCCTTTTCAAAACAAGATTTTCCTTCAATCCCAGATAATAATCCTTCCACTTTAAAATCCTCTCCAAGTTTGATACTACTGCATTTTGGTTGGATTTGCCGCAGATTTTCCTTTGCAGAAGAAGGAGATTTTTCTACCAGGCTCAAAGCATAGAAAAGGGAAATCTTAGCCTGGTTCAAATGGGAAATGGAAGAGCTAACAGCATTCAATAGATCCAGGACCTGTAAACTGTATTTGAGAAACTCTTCAGTGGCGGCGCCACCCCATGCCGTCATGGGGTAGTCTATTTCCACCACCAGCGTAGCAAAATCCTTGTTAACCATATCCAACACACCAAAACATTTCTGAACCCATGCCAAGGACAGAAACTCTGATCCTTCTACAGGGTTCAACAAGATTTGCCTGGTATTATTCGATATTTTGGACCGAAAAACATTTATAGAAGCCGATAAGGCTCTCAAATTCGGGTTGAGATTTTCCAGCCTGGAGGGAAATTTGAGCGAACGGCCAAGCCTTTGTACCAAGAGTACTACCATTGCAGACAGAAATCTGAAAGAAAGTCCTTGTTTTTGGTATGTTGCTTGTGCCATTTATATATGATGTAGTAAACAAGTGGGACAACATTTGTATCCGTGTTGTTTAGGCTAAGGATTGTCTGTAAATATAAATTATAAGCAAGTGGGAGAATATATGAAAGTTTGAAGCAAAAGGAGTGGATTGGTTGTGCAGTCAAATACCGTGTGCATTTTCACTTGGAGAGTTTCATTCAAACACGCTTTTGGCGACAAGTTGATGCCATGGTGCTTCGTTTGCAAGATTTAGAAGCACAATGCAAGGTTAACCAATAAAGAATTATTTCTTGTTAATTTTAAAGAAGCCGTGGATAGGGGTTTCATGTCCGTGTGTATTAAAGATAAGTAAACCAAAGGTCTTAACTACTGCTATGGATAAGAAAGTCAGAAAAATAAAGTTTATAAAGTTTATGTTTTTTGTTATTTCAGATTGTTTATATTTTATTGCATGCATAGTCATCGTAATGATAATGTTATATATTGGGTTGTAGACAGATTTGAAAAAGGCGGATAATTGGCACCAGAAATTTTATTTGTTAGACTTCATTTTAATTGTAGTTAAACTTTTCAATCTTCGCTCGTTGATGATTTATGTCAAAATATTTTATTTTTTTACGTTGTAATGAGGGAGAAATATTTTTATACTTTTTTATTATTATTATTTTTAAATATGATAGAAAAATAAATTGTTATATGTTATGTCAACGGACTTTTTGTACATAAACTGCTATCAAATATAAAATATATTAATTAATGAAAAGTTTGAGGATAAAAATGTTATGAAAAGTCGTTTAAGGACATAAATACATACTATAATGAGTAAAGATTGAGAATCTGAAGTGTAATTAAAATATAGTGTAATAAATAAAAATTTTGATATAAATATAATTATCGTTTTGCAAAAAATGTATTTAATGTGTTTGTTATAAAAATCACAAAATATTGGAAATGGGCTCTACATTGGAACTTCTAAGAGATGTAGTGTACAATGCATTCTTTAAATTTTCATATTAAAAAATTATGTATTGCCCATTTTAAAATTAAGAAATAAGGTTTAAAATTTCAAAAATCAAATATTAAATAAATTTTATTTATGAAATAATTAATTAAAAATATTAAAATCACAATTCTATATTATTTGATCACAAATTATCCAATTAATTGGTTAAAGATTATTTATGGATCATAAATCAAAAAATTTATAGGTCACAAATCAATTTTACGTCATGTTTTATTCATTGGTTACAAATCAAAAAATTTAGAGGTCGTAATTTATTTATCGATCACAAATTTAATAAGATAAATTTAAATTTTTAGATTACATATTATTTATTGATCACAAAATATCAAATTTATTGGTCATATATTATTATTGATCACAAATTAATCATTTTATTAGTCACAATCAAACAAATAATTTGTCACAAATATTTAGGACTGTAAGCAAAAATTGTCAAATCGAAAAATCGAAACCACATTTTAGAAACCGTCAGTTTGGTGCCACGTGGACCTGTCAACGAAATGGTTTTGAACCAAACCAAACCAGTAAAAAATGGTTTGGTTTAGGTTTGAGAAATTTTATTGCGATTTAAAACCAAAACGGACCGGCGAAAAAATATATAAAAATTAAAAAAAAATTAAAATTTTCTAAATTGTAACTTGTAAAACTTTTGTGTTGAGTTTTTTTATTTATTTTTAAATGAGACTCATATATTCCATAAGTTCTTAAACTGAAAATCTGAAACGATTCATCAAGCAATCTCACGTTATATTCTATATAAATTACTATCACCAAACAATCATTAACTTATATAAATTGCATAGTACTCCAATGATTAAACAAATTTCAATCAAAATCAGAATCCTACATTGAATTGGACATCCTTAAAAAAATCATTGCAAATTCTAGTTCTATCGATTATAATTTGTAGAAATCTAGATGAAAAGTTTTGATCGGATCAACAACTATGTAATCAAAGTGAAACAAAATAAAAATTTTGGATATTAGAAATGAAATTATATATTGTAAATTGTTGTAAAAGGAAAGTTTATTAGGGTTTGTACTGAATGACAATTATACCCCTATAGCCCTAGAAATTATTACATGACTTCATATGGCGAAATCGGAATACGTGACTTCAGTTTGTTTCTTGATTCCGCCGCTAAGTTGTTTCTTTATTACGTTTACCAAGTTTTAATTGTTTTCAGTCAACGGGGTAATAATTGCAATGGTACAGTACCTATATGCGTGTATCAATTCTTGCCTTATTTTCTTTTGTATTAATTTGTGTGTATAATTATTGCCTTCCAGTTAATTCATTTGCATAATTCATGTCTACCACCTAACCTCTCTCACACATGCATGATAATGTCAAATCTGTGCCTTTTGAAAACTGTTTAATATATTTTATATGAATTTTCTTACTTTTTGGTCTCTGTAATACAAACACACGTGTACCAAACTATTCGTTTCTTTAGATCCAATGGTTCCTGCTAATTGGTTTATATATATATATATATATATATTTAATTACATATACATGTACTCAGGGTAGCCTTTTGTGTCCAGATTTTTGTTTCTACTTTAATTATCTACGCCTTATTATGACTGCTTTTGTATACACCCTGTTTGCATTCTTTTTAATATCAAATTTGTTTTTTCAGTCAAGCGTTCTGATATTAAATAAAATTAGTTTTGTGATATTGAAAATTAAGAGTAAATATGCATACTTTTAACTCAAGCTTGATTTTTTTTTCTTTAATTTGATTAAATGTTTTTCAACGTTTTATCATAAATTATAATTTTCAATATTCTAGAAGAATATTGATATATTGCTCGTGAAGAAGCAATAATAAAATACAACGTGCTCTCGAAGTAGCACATGTTTTAAAGAACATATTATTAGTATTTATCCTCGAAGGAAAACACGTAACTTATGTTGATATTGAATTTTTTTTAAAAATGATTATCTAGTATAGATTTGTCTTCAACAACCAGAAGTAGCAGCTTAAATCAATGGAAGGTCAATATCATAAACATTGTCATGTTATGTTGTGCCTTGACCTTTTCAATCACATGCTACAAAGTCAAAAATAAAAAGTACATTAGCATATACCAATCGGTAGTCATCATGGCTATGCACCGATAATCATTGATAAATTGATGGGAAGAAATCAAGTCATCGTCTATGATAAATCAACGTCATCATCCGTTTCACGTGTCATACCACATACCAGGTTTAATTTCTTTTCTTTCTCCATATCTATGTGGCTAGTAGACTTTACATTATATTCATATTATTATGTTATCCAAATAAAGCGCACATCTATACTTATTAATGTCCATGAAGAATATTTTACCATTCTTGAAGAATCCAAAATTTATGTATATTAAACTTCATATGATTTCAATATTCTAGGAGAATATTACTTGCTCTAGAATAGCGAATTTTGTGAGATCTAGTTTATTTCATGATTTGAGAAATTTTCTAGAACGATATCATAAATGAATATAATATTGTTGCTACTAAAGAAGCTCACCTCTACAAATAATACACGACTTCTGAAGAGCTAATATTTATTTATTGGTACTTTTGAAGTAGCACAATATTGTTAATATTTTAAAAAATATTATTATTTATGAAGTAACACACTATTATCGACAAATATTTTAGTTAGATTTTACTTGTTCTCGAAGAGTATAATTATTAAAATCTAACATAAATTAAGTTGTTACTCCTGAAAAGTAAATTCTTATACAATTTATTTCAAACAATAATACGTTATTACTCCTGAAGAGCAAAACATTCTAATTTCAATAGTCCAGAAGAATGTTATTTATAGATCCGTCTATTACAAATATTTTGTTGCTCATGAAGTAGCACAACATTATATTGATATTCTAAAATAATATTATTTGCTCCAGAAGAGCATGATATTACAACTTCAATATTCTAGAAGAATATTAAATTATTAATTGATTTCTATGTAAAATCACAAATTAAATTACTCAATTTCTTTACGTGTCCATTCTTCTGCATACGTATTTACATATTGATGTTATAGTTAAAATTTATTTGCTCCAAAAGAGTATGATAAATACGATCTAATATAAGTTATGTTTTTACTCCTCAAGAGTAAATTCTTACCTAATTTATTATTCTAAATAATAATATATTATTTGCTCCCGAAGAGCGTAATATTATAATTTTCAATATTTCAGAAGAATATTGACATATTGCTCTTGAAGAAATAATAATTAAATATAATGTTCTCTCGACGTAGCATTTGTTCGAAAAATATTTATGAATTCATGTTTATCCTTGAAGGAAAACATATAACTAATATCATACTAATATTGATTAGTTTGTCTTCTTAATTGAGTATTATACGAGTATATAATGTTTATTCATATTCTTCGAAATTAAATAATTGAAATATATTTTATATTGAACCAGAAGTCCAATTTGATTGGCATAACCAGTTGGACTATCGCTGGATCAATAATGATGCGAAATTTAAAATTCAAATGGATATTCAATGAAGAACCAGAAGATTCTCCAATCCAATGAATTCATATATATCATTTGTTCTCTTTATCGACAATTGATCATTAAACGCCATTAGCTAAAATAGGATTCAATTCACTACATTTCTGAAAATTAATTAGGGTGATAAATGGGTTCCCATCATCCTCCATGTTGACCATCTAAATATTATTTGTATCTAATAAATTTGATACATATACTAGATGATTGCATGATGTTCGCAACCTGATGTTTGCGAAATTACCGCTCAAATTTTAAATTGTGAGTCTAATTTTCAGATTATATAATCAAGATAGTGTCTTGTTAATGCCAGTGGACATTAATCTCAACGTTTTAATAAGTATTTGTTGAGATGTCGATAAATGATTTAACATTTTTTGTTTGTTAAATACCTTCAATTAATTTAACTGAGAACAAAATATTTTTCATTTTTGTTTAGGAAATTCTATTACGCATCATTGCCAACTTCATAGTTCTCCCTATTACAATTTACTTATGGCCAGAGCCTAATTTTTCCATCTAATTATTTTGATAATGCAGTATATGTATAATTGATACACCAAAATGTACTCAGATGGAATATAAAGAATGCTGAGAATAAATGTGTAGTTTGAACTCTTATCCCAAATATGTGACATTTTATAACGCTGGAAAAATGATTGTCAAATTGATTAGGCAATTCTTTCAGCATTAGGGGGGAGAATTAAGAAACTGAAAAAATATATATATAAATACATCAATATCTAAATCCTCGCAAAAGATAATTCGAACCAGAAGTTCGAAAGATAATTCATTTAGATACATGTATTGACCAAAGAGATTAACAATCTTACACATCAGCTTGAAATGCTCCAACTTGAATTGAATCCTGGAAGAACAATTCATTAATATTATTATGGCACACATGAAGCATGATGATATTAGATTCTATTACAAAATCCTCCAAACGAAAATAGAGCAATTGGTAAAGATGATTTTATTAAGGAGATATATACTCTTAATGAGTATTTAGACATAACAAATTATAAAACCCCTGAACAGGTTCAGGTACCTGATATATTGAAATTTGAGATGTCTCAATAAGCTATGTCGTTATAGAGTAAGAAATAGAATCGAAAAATGAAAAGTTGTCGACAACAATTTTGTACATGATGTGCTACATCATATATGAATCGCGAGGAATCAAAATAAGTGCGTCAAAATATATCGATCAAAGTAATGTTTGGCCAAATAAAATGGATGCAATCATAAATTGATTTTACTAGAAAAACATGATGTTTTTGGACCTGTAATCCAATAATATAAAGATATATACTTTTGCGAAAAGAAACTGAGAAAAATGAAGTCATAATGTGTAATGTACGACAATCAACATAGTGAATTTTGCAAATATTGTCGTGGATGAAATCACGAGTTTATATCGTATTATCTTGACAATACATGAAATTTGAAATATGTGATAGTCAACTCATCTGGCATGACTATTAATGTTATCTCTGAAATATTTAATATGCCTGAAACATAACTTAAATAATGCATGTCCGAGAATCATGTTTCAAATTAAATTGCAAAGATCATTATATGGATTGAAACAATCCGGAAGCATGCGATAGAGTCACCTTAGCAAATATTTGTTGAAGGAATGCTATAGAAATGACGATATATGTCCATGTGTTTTCATAAAGTAAACAAACATTGGATTTGCAATTGTGGCAGTTTATGTGAATGATTTAAATTTAATTGGAACTCTTGAAGAGTTCAACGAAACTGCTGATTATTTAAAAATGAATTTGAGATGAATGATTTGAAAAAAATCAAATTTTGTCTCGAGTTGCAGATTGAACACTTCCTAGAAGGATTATTTGTTCATCAATCTACATATACAGAAAAATTCTAAAACGGTTTTATATGGATAATGCGCATCCATTGGCATCACTTATGGTTGTTCGATCACTTGATGTGAAAAAAATCCATTTCTTCCACTTGAAAATGGAGAAAAAATTATTGGTCCTGAAATACCATATCTTAGTGCAATTGGAGCATTAACCTATCTTGCAAATTGCACTCGACCCGACATAGCTTTTTCTGTAAATTTCCTTACAAGATATAGCTCTACACCAATTTAAAGACATTTGAATTATGTTAAACATATTTTTCGTTATCTAAAGGGTACGATTAATTTGAGATTATTTTACTCTCAAAAGTCGGGATCAGCTTTAGTGGGATATGCAGATGCATGTTACTCTCTGACCCACATAAAGCAAAATCACAAACAGGATACGTGATTACACGTGGAGGAACAACTATATCATGGAGATTTGTGAAACAATCATTGACAGCAACATCCTCAAATCATTCTAAAACTATTGCAATCCATGAAGCAGAGCGAAAATGTGTATGGTTGAGGAACATGACCCATCATATCCAAGGATCATGCGAGTTAACTTCAACAAAAGAGAGTCCGACAAATTTGTATGAAGACAATGCAGATTGTATTGCAAAACCTATATCAATGGTGATAGGACGAAGTATATTTCTCCAAAATTCTTTCATACACATGAGCTTCAGAAGAATGGCGACATCGATGTTCAACAAAATCGCTCAAGTGACAATTTGACCGATCTATCACAAAAGCGCTACCAACATCTACATTCAAGAAATTAGTCTATGAGATTGAAATGCATCGACTCAAAGATTTGCAGTGATCAACATCAGGGGGAGTAGCTGTACTCTTTTTCCTTCGCTTAGATTTTATCCCACTAGATTTTCCTAACAAGATTTTAATGAGGCAGCATTTATTTTTAATATTCCGAAATAACTGTACTCTTTTTCCTTCGTTTGATTTTTTTGTCCCATTGAATTTTTATCAAACAAGGTTTTAACGAGACAGATATTTTGTAATGTGTCATTCAAAGGGGAGTGTTGTAAAAGGAAAGTTTATTAGAGTTTGTAGTGAATGACAATTATACCCCTGTAGCCCTAAAAATTATTACTATTGTATCCTTAATTCTTACCTATAAATATAAGACTTTGGTCATTAATAAAACACACATAAGGTATTGACTTTAACTCTCTCTTCTACTTTTTTTCTTTTTTATAACATAAATAAATTTATTAAGGTATAGATTTATACAACATTCTAATTTGGCTTGAGAATCAGTTAATCAAAGAATTATAAAAAGAGATATGAAAATAATCAAAGAGAAGAAAGAAAATGCTGGGGTCTAAAATGATAAAGGAATCCTATTATTTTTTATAAAAGTTATTGGAGATTGAATTATATATTTTACCAAAAAAATAAAAAAAAAATCATATAAGAACCGTCCGGTTCCCTGTGGTTCCCATACTGGAACCGAAAACTGGTTCTTAATAATTTGTCCCAAAATCAAATTATTTTTTAGAAGATTCGGAACCGAATCGACCGGTTCTAAATGGTTCCGGTCCGGTTCGGTTCCACCGGTTCTGGAAAAAAAAATGATCACTCCTAAATTAATGACATAAAAGTAAACAGACAAAAATATACGACGAAATCAACTGTTTAAAATCGGACGACGAGCAAAAAAAATATACGGCGAAACCGGTAGTTTAAAACCGGATCAAACCGTTAGGTTTAGATTTGAATTTTTTTCAAATCGTTCAAAATGATTTGGTAAAACTCAAACCGGTGTGAACGGTTTACTTTGAAAATCTATCAAAAAATCGGTAAAATCAAACCGCTTACACCCTTACAAATACTCTTTCCACCACCTCACAAATACTATTAATTACAATTCACTCAAAAACAAATTATAGGCAATTCAATTCCCTGTAATTTGTTTTATTTCCACCCAAATTTCACCCTTGCAATCAAACGGACCCTGAGTATTAACTGATATTATCAGTCAAAATGCAAGACATGTTTGTCTAAAAACTAAATTATTTAATAAATTGTAAATATTTACGAATCAAGAAAGTGTTAGAAAATAAAAAATTTGGGGGTATGCAATAGGAACAAAAATGATACTTGTACAAATAAATTGCAAGAACAGTTTTACAAGTACTGAAATGGAAGCAGCTAATTGACTGTTTTAAATATGTTTTTTGTTCAAAATATAATAAAATGTTGTCAATATTCTGTAAATCCATATGTGCAATTTGGCTCGCAGTTGGAATATTACATGAGATTATTCAAAGTATTGTGCTGACACGAGAACATTTTTTCTCATTCCCGAAATTAAAAATTCAACATTTACTTAAATTCAAAACTTTTTGTAGAATGCTCAGAACCATTGAAAATGTATAAACAAGAAAATTAAGATTCAACTCCTCAAGTTGATTCTTACAAGATTACAAAAAAGAACATGACCAAAGACAGACCATGATAATTAAATAATGGGGGGACAGACAGCATAGCATTTCCCAAAAGCATAAACCAAGAAAGGACACTCTCTCATTGGATCCTATTTAGTCTCATTAGGTACTTTTCGTCCCCACCCACTATAATAATTCAGTATTGGACCGGAGAATTGATAAATTTTCTCACCGTCTTTCTTCCTTAATCTTGTTTCATCTTTTCCAGTTCGATATACCGTGGGTCTTGCATCATGGTTCGACTGCTCATGTATGTCTCTTAGATCATCACAAACTCAAGTCTTTCATTTTCAGCATAAAATTGATTTCCACTTTAAGACCATGTAACATAAGGATTGGAATATGCATCCATTGAGAAACGAAAATTGTTTGTTCGACTCTACTTATCTTGTAAAACGCAGAGGCACCCGAGGTGTCGGTACAACAACATCACGACCAGATTTTAGCAATTGGATACGGTCGAGTATCATTTTATCGAATAGCCTGTTATCAGGATTCTCAGCATAGCAGACATAGTAACAACTCACACATGCTTGAGGTAGTGCCATGGCAATCCTAGTCTACAAGCACAACATAAATACATTTGTGTTAATGTTAATCAACCAACCACCACTAGAGAAATAAAAAAAAATTCCAAGTTGATCACATTATTCGAATGCAATATTATGATGTAAAAAGGATGGGTTAAATTATTAATGGTCATTAGGGAGAGTGCACCAACCATTAGGTACCCGATGAAGGCGGCTAGGACGGAGAGGGTGGCCGTGTAGCGGTGGTGCATGGTGGCTGACCAAGCAGCCACCACAATTACACATATCGAGCCACTGCAAACTCCGGTGAGAAAGCAAATGGCACTAGTCATATCAGAATCAACGATACGTTCCATTTCTCTCTTCAGAAAAAGCTCCCATGTATCTTGTGATGCCTGCACAAAACCTTTTCCATATGCAGCAATCTGCAGAAATTGTGTGTATCAGATACTACCATCCATGGTCGAGAACGTTTTAGCGCGAAAGATAAGTCAATTCATTTTTCGACACCCTACTGCCTCGTGTATCGGGCAGAGCCTTCAGCATATCGAATCTAATCTAATATAATACAATACATTGAGAATTGTAAAGAACACAACTAGAATTTGTATGCAATGACAGGAATAAGATTATACCTGAACATAGGCCCAACCATTGCCTCGCTTGAAGATCGATTCCATTACATTGAGGCAGCAATGTGCACAAGAAAACATGAATTCATCTTCTCCCTCGATCAAATTGAGGCCGCGTGCCACAATTCTCAGGGATTCAATCGAAGGCACGAGAAGGGAGCCGAGACAAGCACTCCCAAGATTGTTAGATAACGCTCGTTGGAAGCAAAATTTAGTACTAGATTGCATTCCTCTTAGGTAATACAGAGCAATCACTCTACTCACTGTTAAATTTGCCACATTTCTCATTACTTCAGCAGTCCAAGCCAAGCTCAATATCAATGCAAATATAATCAATGGAGGAACATAGAAATTCAACGCCCCCATAACGGCTAAAATCCAAAATGACATCCACAAAAATCCAGCACCAAGCATCAAATAAGTGGGGTGATTTATCAGGAAATATCGACGTGGGTTCAAGAGCTTTAATGAAAATCTTGGAGCAAAAACTAATTCTTTGAGTAACCCAACAAGCATACAATCCATTACCAATGGCGAAAGCGATAAAAAGAACTCCAATGCCATCTGTTGCAGGCCTTTGGAAGCAAATTAGAAGGATTCCGGCCGATAAAGTAAGGCCAAAAGAACTCCAAATTATGAAATGAACCATTAATTTAGGCCATACTCTCACTGCCTTTTGCCAAAGAAATGCTAATGTAATGCTAAGAAATGATGCAGCCTCAACCTGTGGTAGAAAATACTTCAACAGCTCTCTCTCTTGTCTTTGAGCCCTCCCTTCTTTTAATAGGCCTTGAACTCCTTTAAATATAAGAAATCCCACTAGCCCAATTGCAATAATCATATGCACGAGGAACACAAACTGCGAAATCTTGTTTGTGTATGATCTCGAATTCAGTGTTAACACTGATTGCTGGTCAAGAAACACAAGTTTCCAGAAATTATATTTAAGAAAAATGCAAAAAAAAAAAAATTGTTGAATGTCGATACTTACTTGAGGGGTAGGTGTAGAGCGAGGCACAGGCTGCTGCAGAGGAGGAGGAGAAGGAGGAAGAGGAGGAGGAGGAGAAACAGAAGAAGAAGGGCGAGGAGGAGGAGGGTGCTGCAGAGGAGGAGGAGAGGCAACTCTTGTTGCATTTTCTACCACGAGTCTTAAAGGATTTGTAGCACTCAATTTTTGCATTCTTGAGATATGAAATTCTCTTAGGTGATGAGTTTGAACTGCTTGCTCTTGAATATTCATCCCACCTTTCTCCAAATCCTTTGATTCTTCATCATATTCTTCTTCTTCTCTCACTGTTTCTTCTGCACTTTTTCTGGGCATGACTACCTGTATTTAGCAGCACAAACCATATCAATTAAAGAATAATCAAGAAAATTCAGTAGGTGGCGATGGCGATGGCGATGGCGATGGCGGCGCGTGGATCTGAAGGCAGCCGGTGGGAGGTTTGGATTCTGTTTGACGTTAGATTTTGTATCTGCTGGCTGAAGCAATTTCCCTCGTACCAACCACACATTTCATTTCCCTTTCAAGATTGTATTTATTTATCTTGATGACGGGCTGGTGGATGGGTGTGTCTACACGCTCCGATCAGTGTGGTTGGCTGTGTGCAGGTCCACGGTTGGTCTTTTACATGCATGATTCAAACGTGTTGAAATTAGGTAGGATTCAGGATAGAGGAATTTGAAGTTCAATTTGTTGCGATTGGAGGATTAAATTATGGATAAAACTACTTATACATAATATTTAGTACATAATGATATCCATACTTTCATATAGGTGTGGGCTCGGGTGTGGGATCCATGAATGAACTCCACACCCATGTGAGGGTGTGGATACCATTATATACCAAATATTATATATCAAATATTATGTACCTTAAGCAAGGTTCTTAAATTATTGAAAATATATTAGGACTCTGCTGAACTGTCCGCATGGTTAATACTTCGATTGACATCATACATATATAGGGGAGAAAAATATTTTTTATTCAGACGGGACCCGCGCAATCCATGTATAGGCGGTGTCAACCATGCGATCATCCATTGTGTTCGTTTAGCATAATTCAATATTAACACCACAACTTTTGTTAACTGCGCAACATTTTTATTACAATACATATCTCTAAATTTTTCTTATTTTTACACTTATATTCTCAACTTTTTAAAAAAAAAAAATAATAATAATAATTATCAACCTTCTATTAATTTTCACATCTTGTTTATTAAGATATTTTCATTCAAAATATTTTATATGAGAGCCAAAAAGATATTTCTCTCGCTTTTTAAATAATCGAAATAAATAACTAATATAAAAGTTCAATAAAATATTTGTCCATTTTTTCAATGCACATTAGTATAATATTTGGATAAAAATCGTGATTAAAGATAAAATATGTTAATTAATTGAAAGTTGAGAATGATAATTCGACACTGAAAAAGTTGAGGGCATAAAAGTAAAAATGAGAAAATATTGAAAATTTTCATTGTAAATAAAATATGGTGTAGTTATAAAAAAATGTTGGGATATAATTACCCTTATTGAAATGCAGAATTTGTGATGCCGTTTCACCTGGGTCCCTATCTTTTTAAAGAGTCGCATCTATGTCTCCAACCTACCAAATGAGCACTTGAATCACCAACCTTTCAAAGTTATGCCAAAGTAGACAAATTTTATATTAACTAAAACAAATTGTCTGTTTCACAGTCAAAAAGTTAATTTTGTATTAGAGTAAAATATTTTTTTCTCAAATTCATTTTTAATTACGCGTTTTCACAATAAAATATGTGATTAAAAAAGAGTTTTAAGAAAAAAAAATATTTTATTTTAATAATTGTCAATCAGGGACCTAAGTTGTCTTATTTAGGCCCCGATTAAACCCACATTTTCATTTTTATTCTTCTACTTAGGACTAGGCATATTTTTCGAACCGAACTGAACCGAACCGGACCCGAACCGAACCGAGCGGTTCTTCGTAACTGAAATACCCGAACGGGTATTTGAATCGAGAACCGACGGGTTCGGGTCGGTTCTCGGTTCTCGACCTAGAATCGAATAAGAACCGAATTTTTTAAAATTTTTAAATTTTTATATATGAGAAAGATTAAATTATTTTAACTTTTTCAAAAAAAATTAGCTAAGATAGAATTTGCATTGAAAATACTGAGTTCTATGAGAGCATTGAGACAGGTAATAAAATATATATTATATTTTTTTTCTTATTAAATCTTATTAGTTGAACAATTTTTAGTTTATTTATGTTAGTTAATTGTGATTTTTCAAATTTTCTTTTAGAGTTTTTTAGTATCTAGTATGACAAGTCAATCAATTGATGGTTAAATCAATTAGTTGGTACGTACTACTGTATTAATAATATTTTAAAATATTTTATCTCTACGAGTCTATGACTTCTAATTTATATGGATCATCGATATTTTAGTACTAATTTACTATTTACTTTTTGTTATTTGTATACATTGGTAAATTAATTTTATTGGACAACTTGTTATTTATATGTTATTAAATTGGAATACATTAATTTGTAAAAGTTAAGATTAAATATGTTAGATTGTAGTGTTGTTATAAATGTTAAAAAAATTAATTATAGTATGAAACCGAACTGAACCGAACGGAACTGAATCCGAACGGTTCCAAAATTATATTTGGACCCGACGGTTCCGTTTACTCACTACCCAAAAATTTTTGGTTCGGTTCGGTTCTGATTCTCTTCCAAACCGAACCGTGCCCAGGCCTAGTTCTACTCATTTTCAACCACACATTCTTCAATAAAATAATATTTTTCATCACTTCAATAACTTTTCCTTCTTTTTCAACCATACATTTCTCATCATATCACTATTTCAAAATTCATTTTTCCCAAATAATCTCTATCAAACACACTCTTAGAAAACTCTTCTACTAGAATCAAAAACATCGACATAGGGTTGAGATGGATTAGCAGGAACAAGTTGTAGGTGTATGAGTTGGATCCACATCAAATTATTTGTTGTAGGTGTATGAGTTGGTTCCACATCAAATTATTTGTGTTGTCAGTGTCAACATTTCTAATTGAATAAAGTTGTTTGTATAGATAGAAATCACATAAAGCATTACAAATGATAAGGTGGCAACATTGTATCGACTGGTTTAACTTTGTTTTGTCTCCGACATTCAATGAATGCTTGTCAACTGACAATCTGTAAAAAATTTCTGTACGTGTAATACTTCTCTTCCTAATTATTTATTTTAACACAAAACTGCAGTATAGTAAGTACACATAACACTACAAACAAAGCCCCCGTCATGCTCTAATCCTTAACCTCAAAGGTGTAAGGAAAAATAAAAATAAATAAATAAAGAAGAAAAAAGATCACGAGAACGGAAGTCATATTGATCGCTTCTAGTGAGCATTTTTCTGTGTGTATCTATAGTTGTAATATATATATAGAGTTCTCAATACATTCTTCCTGGCCTTTCTTAAGAGTTTAAATCCCTATCAAGCATATCCAACTCGAATTTGATTTCATCTCTAACCCTATAGCCAAAAACCTCTTCGGAGCCAGTGACTGAGATTTCTACTGATTGTAGTCACTTCCGAGGTTCTTCGCATGCGGAAAGTACCCAGACCCTTATGCCCGGGCCCATGATTAGATAAAGATGCCTGCTCTATGGCCCATAACTCAAAATGCAAGGTAAATTGTTGAGGGGGGAAGTTAGACAAGTGCAATGCCAGTAAAGATATTAAAATGAGTAGTGTTACTCAGAGGCAAGATAATCATCTATTTATGTGATGATGAAATTTGATAATATTGTCTAATGTTTAAAAATGTATTCCAACTTTATTGGATAATATGACTCTATTGATGCAGACCGATGAAATAAATAACATTATTCAATTAAATGCAACGGGTTAGTCAACATCCAAGAGGCACAATCTAGACTCTGTGTTACAAACCGCGCAGCAGACCAACATTTTTCTACAGTCGAACAGTGTCAAGCTCAGCTCTAGCAACCTGCACCTCCAAAGAACCAGTCCACGCGGAGCAAAGACATAATGTCCCACACCTAATAGCATTTGGGCCTCAAATAAAGGTTCTGTTCTAGAACAAATACCCCTTTTGGACAATTCAATTCAAGAACAAATTGAACTCGCAAATGTAAAAATTTACAAGTTGCTCGTCAGAGATTTGACTCGTGAAGAAGCACAAATTGGACCAATTCACCCTAAAATGTGATCTAAATGAATATATACACCATATGGAAGATGGAATCCAGTACGTCTGGTCAATTAAGCACATTTCAGATGACAGCAACTGCCGAGTGTCTCAAGTCTGCAATAAATACTCCACCATACTCTCAAGTCATTCTAATTTAAGCAGCAGAGGCAGTTAAAGCACAAATACGTAGTCTGAGTAACTAGACAAGATTGATGAGTACAAAGGACAAGATCTGACAGCCTTTTTTTTTCTTTTTTTTTTTTTTTTTGTGTAGAATGAGTTTTTGAACATTTAATTTGGAGGAATGTGTTAGAAAAAAGTTTCGAGTTTACGTAAAACTATTTGATTGTAAGAATGTGTAGTTGAAAATGAGCACGAGAAAAAAAAAAAAAATTTGAAAAAATGGTTGTCAAATTTAATGCCATAAATGCACACATCCACAAGCAAGTGAACTCAACAAATCAGTAAAAAATAGAATTACGGTGTACCAAAAACCACTCTTGATATTTGGAAACTGTGAAAACTGTGTACCTACTACATCAAGCAATATCATCCTCGCTGCAGGAATAACCGATACACCTACTTCGTTGTAACACTTGATGACTCAAGCTATGGTTTAACAATACTTAACTGGCCTCCATCTTTGTTAGCAACAGTAGCAGATTTAACCTCATTGCAGCAATTTATAAACTTGCTCAGCTCCTGACCAGGACAGATAAAAGGCTGTTAGTCCTTACTAGTACTAGAAAAACAGCCCCAAGAACATCAAATAACAAATGCAGGGTCGGTCCTGACAGTTTTGAGGCTCTAGGCGACTCATCATTACGAAGCTCTATACGTAATTTTTTTACAAGCATATTGACATCAAACATGTCCGAATCAAACAATTTCTCATGATAAGAAATATTATACTTTGATACTCGCTCATCATTTGATTTGTACGAGAATTTTCGTTTTCAAAAAAATACAATATAAAGATTTTTAAAAAAAAAAATCGGTGAGGTATGACGTCTACTATTTATTATCAAAAATATCTTATATTTAAAAATAAAAATTTAAAAGTAGCAATAAATGAAAGACATTATTGGTAGGGAGGCCCCTACTTTATTTACACTACCATAAAATATTTAATGTAAGAAAATTGAGAAAATTTCAAAATAATTATTTTTGGGCTTTCAAAAATTTTTGGAGGCCCCAATATACCTGAGGCCCAAGGCCACTGCCTTAGTGGCCTTGGGCCAGAACCGGCTCTGAACAAATGTCAACTGCACACAAGAGAATAGAAACTCGAGCATCGAATCGTTGGTATTGTTAGCTAAAACATGAGGATTTACACAAACCATTAGAGATTAGATTGTATCATAATTTGTTCTCATTAAGTTGAAAAGATCTTGTATAAGTTGCTCGTCAATCCACCATTAATGCTCATTCAAGCTACTTTCTTAATTGCCCAACTATTCATCTCCTACACTTAGAAGCATCTATATCAGTCCTTTTCATAGTGTGTTTTTGGTCATATGCTTGGAACAATAATACAGGAGTCCAATATCATTCATGCCCAAACATTACCATTTTATGAAAACCATTAAAATTACATTTAAGTCATGATGGCTTAATAGAAATAGCCATTTCATAATTTCCAGGTGCTTAAATAATTTAACAATTGTTTCCGCCATTCAAGGAATCACATGCAATATAGTTCACATCATGAGCAATGTGAGAATGAGTTTTCTGAAATCTTGCCCGGCAAACAATCTAATCTCACAAGACTAGAAATGCAATCAGGCGGAGTCAGCCCACCCTAGCCCGGCTTAACTGGTAAACCGGAAAATGCAAGACCACGACAAACTAAACAATTTGCCGGCTTGCCCTGCACAAAATCTGTTTGACCTGGAATTTTTTACTCTCCATAATGAAGGTATGAAAAAAATTGACATTAGTCAACGATTCTTCAGTTCTTTTTCCTAAATCAAAGCTATGAATACTAACCCCTAAGCATTTTCCTCACTTAAAAAACTATAAGGTTCCGTTTGATTGCAATGGTGAAAAATGGGTGAATTGCAGGGAATTGAATTGCTTGAAATTGTTTTATCGGGAATTGAATTAAAGGTGTTTAATTGGTATAATTTTCCACTTTTCTATTATAATACGTTTGACATTGTTTTTCATGTAAATTGTCAATTAAATGGATAATTTTTTTTACCATTGGGGACAAAATATGTTTAGATTGCCAAAAATAAATAAATAAAAATTAAAAAATATTTTTTTATTTTTTATTTTTACGTTTGACTTTGTTTTGCATGGAATTTGTCAATTAAAGGGATAAATTTTTTTTACACTTTATCTTAGAATTTGTTTCTATTGCTATAAAAAAAAAAAAAAAAAAAAAAAAAAAAAAAAAAAAGTGGAAACCAATTCCCACCCATATAGCAAGTCATTGAATTCTACGGAATCACGTTTCAAGTGGTTGTATCTTGAAATTGGGTGGAAACCAATTTCATAGAAAAAAATGCTATCAAACAGCGCAAAAGTAGAAGTTGGAATTCGATTCCAACTTTCTGAGAAAATTTTAATTTCAACTTCTTGGAAAAAATTTCGCTTATTAAATAGGTCCTAAAATAAAGATCTAGAGGTATCTTTATTCATCAGCACTTTTAACAAGTCTACATGCTATAATTCCAATAATTATTACTTTTCTTAACATTTTACATTTTACATTTTACATCTTGATGTTGAATTTATTTTCAAAAGTTCTGAGAAGAAAAGAAAAATACTCCCTTCGTCCCACTTGTATAGGAATTAGGACGATTTTCCTTATTTTCTTGTCTCAATTATATAGTCTTGTTTATTTATTGTGAATGTTTTGTTTTGCTCGTTTACTAATATACCTTTATTTAATTTCCTTAGATACAAGCAATTTAATACTAGTTGTTGAAAATTAAATAAGAGCAAAAATTACTTTTTCAATAACATTAAGTCCTTATTTGATAGTTATTTTTCTCAAAATATATTTTTCTCTCTTTTTTTAATCACACATTATTCAATAAAATAATATTACACGCAAACTCAAAACTTTCTTTAATTTTTAACCACGCATTCTCTATCAACCAACTATTCAAAAATGTATTTTCTCCTTCTACTTTTTATTTCATTAACATTCACACGTAATTTGGCTCCACTCAAACCGATTTTCTTATAGAGAGACGATAATGGATAAAAAATAAAGGGAAAATTGCTCCACAATATCAAAATTTCGTTTATTAGTAAACTAAACCCAAACTTTTTATTTGTGTCATCGGAGGTACCAAACATTTTATAAAAAAATCTCACTTGGAATTCAAATAGATGGAAACGACCGTTAGTTTACTCCATCAAATAATTTTGACCAAATCTACAAAGAGTGAAATTGTAACTTTATAATATTTCCACTTAAATAATTAAAATATTAAATGAAAAGGAAGAAAGGAAAAATAAAAAGGTCGTCTCCTTCACAAACCCTACCCCACCTTACCCCTTTTCCCACCACGTCCCTGAAAATCAGCCACCATTGTCGATATTGTTGGAAATTTACTTAAACATGCACAGTGAAAAATAAAACAAGTTTCAATTCTTACTAAAGATCTACATTGTGTTTAGATAGAAATTGTGATAGAAATTGTACATTTCTTGAAATCTACAAACTCTTTTACTATTCATGTAATTCCAGCAATCCCGATCTGTCTCTCACAACTGTCCAATTGTCCAACCTCCAAAAGAATCCATACAGGGAACAAGATTGAAAAAAAATCAGTGTTTACTTTTCTTATATTAGCAAGAATAATGAAAATCTCTACAGTTTTAAAACCCTAGGAGTTTATTTAAGCTCAAACGAGCTCGGCCCATCTTACAACTTAATCCGACCCAATGTTTAATTAATCTAATTAATTAAATATGGTAAATGAATTAATTAATTCAGGCACATTTATAAGTAGTCTAATTAATTAATTATTCAACGCTTGTCAATTAATTAATTGATAAATCTCATTCTTCTAATTCTCCTTTTGTGTATGACTCATTAGGTTTCAATCACGATGTCTACCAACGTTAATTATTATTTTGATTTAATCAAAATCGAAAAACTAAAACACCATTTTTTTTAATTTATCACTAATTCACATCTCTCGTCCCAAATTGACATCTATCAATTTGTCAATGCAATACATGTGACGGAAAATATCACGTGGTATGACAAAATCAAACTCGTTCGTCTATCGTGAAATCTATAATCCCTTCGTCAATATGATCCGATCAATTATGAGATATGGATATGTGTCAATCTCAATTATCGATCATATCTTTCATTCCACTATGAAGTCAAAGTAAGTTGAAAACTCATTTTCGAATTATGAGTACACATTGGCGAAATATTTGATTATCAACTCAATTAGATGAAATATATATCGTAATCTCTTACTATCTAAGAGTGACGAATCTTATATTGATCATTCACAACTATTATATGATTCTTGACATACCCGAACGATGACCTATTAGCGGCCCTTAGCAGAGCAACATCCAACATCACCAAAATATGACTGTCCTCATATAAGGCACTATGATAACCTCAAGTCAAATGACTAATTTCACTACCAAACGTTAGAGATTAACCACTGACATTTAGATAGTTATCCATGTGGAATCTCTCAGCAGGTCTCCAATATTTTGTTCCATAACAAAATATTCACGTGTTCATTTAAGTGTCACTACACTTTAACTTGTTAGATCAACTATTTACTTCACAAGTAAGGAATGTCACACGTAATGGTCTATCTGTAATAACGATATTCTTATATCATTATTACTTACAACCACAGATAATTTAAGATTCAATCATATGTAATTTGTATCTCACAATCACAACACCTTGTGATTAATAAATTACCGAGACTTGAATGTAAGGACTCTATTATTTAATATCATAATAGATCTTGACAAAATAAATGTATTAAACATATATCAAAAGTGCTTATACCCAAAATTGATTGGACTTAGGGTATAACACTTACAAACTTCCACTTGCACTAGATCCAATCACTTAGAGGTCATTATGTTCGTGTTTCAGTTTTGTGTTTTGAGTTTTGAATTCATTTTGTATTTTGTATTTTGAGTGTCTGTTTTGAAATTGTTGAAAATACATTCTCTTTGTCGTTCTGAAAAAACTGTTTTTCAAAACATAAAAATGGAATATACGTTTACTTTGAAATTTTGAAAATGACCACTTCTGAGCATCGATGTCATCCCTACCACCAGTCAGCACTGCCAACCAAAATCAACACGACCACCACTGCCATTGCCTCCGCCATCGTCCCCAGCTTCACCACCACCAACTCCTCCTACTACCCCTCGTCCTGCAACCAATTCAACACGACCACCACTTCATTGCCTCCTCCATCTCCCCCATCTTCACCACCACCACCACCAACTCCTACTATCCCTTCTCCAACAGCCAATTCGCCACCACCTCCAATTTTGTCTTCCGCCCCACGACCAAAATCAACCCAACCACCATCATGAACCATGAACCATGAACCACTGCCAAAATCAACACCATCCACGGCACCACATCACTATTGTCGACCGCCACTGCCACTGCCACTGCCAAAATCAACACCACCACCACCATGAAATATACCACCACAAACAGACCACTACCGCCTGCTCACTACCACCACCAACACCCATCGCTGCCAGATCGAAAAAATAAAAAATCCCCAAAAGTAAAGATCGAAAAGAGGTCGAACTGCAGCTTCGCCCTACTGCGAACATCGCCACAACCGACATCGAAGAGAGAGAAGATAGAGACGGGTCCAAACCACAGCAACGTCGCCTCCCCACGCCGGCGTCGACACTAGGGCATCTCATTCGTCGTCGATTGCAGTGTTTGAATTAAAGAGAAGAGAGAAGGCGGAGACGACAAGAGAAAAAGAAGAAAGAATGAAGCCGGGTGATTCTCTGAGTTGTGGTTAGGGGTGGACGTCGGTCGGGTTGGGTCGTGTTTTTACTCAACCCAACCCAACCCAACCCAATTAAGTTCGGTCGGGTTGGGTTGGGTTGGTCGGTTTGTAGTTCAAAACAAGATAGTAGCTAATAGCGAAAGATGTCGAGAAACAAAATTATGGAGTTGCGAAATGGAAATAAATAGCATTTATTTTATTCTTTTGGATATGAAAGTTCATTAGTGGCTGCAACGAGCGACCGACATTCAAATATTATCATATATTCAAACAAAATCAACACGTTACACGTCATCCAAATAACTAAAATACGATTAATATTTAATACAAGGTACAACCACCCAAACAAAAATTGATTTAAAGATAACTAAATAAATGGATTTTGTGTTTTTATTTTGTGTGATTAATTTTAAATTTAAATATATTTTAATGTCCCATTAGATGTATTCAGTTGCAAAAAAAAAAAAATGTCAAAACTGATATATTTAGTTTTCTTAGGACTTAAATGTTATTGGCAAGATCTTATTTCGGCACAGGAATTATATATGATGTGTATATGTTTACATATGAATTTAGATCTCGTGTTTGGTTCCTAAAATTTATAAACAGACGTTTATAAACAAACCTTAGAATGATGCATTAACGTGTTATGAAAGCTATAAAAATAAATCATTATTATAATAAGCTATGTGCTAGATTTTATACCTATAATATACTTAAAATTAGGTTAGAGTTTTTTTTTTTCAATTTAATATCTTTTTGGTTTTTTTTTTTTTAATCGGGTTGGGTTGGGTTGGGTTGGGTTGGGTCGGATCGGGTTTAGGCTGTTAACCCATAACCCGACCCAACCCGACCTGACTGACCAACTCGGAACCCAAAACCCGCCCAAAAAAAGCAAAAAATCGACTCAAACCAGTCGGTTTGGGTAGGTTCAATCGGTTCTTCGGGTTTGATCGATTTTTTGCCCACGCCTAATTGTGGTGTATTCATCATTTTGCAAGTTTTATACTGAAAATGGTCAAAACGGGTTTTTACCGTTTTCCATTTTCTTCACAATTTTTTTTTTTGTTTTCGAAAATTCGTTTTCGAAAATGAAAAAAAGAATGCATTTTCATCATTTTGAAAAATTGAAAACAAAAAACAACCCGAAAATAGTAAAAAGATCGATCCTTTAAGTTTTTCAAACCTAAAAAGTAGGAACCGGTCCAATTTAACTTATAAAACCTTAAAGTTAGAAACTTGCCTGGAAATCTGTCGAACGGGTTTGGATTGAACCGATGACCCGCTACATACCGGTTTACACTCTCGTGTCTCTCTTTGAAAATCTGTTTTCTCTCCATAAATTCATGGCAAAAAAGCCTGTAGTATAGGGTTTTTCCGTGATCTCGCGCCCCTTTAGGTATGTGGCGTTTTTCTCTTTGAGTCCCTTTTTCTGAGAGAGTAAATTGTTGTGAAGATGGTTTATATTGCTGCATTTTGTTGAAATATTTTGACTTTCTTTAAATCTGATCTTTTGTGGATTTTTAAAGATGTTTTATTAGAACTTGGACTTATTTATCAGCAAACTAATGTTTTCTCACTCTTGAAACATAATTCACGGCGTTGAATTCCTGTTGTTGGGGAAAATACACCGATAATGTGCATATTATATTCATAGCAAAACGTACCGTGGAATCAAAACGTAATTTCGATTTACCGAATCTGGATTTGAGAAGAAATCATATATAAGAATATGAATTTGTCACGTTCCAAACCTTTCTTTCTTTAGAATTTCTCCTTGCAACATAAACATATAAATAAATGAAATCAGATTCTGAAATCACATATGTAAATGGAAAAAGAAATCAAATATAAAAAAAATGAGATGTAGATGATGCGATTCGGTCGAGGCAAGTGTTTGACACTTTGTCCTTAAGATGAATTTGTCCCGCATCGGTGCTAACGGTTTCTTGACAATCATCTCCCAAGATACAACGACCACATCTAGCCATAGGAGCACTCCACATGGCTTAGACCAACGAACTCGAACGGATTCCCTCTCTACTATAACCATGATTTTTATGCAAGAAATAGTCACTTCTACAAAGTATTTTATGCAACATGATATGAAAGAAATGATATGGAATTGTGAGATGAGATGTAAAATTCAAACATATGGGATCAATTTATAGTAGTTGGAACCATACCAAGAGACACATCTCTTGGACTTTATACCTCTACATAAAGAGACATAAATATTGGAAAGTAACCATTCCAAAAGACTTTATACCTCTACATAAAGAGACATAAATATTAGAAAGTAACCATTCTTTGATTAATTTCCATTCACCAATTAAGAATTCCAACAAAATTTCAACAATCCCCCACATGAATGAAAATTAATGCAAATGACTATGCAGACACTAGTAGAGAGAGCGGAAAAACACTGCATCGGGCGAGGTAGCTTGCGACTTTGAACCTTCCTTAGTAAAATACTATCGAACTTACTCGGCTAACTGGTGAACGTAATGTCTTGAACCATTCAGCCTTTGGTGTAAGCCAAGACAATAGTACTCACACAATGTCTTCCCTAAACCGTTCATGGTTCTCATGATTTGGTTCATTTTGGCCTTGAACCCTTCTTGGTTCTGCAAGTGTTTAGAGAATTTAAGCCTCGACTAATTCTCATTGAAGCGGCCCCACTTCACACTTACATAGGTGACTTCCAATCAAGAGTATTCTGCCATACTCCACTTGACTTAATCAAGATATATGAATCATTAAAAGATGATCTTAACCTCTATCCACTCTGCAGAAAGCACTTTCGTATCATAGGAATGAGTTAGGAATATAATTTTCTAAGTGCTTCATGGAATCCTTATAACTTAGTTGTCCCTTTGAACCAAGATCTTGGGATCTCCAGTCAACAAGGTAGGGTTACCATTATAAAAACTTGTACACAGTAGGCTTTAAACTCATTCCCCTCGATATGCAGTATTTTTGATCTCTCTGTAAATCTCTTAAAGGTACCACGAGTTTACACCATTAAGATCAACTGCTTAACAATATTATGTCTATGACTTACACGTCTAGTTACATGTGACTTAGTATCTTATCAAATATAGCTAGCCAAAAATCGATTCTTTTGATAGATACAAATGGTCACCACCAAGAAATTCTCTCATGAAGTTACATGCTTCTCATTAGCTTTATCTAAATCTTTATCAATTCCAAACAACATTGTTGGAGGATTTCTGTCAAACACTAGACTTTTTCTAGTGGATTTCATAATCATGGGTATTCAATATCATCACTGAAACATTACAGTGCATTTGAACTTTATGAATATTCTTCAAATATTTCAATTTTTCTTGCATGTCCAAACAAGCGTCATAATCGGCTTTTAACCCATTTCATCCACTTAATGTACGTCAT
This sequence comes from Osmanthus fragrans, assembly GCA_019395295.1. Taxonomy (NCBI): domain Eukaryota; kingdom Viridiplantae; phylum Streptophyta; class Magnoliopsida; order Lamiales; family Oleaceae; genus Osmanthus; species Osmanthus fragrans. Next base: position 9,015,539 of record CM033349.1, read on the forward strand.
CCTTACAAATAGTATAAGGATTTTCTACATTTTCCCTTCATAGATATCTTTCTATGATTATAAGGTATAGTAAATGTTACCCACACAATTCCTCAATTAGGAATTAATGTACAACTAGTAATGTTGCATCCACACGTTTTGAACTTTTTATATAAGTTCGTAAACATTAATGTTACCCCCCCCCACATTTTTGGGTTATACTTGAACTCAGAGTTCATCAACTCTTTCATAGTTCAATTCATTTATCACTTGGATAATATTCATATCGAATGCTTCGTGAAAGTTTAAGTACTTTCGAAATAGTGGTCGTCAATACAAATGAAAAATCATTTTTTCATTTGAAATTGTACTTCAATCAACTATATTAATTTGATCATCCAAATTAAATCAAGGTCATCACATAGACCAACAATGCTTTCAAAACATATACCAATTTAATTGGTTCCATAATTGAAGTCAAATTCAACATTGAAGAAAACTAAGCATCTTGATTCACAAGAATTGCAACTTCTCCAAATATAAGCAATTTATCACATTTGTGATATTTCACAAGATAGTAGTAGTGCAACCCCCACACGTCTTCCAATATGGTTGGCATCCTACCAAATATTTATACATTCAAATTTATTCCATCTATAATCGAGACATGTCAATGTCTCATGGAAGTCTTTGTATTTCCATATTATGTTGTCATCTCAAAATATACAAAAGAACTTCTCTTTCATTCAACTTTCCTTGGTTATTCAATTTTGGACCCATAGTTCCATATACAATTTACCCAAGTCAAAAGAACGAAACACACAACCATTAGTCAAACCATCTTTATATTGACACTACACTTGCCAATGATGTTGTTGCCATGGTTCCATAATCTGGACAAAAGGTGATTCCACATTAAGGAATTGGTCTTTATCGAGACCAACTGCACCCTTACATGTGCTCTAGATCACAATGTGATCGTTATAATAATTTTGGCTTTTGACCGAAATAGGGTCATCTCTCTTTGAGATAAATATGACACTAGGTCCAATAACTTTACTTGACCAATTTCACATGGTGGCCTGCACAAATCCATCAATTAAATTAACCAAAACCAAATGGTCAACCATGATTTGGTACAAACTTTGAACTAGTCATATTAACTCAATAAACTGTTTTAAGTATTGAACAACGTTCAATTGAATTTGATCATTTCTCATCTCAATATCAATTCGCATATGTGTGAAATAATAATTCAATATTATTTCGAACTATCTTTGAAAATAGCTTGCCTCCTTTCGACATTCCATATTTAACCGTTTGAGGTATGTTTATTCAAAAAATTTCAACTATGTCTCAATTTGCATTCTCTTGTAAGAACAATTTCATTTTCTAAGAAGAATACGCAATCTTTACAGACCATAGTTTTTATCCTTTACAAATAAATGTCATTAACAATCATTATCATCAAGGATATCTAGCGTCATTGCCAACTATAAGCATCATCTGTGCTCTATAAAATATTTTCGTATCCCAATAATTGGGCAATCAATTTTCACTTGATTTAGGCTTCAAATTTATTTGCCATTAAATTTATTTACAGACTTGGTTCGACAAACTTGGCTATTTTGACCAAAACATCTGTTCAAAATTCAAACCTTTGTTTGAATACATTGTGGAAAGAAACCCCATTTAACCATATGGGTCGACGCCAAAATATGCGTCCTCATGTGAGCAAGTACGAGTAATATTTCAAATATTCTCCAAATGGAGGAATATATATTTCCCTCCATGTACACTTGTCAAAATAGAATGATCATTTGCTTACACAAATAAATTTACAATTGATTATCTCGTGTATTTTAGCATGTCCATGTGACAAATATGCTACTACTAATCACCACAATGTCATGACTACCAAATTTCCATCAAGTGATTTCAATTGAATATACACCAAATAAATTCACTTATTTGGAGTTCACGTTGCATATGACCGTTGATATCTCCAATTATACAGATGACAATTCAATGTCACATTTCACAAACATATTTAAGGTTCATGTAGTATGTTAATTCCCCTTGTGAATCTTTCAAAAGAAATTCGTTTCTCGGCACCCAACAAGGTTGCCTTTTAAACTAAAGTCATTCTAATGTCATAACCATTATGGACTTATTATAAGAATAATTACTCATGCAATTTGATTTTTCAAGTATGTTCAAGAAACGTATTCAGATGCACGTAGAAATAAGCCCATGTATAAAGACAAAATACATATGCAAATCAAATTGTTCATGTATTTTCAGGTTTCATAGCCATTTCAAAACCACATGTAATCTGCATGAAACCAGATAATTAAGCATGCTCAAGTTAAAAGGATAACACTTTTTACAGAAATTGTCTTAAATGTGGAGATAACATCATTTAATTTATTACAAGAAGCTGCCTTAAATGCATGCAGTAACATACAAAACGGTCACACCCATTTCAGAGAAGTAAATGAGTTTACTAAATTCCCATTGCCAAAAAAAACATGCATGTAATGGATACATAAATGAAAAGGTGTGCAATTTCATTTAAATTATAATTCAAACCAAAATAAAAGAAACTGGCCGTTGTCTGCCCGTTATATGGTTTCTGTCTTTCTTTCACATTTTCCTTTTCATATTTTCCATTCCCTTCAACACATGCAATTATTATACAAAATCAATTTGACAAATGGATTGTAATAATGGACATACTATTCAGGTTTACTAGTATAAATTCTATGAATCCTCATGAAAATTCATATTTAATGCCATAAATTATTTATAGTATAACTTCATGATTTCATCATCATAAGTGCATGGCCGTTTTATCATTTAATAGATTTTTAATTGAAAAGATACAATTTCCTAATGGCATTCATTCCAATTCCCAAAGAAACCGACAACCAACGGAATATAAAACAGAACCTGTTTTCATGCCAATAAATTTCATTTATTTGAATAAATAAATTTACCAAACTTCCACCATGTTTGCAATGGACATATAGATGAAAATACGCTATTTATTCAAGCATGTACCATTGCCAAATAACTGAAAAAAAAAGGAAACTGAATTCAGCAACCTTGGAATTAATCACTGAACAGTCACCATGTCAAATAGATTCTTTTGTCACCATAATTAAATTAACCAATGGCTGAAACCTGAAGCAATCTCCAACGCATATAAAAGATGGTCACCCATGTATTTCCAAAACCATTTTTTAAATTACAGAAATATGGAAGAAATTAAAAAATTTGTCCCGCAGCCTTCTACCACTAATGGCCCTGCCCTTGGTGAGTACGAATAATTTCCACGAAGGTAAAACAAGATCAAAGTTAAATCGAATTTGGAGAATATTATATTCTCATTATCATTTCATGTGAGCACCCATTAACAATTCAGCAACTTCCTCAAGCAATGGTAGAATTACTAAATCCAAATCCAAATTCAACCGAAACTATTATTATTATAATATTATGCAAACCAATATGCATGCAATTTCCGAATTTGAGGCAGTATTATCATGAAAGAATGGTGGCATATCAGACTCAAATTCACAGAAAATATAAGACGACAATTTATTCTTCACATATTGAACCCGGATATAGAATTAGTTTTTTCTTTTGGAGTATACACGAGTAAAATTTCAGATTCTGAGTAGAATATAAAATGCACAATGAACACAAGTTCATCTTAAGATTGTTGGGGAAAATACACCGATAATGTGCATATTATATTCATAGCAAAACGTACCGTGGAATCAAAACGTAATTTCGATTTACCGAATCTGGATTTGAGAAGAAATCATATATAAGAATATGAATTTGTCACATTCCAAACCTTTCTTTCTTTAGAATTTCTCCTTGCAACATAAACATATAAATAAATGAAATCAGATTCTGAAATCACATATGTAAATGGAAAAAGAAATCAAATATAAAAAAAATGAGATGTAGATGATGCGATTCGGTCGAGGCAAGTGTTTGACACTTTGTCCTTAAGATGAATTTGTCCCGCATCGGTGCTAACGGTTTCTTGACAATCATCTCCCAAGATACAACGACCACATCTAGCCATAGGAGCACTCCACATGGCTTAGACCAACGAACTCGAACGGATTCCCTCTCTACTATAACCATGATTTTTATGCAAGAAATAGTCACTTCTACAAAGTATTTTATGCAACATGATATGAAAGAAATGATATGGAATTGTGAGATGAGATGTAAAATTCAAACATATGAGATCAATTTATAGTAGTTGGAACCATACCAAGAGACACATCTCTTGGACTTTATACCTCTACATAAAGAGACATAAATATTGGAAAGTAACCATTCCAAAAAACTTTATACTTCTACATAAAGAGACATAAATATTAGAAAGTAACCATTCTTTGATTAATTTCCATTCACCAATTAAAAATTCCAACAAAATTTCAACACCTGTCAGTTTTAGGGTTTCTTCGTTCTCTATTTCTTTCATCGTCGTCTTCTCCAAATTGTCTTTTAGGTAAAATTGCTGTTTTCTTGAAGCCCCCTTTCTTATCAGTAATTTATTGTTGAATTTCTGGATTACTCCAAAGCTACTGTAAAAATGTTTTGGGTTTGCCGTATTTTTTTGAAATCTGTTCAGTCTATTTTGTTAAAAACCGCGATCAAATCTGGGTAATTGGGTTTAAGGTGTTCAGTTCCAATTTTGAGTTTTCTTCTCTTCTTGCATACCTTTTTTATGGTTTTATTTCTCTTTGCGCGCACCCATTTGCATTTCCAGTTTTCTTCTCAAACTCACACAGTTTTAAAGATATTTTTTTAATGAAATTAACCCCCTTTATTTTCGTCGTTTGGGTATATTTGCTAAATTTTTCAATTTTACTACGTTTTGGTGCATTGTTTTTTATTTTGTGGTAAATTTATTTTAAAATAGTGACTTTTTTGAAAATAAAAATGTGGTTAAAAAATAAAAGAAATTTTTTGAATTTACGTGTAAAATTATTTTATTGAAGAATACGTAGTTAAAAATAAATTTTGAAAAAAAAAATTTAAAATGGGAGATAAACATAGGTTAAAAAATAAGCACACAAATTTCAAAATCGATATGCTAAAAAAAATACCATCTTGTAGAGACATATTAAGGGAATAAAATTCGCATTGAATAAAGATTAAAATATAGACCAATCCAGTGAGTAAAATTGAATTTAGTAACTCAATTGAGATAAATCAAAATCCCATGGTCAATTTGAATTTACAGAAAATTATTGACTCTGGTTGAAATTTGCTCTTGAAATAATATAATAATATTTATTTGACTTAATTGAGGGAAATAAAAATTTCGTGATTCAATTGCAATTTTTCTGCATAATAATTTTACATATCCATGCTTGTCTGTCTGTTGTAATTTTGTTTCAAAATAAATAAGGAAAAGACAAAAGGAAAAGGCACTCATTAAGGATCCAATCATGCTAACTGCTTGGTTTTGAGGAACAACAATAAGGTCCTCTTTGATTGATATACTTGCCACAAAAATTGTCACATTCGAGAAAAATATTTTTCATTTTGACCCTTTGATTGCAACGTGAAAATGGAAAATATTTTTCAAAATGCAACCACTTTAAACGGATACTAATAGAATTTATAGAATGGAATTAATCATGTTTTAATCCTGTAATGATTGAATTAATTATGGACTTAACTCCCATATTTTTATTTTATTTTTTCTAAATTTATGCATGTTCTATGAATGTTGGAATACTAAATCTAACAAATTATTTGACCCTTTTTTCGTAGCGGACCTCTCTGATCAAGAATTGTAATTTTTTTTTCATTTCCACTAACGATAAGATGTGAAGTCAACTTTAGTATCAATGATGCTACATAATTGTATTCATTTTAAAAATATTTTTGTGGTTAAGTTGTCAAATCCGATTAGCCGACGTAGTGTGTTCACTTAATGAACATGGGTTACTGTTGAAAGAGATAAAGTAATTAACAAGTGTTGATTAAGTGAGACTTCAATATCACTATCTGAATGAAAAATGATTAATGGTCAGGGTGGACAAGTGTCCCCCCCCCCTTGGTTGGGCGCCTACGATGCGCAGGCGCCAACCCAACAGGGGGGACGCTTGTCTTCCCCTGGACCAGGGTCGGTCATTGACCCCGATCTTGTAGCATAACTCCTATCTAAATACACCTCCCCTACCCAATTCTGATGGATGGGGCAACCTTCAAATAAAGAGAAAATCACTACTTAGGGTGTGTTTCATCCACATATTTTTTGAAGAGTGTATTTTATCGAGAAGTCGAGCATAGTACAAGTTTATGTAGGAGTGATATTAGTGTTACATTGATCAATAAAGTTAAGATGTATTTTTATATTATTCTCTTTTCTTTTTGTGGATGAAGGTGGGGATTATCTCTTGCGTATTGGAAATTTGACGGGAAGTTTGGCTGGAAAATTCAATTGAAGCCTCGGTCAAAATAGGACTCGCGCACGGCCGCTTCGTTTTTTGTTGATTTCCTTCTCAATCACTCAAGCCCGTGCTTTGATACCAAATGTAGAGTGTAAATGGACAGCCACCAAGGTTTTACCGGACTCAGTTCTCACAGAATGATCAACACCACGAAGAATCATCAAAACTTGACCATTTCAATCACTTCTCCACTACAGCAGCTTATAATAGTTACTCACTATCAACACCCACACAAAGATGGTCACAAAGAAAGGAAGATATTATGGGTAGCACAAATCAGAAGCTAAAGCAGAGAAGAGAACACGAAGAAGGAGGCGCAAAGAAGAGAAAATCGCACGGCATGCCTGCAAAGAGGAAGAGACCAAAATAATATAGCCCAAGTCCAATTATCCAATTAAGGTAAGTTAGGTTAGGTTAGGTCAAAGCAATTGGGTCATGTCCCAATTGGTACACAAAGTGGGCTACAAGAAAAGTGGCTGGCCAAGTAAAAGGGAGATAGGATCATGAGTAGCTTTAATTAAAATTAAGCTGCTTCAAATGGTCCAGATAATTTTCGGGGTCAGGGAATTTCAATCATGGTGTTGATTCAACGTTCAGTCATATGGTCAATGTCGACTGAAAAATAATCGAGTCACATCATAGCCTTGAGAGATCGTTTGACAACAAATTGCCTAACAATATTCATAGTTTAAGGTATATATCATACGTCTTAAAAAAAAACCATCTTTTTATGGGGCTAAACAGATTTCACTTCGACTAAGGATGTGTAACAGTTTGAAATGATGAGTGAGCAATATATAAAATTTTTTTTTTTAGTGAGCAATTAGCGACTTAAGATAAGTTTAAAGAACATCTATTTTATTAATTAGACAATTTAGCGTTGTCAATGTGACACGTTTGATTTCCTTCAGACACATGGCAATTTTTGTCAGATGGGGATAACGAATTTTACTACAACGATGGATGGGACAACGTTTGAGTAGATGAGTGAGTATTTGATAATTTTTTTCTTGTGAACAAGTAGTAACCTAGGGGTAAGTTTAATGACCATCCATTTAATTAACTTTCAATCTTCATGTGCTATAAAATGGGGTAGTAGGGGGAAAAATGAAGGACACTCGATGGAGGTAACTAGAACGTTGCTATCTCAAATGAATAAATATTCCTAAGACCTGTTTGGAAGAAGCCCTTTTAATTGCCACTCATAAAATTCCTGCCGGAACTCTTGATTTTAAAATTCCAATAGAAATGCTATCACGATATTTTCCACACTTTGGTGGAATTAATCGTATTCATCTTAGGTGTTTATTAATATTTGAAATTTCATTTTAAAAAGTCAATTTTAGTAAAAAAAAATAGTCCAAGTTATTATACATTGGTCTATATTTTCATCTTTATTCGATAAGAATTTTATCTCCTTAATATGTCTCCACAAGATGATATTTCTTTTGAGCATACCGACCTTGAAATTCGTATGCTCATTTTTTAACCTATGTTTATCTCCCATCATTTTTTTCAAAATTAATTTTCAAGTTTTTAACTACACATTCTTCAATAAAATAATTTTACACGTAAATTCAAAAAAAAAAATCTTTTATTTTTAAATCACACATTTTTCAAAAAATCACTATTTTAAAATATATTTTTCACTAAAAATGGGTTTCAAACAAGAGTTTAGTCTTAATCGAATTAAATTGCTCATTAAAATAAAATAGGCTCCGATATCATATCATATTAAGATTTGAGGCTCTATTTGAAAAGTTCAATTTTATTAAGGTGAGTGGTCAAAATCCTTATAGATTAGTTAATATTTTTGTTTTTATTTTATGTGAAATTTTATCATTTAACAACGTTTTAGCTGTGCAGCATTCGTACATGTATACTGAAAAAACTAATCCAAACTCGATCCTAAAGCTAGCAGCTTCATTGGGCATTCCCCCAGCGAAAAATGGTCATAAATGTTATCATCCACCCTCCAGGAAAGTCCTTATCTCCATGGATGTACATTTTTTGAAAATATTTTCTATTATTCAGAGTCTTATCTTAAAGGGGTGGATCTAATAATTGAAGATAAGAACCAAATTCCCTCAAGAATTTGAACTATGTAATTAGTACAAAAGTTTATACTTTTAAAATTTATTGTGAAAAATGTTCATATTTTTATTTTTTTACATTTATGCCCCAACCTTCAACATTTCTTTCGCTGAATGTCGTTTTAATTCATTTTCCCAATAAAATGATAATTTTACCCTTTTATTCAAAAAAAAGAAAAATAAAGAATAAATTTTAATCTTACTCTTAAACTTTTTAAAAAATACAAATGAGTCCAAATAAATTAACAAAATTCATACATTTCAAATTGATAAAACTGACTTTTTCGTAATGAAACGACGTTTTTCGTAATAAAAGTAGAAATATGAATGGAAAAAATGTAAAAAATTGAAATGTGGGGACGTTTTGTACACTACAAGCCAAATATAGGGATGTTTTGTGCTATTAAACCTTATTAAAATATTAAAAATAACAAAAAAATTATTTCACTTCTTTTTTTCTCCAAATGAGGCCATCACCTTAAATGCCAAAAAACACTGTCCAACAACCGCTCAAATCGTCAGACCTTCAAATCTGTTGGCATGAAGGTTGGATGTTGGGTGGTATGTGTAGAGGGGAGTGAGGGCTTTACAGTGAATGTTGGATGTTGAGTGGTATATGTAGAGAGGAGTGAGGCTTCAGTATGTGTAGAGGGGAATAAGGGCTTTACAGTGAATGTTGGATGTTGGGTGGTATGTGTAGAAGAGAGTAAGGGGCTTTCTGGTGGTATAGAGGTCTGACGGTTTGAGCGGTGATTTGCGGAATTTCTTGGCTTCTAAGGGGGCTGGCCCCATTTGGAGAAGAAGAGAAGAGAGAGAGAGAGAGAGAGAGTTTTTTTAAAAATATTTTAATAAGGCTTAATAGCACAAAATGTCCCTACGTTTAGCCTGTAGTGTACAAAACGTCTCTACATTTGGACTGTATTGTCAAAAAGTCAATACGTTTCAATTTTTTGCATTTTTCCATCCATATTTTTACGTTTTATTGCAGAAAACGTCATTTTTACCAATTTGAAACGTAGGGATGTTTTAGCACATTACATGTCAAATGTAGGGATGTTTTGTGCTATTAAGCTTTTTTACTAATTTATTTTGGACTCATTTGCACTTTTTAAAAAAGTTTAGGAGTAAGATTGAAATTTATTCTCTTTTTATTTTTCTTTTATTTGAATAGGAGGGTAAAATCGTCATTTTATTGAAAATGGATGAAAATGACATTCAGTGCAAAAAATGTTGAAGGTAGGGACATAAATGTCAAAAAATGAAAGGTATTGACGTTTTCCATAATAAACTTTAAAAGTATGGATGTTTTGTGCTAATTACCCTTTGAACTATCAAGGAGGACGACGTATCCAAAACACTCAACTTGACGAAGATTTAAAATCGACAATAAAATTGCAGTAAATGGTGATTATCAAAACAATTCTACTCTTAAGGTCCGTTTGATAGCAAGCAATTCCATGAAAAATGTCACAATCGAGAAATTCGAATTCTATTTTGACTGTTTGATACAAAAGTGAAAATAGAGTTCGAATTCTAAGGTACAACCATTTTAAACTTGTTTTCAACTAATTTTATAGAAAATGGTTTCCTATGGTTTATGTGAATTTTTATTTTTCAACTTACATGAAATTTGTTTGCATTTTCACATTTATCAATCAAACGAACCCTTAATAGTTTTGATTATCTCCACCTTTCTCAGCTATTAGCTAGAAAAGGCACCAGAACATGAACCCAACACCTTATGACCAAATTTGTGTCTTTGGGAAAGTTATATTCTTCATTCAAAAGCATTTGTAACAAATTAAACCCAATAGAAATCCCAACAAGTTTACGATTTTTTTATTTTTATTTTTTATTTTTTTTGTATCTTAAAATCATTATGATGGGACTGGAGATGGTGATATATTGGCATGTCATGTAACGATTATGATTTTTGTGAAAGATTTACAGTGATATGATCATCATTTAAGTAATTTTCATCAATTTTGGATAAGACTGCGATAAAATTTGAAATTAAAACTATGTTTAATGACCAATTTAAAATTGAATTTAAGTTCATCGCAGACGAAATTTACCCGAAATTCTTTCTTCCAAGATTATAATTTCAACAAAACTTTGTGCAGCGTAGTTTCCAAAACCTTATTTATTAAAGTGGTAGTTTCACTTCACTTTCACGATTTAAAAAAAATAAATTGTGGTAGTTTCACATCAATTACTAAAGATTAGTTTCACACTATTTAGTAAAGTGGTAGTATCATTTTATGCAATTCTAACAGTTTTTACTAACTTTGTCCGATTCCTAGTTGCGAATGATTGTGTCATGTTATCTAATGCATCTTTCCAATAATTGTCCCTTGCATTTTGACCCTAATTTTGTTCATTTCTACATGGAAAAAAAAACCTGCATAAAACGTGATTAGACGTAGAGTCTAAACTTCAAATTTTACGAACTTAAACGAGCCTATGCGTAAAAAAAGTTTTCTTATTTATAATTTTTTTGAATTTTTAATCATTTTAAAAATTATTTAATAATTAAAATAATGCATATTAAACATTTAAAATTATAAAATACAATATTTACTTAATAACTCCTACCACTAGTCAATTATACAATTTTCAAATTTTCGAAATACAAAAATTAGAAATTTTTTCATAATTTCAATTTTCAACTAAATAAGTCCTACTTAATAGATTTATGCTTTTGGAGTTTATAATAAAATGAATTTTAAGATCATAATTACATAATGTAGATAACAATATAACTTAAATTTTATATAATTATTTAGGTAAAGTCATTTTTAACTTTTGTACAGATAAAATCTTTTATAAACTTGAAATTAAAGTCAAATGAAAGTTTTTTTTTCCCAAATAATAAGCTTAAATCAAATAAAAGATTTGAAAAAAAATAAAACTAATAAAGGTTGTCTACGAAAGATGAAAGAAAAAATTCAGTCGTTTAGGAATTGGAAAAAAAATAAAAAAAAGCTTCTAACTCAAAGAGAGGTATTTTGCCCAAACTTTGAGTCTAGACGAACCTTTTATAACACTAAAAAATATTGAATAATAGTAGAAGTCTCTCCACTTGTTGTACTCTACAAGTTCGAAATTATGATTAGAAAATATTGAATCGTATATAAGAATAAAAGAAATTAAAAATCTTATTTATTACTCTCGACATTGTTGTTCGATACAATATGCCTTTGGACGTAAAATGAAAAATTGCGATCTATTAGATTCAACTTTTGAAGGACCAAAAAGGTAAACTACATAAACTTTGGGGGTGTAAAAAGAACAAAATGCTATTATTAAGTTTGGCCAATTGAAAGGTTCATCCATAAAGAAAATCAGAGGCCATCTATACCATTCTACTCAAAACAGCTCAAGGCGACTCTGTCCTCTGCACACGGTTTTTCCCGTTGACTTTCGGGGATTAATTGTGAGATTATTGATAACACTACTTCTCTCTGCTCTTAATCTAAGATTATTTGCAATTGTATATGTTTTTTGGTTGGATCAAAACCAGCTCAAGAACAGAAAGGGAGTTTCCAGTTCTGTTCTGCAATCTGTAAGTTATTACATGATTCCTGATGTATTTATGTACATGTATTTATATAAGTTCGCACTCAATAATTGACTGTTATGATAATAATTTCTAGATTTAATAGTTGTTTTGTGGAATAAAATGCCAGCTATTATGTGACAACTGCTTTTTTTGTTTTCTTGATTTGCCAGCCATTCATTCTTATTCGTAGAACAAGATTATTCCACTATCCAACCACGCCATATTGATTATTGGAATTGGTCAATTATTCTCAAATTCTAGAGTGTTGACCCTATTCTGCAAGTTGGTTTTGCTCTTGATTCAGATCAGATTTTGTTTGCTTGCAATAAGAAAGAACCGAAAAAATGCCTCTGGGGGAGCTCTTTCTTTCTGCATTCATCCAGGCACTGTTTCAGCAGGTAGCGTCAAGTCTGGTGGTGGCCTTCACCCACCGGGAGAGAATTGATACTTACCGCAGGAAATGGAATCAAAATCTGTCTGTTATTCAGGCGGTGCTCAATGATGCTGAAGATAAGCAATTAACTGATCACGATGTAGCAGTATGGCTGGAGGGCCTCAGGGACTTGTTCTTTGACTTGGAAGATATATTGGATGAGATTACCACTCAAGCTTTGATTCAACAATATGAAGAAGGAGTTCTGCCCAGAACAAGTATGCTGCGGAAATTGATCCCTACTTGCACCAGTTTATTACCTGGTTCAATTGCATCCAATTATAGGATGATGTCCAAGATAAAAGAAATTTCGAACAGATTTGATGATATAGTGAAGCAAAGGAATATTTTGAAATTGGAACAAAATTTGGGTGGGCATTCTAACCGATGGACGGTAACCAGATTGCCTAGCACTTCCTTAAATGAGCACCACATCTATGGAAGAGACAAGGATAAAGAAGCCATAAGGAAATTGTTGATTGGTGAGGGGGGCTGTCAAGATGATGTTTGCTACGTTCCGATTGTTGGGATGGGTGGAATTGGCAAAACGACTCTTGCCCAACTTGTCTATAATGATAGAGATGTTAAGGGAAGCTTTCATGTGAGAGCTTGGGTTTGTGTATCTGATTTTGATGTGTTTAAAATAACGAAGACAATTTACAAGTCAGTGACTGATGATAGTGGCGAATCTAAGGACTTAAATATGCTTCAAGTCAGTTTACAGCAGAAGTTGTCGAAGAGCAAGTTCCTTATTGTTCTCGACGATGTTTGGAATGAGGAATATGAAAAATGGAATATACTATGTCGTCCTTTCCAATACGGGCAACCTGGAAGTCGAATTATTGTTACAACTCGCCTCGATCATGTTGCATCGAAGGTGGGGTCTGTTCCAGCTTACCATATGAAGATGCTGACAGATGGTGATTGCTTATCTCTTTTAGCTCATCACGCTAAAAGATCTATAGATGCTGATCCAGATTTAAGAGAAATTGGTAAGGGACTAGTGAAGAAGTGTAAAGGCTTGCCTTTGGCAGCAAAAGCACTTGGTGGCCTCCTACGTTCTAAGGAAAGTAAGGAGGAGTGGGTAGATGTGCTGAAGAGCAAGATATGGGATTTACCAGAACAAAACAACATTCTTCCTGTTTTGAGATTAAGCTATCATCATCTGCCTTCGCATTTGAAGCATTTGTTTGCTTATTGTTCCATATTTCCAAAGGACTATGTGTTTGACAAGAACGAGCTGGTGTTATTGTGGATGGGAGAAGGTTTTCTGCACCAACAAAGAGGGAATAAAGAGATGGAAGAGTTAGGCTTTGAGTGTTTTAATGAACTATTGTCGAGATCCTTTTTCCAACGACTAAGTGGCACCGATTCACATTTTGTGATGCATGACCTTATAAATGATTTGGCTCAACTTGTTGCTGGAGGGACGTGCTACAGGCTTGATGAGAAGGTAAATACTAACAGCGAGTATAGAGTACCAGAAAAAACTCGCCATGCTTCATTCCTGCGTCATGAATTTGAAGTTTTCACAAAATTCAGGGCATTCAAACAAGTTCAAGGTTTGAGAACTTTTATACCGATGCCTGTCCAAAATTCACACGTTTGGCCTCCTTTCTACTTATCCAACAAGATCTTACTTGAGTTGCTTCCAGAGCTTCGTCGCTTAAGAGTGCTATCTCTAAGCGGCTATTCCATCACTGAGCTTCCAAGTGACATCTTCAAGTTGTTGCATTTACGGTACCTCAATCTATCTGGCACTTCTATTGTTTCATTGTCCGACTCTATAAGTGATCTTTACAACTTGCACACTTTATCTTTGAGTAATTGCCGCTTTATCTGTCGGTTGCCATCGGCATTAGGAAGTTTATCCAAACTACGGCATCTCGACATCTCAAATACTGATCAACTGAGGGAAATGCCGATCCAAATCGGTAATTTGAAAAGCCTGCGGACATTACCAAAACTTGTTGTCAGCAAAGTCGGTGGCTTGGGACTGAGGGAATTGAGGAATCTTGAGCATTTGCAGGGGACACTTGCCATTTCAGAATTGCAAAATGTGACGGACATCGAGGATGCAAAGGAGGCATGTTTAAGGCGTAAGCAAGAACTCGATGAATTACATCTGGCATGGGGAAACGATACTATTGATAGGAGTTCCCAAAAAGAAGTGCTAGACATGCTACGGCCTCATGAAAACTTGAGAAATCTCAAGATTGAATTCTATAGAGGTGAAAGCTTCCCAAGTTGGGTAGGGGATAAATTTTTTTGCAAATTGTTGAGCATAAGCCTGGGCAGCTGTAGTGAATGTACATCTTTACCCCCACTTGGGCAGCTTCCCAAGCTCAAACACCTGCGCATAGAAGGCATGCGAAAAATAAAACACGTTGGTGTTGAATTTTGCGGCTCTGTGGCTCTCCCATTTCAAAGACTCGAGAGTCTAAGATTTTATGACATGCCAGAATGGAAAACATGGGACCGTTCTGCAGATGGTGAGGAATCAGAGAACCAGTTCCCTCATCTTACTCAGCTTACAATATTCAAATGCCCCAAGTTAACTAATGTTTCTCCATTGAAGCTTCCCATTCTTCACGAGTTGGACCTTCAGGAATGCAACAACGTAGTGTTGCGAAGTTTCAGTAATCTTAGCAAGCTAAATTACTTGAAAGTTGAGTCTGTTACAGGGCTATCTCATCTACCGGGGGAACTTCTGCAGTCCACTGAATCACTTGAAGTTTTGGAGTGTTGTAATTGCAGGGAAATGCTTTCACTGTGGGAAAATGGAGTTACAGTAGAACATCTTGTCCGTCTAAGACGTCTCGTCGTTGCCGACTGTTCAGAACTTGTATCCCTTTGTGAAGAGGAGCAACAGATGCCTTGCAATCTTGAAGTTCTGGAGTTATTTCGCTGTGCAAGTTTAATGTCCATTCCAAACATGAGCAACCTAAGGATCCTGAGGGAGTTCATAATCAAGAATTGCCAAAGACTAGTCAGATTTTTGGAAAATGGCGTCCCTCCCATGCTTCGACGCCTTGAGATACTCAGCTGCAATGCCCTAGTATCCCTGCCTAGTTGCTTCTCAAACCTTGAAAGGCTGGAGATTAAGGACTGCTCGTCTCTGAGGACCTGTTTGGATGGTAACTCCGCTATCACACTTAAAAAACTTTCCATCAAAAACTGCAATCAACTTTCAGAGGCGAAGCTTCTACCGAACAGTGAAATTTCTCTGGAAGAGCTTACTATATCTAAATGGCTGAATTTCAGCTCTCTAGTCCAGTATGTGCACAGCTTTTCACATCTTTTTGAACTGTACTTATCTGATTGTAATGGTCTAGATAACTTCCCAGAGCAAGGATTGCCACCAAACTTGAGGACACTTTCCATCGAACATTGTTCAAATCTTAAGTCCTTGCCAATGCAGATTCGAGACCTCACATCCCTCGTATCGCTTGAGATACGTACTTGTCGCAGGCTTCAGAACTTCCCAAGATATGATTTCCCCCCAAATTTGTCTTCACTAAGGATCTGGGATTCGAGGAAACTCAAGCCTCTAGCGAGGTGGGGCCTACACAGACTAACCTCTCTTCGAGAATTTTCAATCTGTGGCGGATTTCAAGAACTCGAGTTCCTTGGTGATGATGATCGTCTCTTTCCTTGTTCTCTAATAAAGTTTTCAATTGCTAGATTTCCAAAACTTAATTCGCTCTCTAAGGTTCTTGAAAACCTCACCTCTCTGCAACACTTATCAATCATGAATTGTACAAGCCTTAATGTTTTGCCCAGTGAAAACCTGCTCGACAAGCTTTGGCATCTAGAGATAAGCGACTGTCCCCCTCTGAAACAGCGGTGTCTCAAAGATAAAGGGGATTATTGGAACAAGATAGCTGGAATTCCTTGTGTAGAATTAGACGGCACTTACATTTACAGACAGAATTCGGGTTAAGCTGCCGGAAATTTCCGTCGTTTAGGGTATCAGAGACCATATCTTTGCTGCATTATCAGGTAAACAAATTTACAAACAATAATATTTTTTATTTGGCCTCCTTTGATCACTCAATCATTGATCCATTGAAAGCCCTTTGTTTACTTGTTTTGATACAGCAATTGACTAGCATACTGCACTAGAAATGAACAACTTAAAGTGCTGCTGTCCCTTTTAATTGACCTTCTGTTTATGTGCAGTGTGCCTGCATTGTCTAGAACTGTCTATGCATGGTTGACAAATACCAGTTCATGACAAAGAGAACATCAGTTTCGATCAAGGGTGAATGAACTTTCAATCTGGTGACCCACAACTTATTTGATCGAAGCATTATCTTGTCTTTGATGCTCGCTCTCGACATGCTACCACAACAAGAAGTACGGAAGATTATATAAACTTTAAACCTCTAAATGCAGACCTAAGGTTGTGTTACTGCAGGTCTGGTATTTTCTTTAGATCTAAATGCTTTGATTGTCATTTCCTAATATTTGTCTATGTGGATATTGCAAGGATGTGCTTGTCCAACTATTGTTTGTCTTGTGTATTTGGCAAGTTAATCTTAGGTGTCGTTTTGTTGAACACTTCATCTAAAAAAGCTTAAACTCTTATAAAGTGGACAAATTATTTATTTAAAGTTTGTCTTCGACACACCCTTCACTTGCAGACCACTGATTCATATGCGAGGAAAGGCCGACACGTGCATAATTCCATGTTTTAATGCTATGTTAAATTTTTAACCTGCTTTGCCTAAATTTTAAACTTCTAGAGAAGGGACAGAATTACTCGTGTAAGTTGTCTTCGGCAAATCTAATATATTTACTCAAATGGCTACCACACGTGACCCACAAACGTATTATCTTGCTTTCTTATCAAAAATAATTAGTGCTGTATGGCAAAAGAAGTCACAAGAGACCAGTAACATTTTTTTTATGGCTAGAACCTGCCCTTTATTTTCTTCTAGTGGGAGAAAAGAGGCCCCAGCTTTTAGTTCTAAATATTTGAGTTAGTGAGTAAATTGACATATTTTTCTTTAGCTCTATGAGTCACAGCATGTTTGGTCCTGCTTAAAAAAAGTACTTTTTACTTTTTTGAGCCATATGCATAGGGTTGCGGTCAAAAGCACATAAATATGTGATTTTAAGCAGAAGTGGAAGTCCCTTTCTACTCGCATAAAATGCTTTTGAACTTGACACTTTTTGATATTTTATGCTGTCGTTCATTTTCGTTGCCATCCTTCAATCATTTCAAATAATGAAAGGCCACTTCCAGACCCATCGAATCATCACCTGTGAGGGTTTTGGAGGAGGATTAGTGACGGTGGTGTGTGTAGCGAAGAAGACCATTGACCATTGACAAAATCATTTGACCTGAATAGAAAAAGTTGCTGACAAAATCAAGTCGTTCAACAATAGAGTTGACTGCTCAGAACTGAATAGAAGATCAACTTTAGTTGACTGACGTTCAGATCTCTAGGATCCAAGAAAGTCGTGAATGGCAAGCTCGACAGACTTGAGAATTTGTTTTAGAGGGAATTGTATTAATGGTGTTTGATGCTCAACTCGGTGTGGCTTTATTTTTCAGAAATGGTGGGATTCACAATCTGAAGTTTGTCGAGTATCAAAAAAAAATATTTTCATAAAATTTTTATGTTTGTTTGGCTTTTTCTGACAGTCGAATTTAGAATCTCTAAAAGACACTTATTTTCCCACCAAAATCATAAAGAAAATATTTTCTATTTTGTGCTTGGGATTGTACATTAGAAATTTGTGGCACATTTTCGACTTAACGAGAGGCATCTATCAAAATCTAACGTAAACCATTGCCCCTTTAGTTATGTACAATTTGACATCCGAGTTATGTTTTTTAACTCATGAGAGCAGATCCATAGGTCAATGTAACTAACACTTTCACTCTAATTTAACGTCATCTGACACGAAAGCAAGAAATACATCAACCAACGTCCTTAATTTGATCTCAAATAGAAGAATAATTAGTAAATAAATTATCATGTAATACTTTTCTAATTCATTACGCTGAACGGGTATTAGAGATCGTCGTCTAAATGGAGCTTGTGCCTTTTCTGTAGTCTACTCCTTGAATTAGTTAAGCCTCTCCGTAAAACACAGAAATGTAATGTAATACCTTGAATTTGTCTTGCTTATTATTAAAATTCTGGGTACGAATATCGTGTTTTAAGTACAATTATTGCAAACTGTACCCTTGTTCAATTTTGAAATGTTTGAGGGTCAAACTGCAATTTAAGAAAAGTTACACGATCAGGATTCCAAGACCTAATGCATTATTTTGAAAGGATAGAGCTACTTGTACATGTGTTGTGTGTGGGATACATCCATGTAAGTGTGTGGACATCATTGTGTACCAAAAATTGTGTATCCGAGTAAGGTCCATTTTGGAATAATGCTTCTATCACTAGTGGTCCTAGAGGCACCTACTTTAAGTATTATCATGTAATGGGTTCAATGAAAGGTGAAATCATATATCTCATTTAATGAGTTAACTATTCCAATGGTCACTACTTATGTTTATGTCTTCAATTGCTCATTAAAATTTAAGATGTCGAGTTTTGACAATTAAAGAATTTTAAAAACTAAACTATGTTTTGGAAATTTTGACTACACTGAAAAATGTATAAATAATTTGGATTTAATTAAAACTTCTTGTTTAATTTAATTCTAACAACAAATTTAACCCCTATTTGGTAGAAATTTAATTTAATTTTTTTTTGGTGAAACTGGCTAACAATTAATGAACCTGTGACCTACAACTTTTCAACCGTCATGCAATTTTTATCAAAATTAAACTTTGAGATGGAATAAAATTAAATTCAAATTTTAATAACGAAGTTTAATCAAATTTCGGTGCTAAAATTCAATTTAGTGGCCAAAATCAAACTTCAAGTTTAAACGGGCAATAGTGACGGGGCTAAAATTCGCCATAAAATTTATGGATTTTTCCGTCAAATTTCGGCAATCTCAAAGTTTAACGGTGTGACGGGATGCCATATATGGATTCCGTCAACTATGCCATCAATTTCATTAGAGGTTTTAAACGGATGTTATATTAGTAAGTAATGTCTAACTTTTTCAAAATTTAGTGACCAAAACTTAACCTCTTAAACTTCAATGAATAATTGAAAACTCTTAAACTTCAATGAATAATTGAAAACATAAACATAAGTTCGATGACAATTGGAACGATTAACTCTCATTTAATCATTCCTCTCATTTAATGACACTTAGCGTCATATAAATTGGTGTTATAATATAATTGTTGTTAAATAGCATTACTCATTATTTTGAGGATAATGATGATTTTAAAAGTTATCATTTGAGAATTATAGGTATCATTTCATGTTTTGGTAAGTTTGGACAAAAATTGGAATTTTGCATTTTTTTTAAGGGAATAAGTAAAATTTCAGAAAAATGTATTTCCCAAAAACTTTTGTGTTTAGTCGTAAGTGTATGTATGATATCAATTAAATAAATAGTAAGATGGATCTAGAGTCAGAATTATCGTTTTCAAGCCAACTTATAATTTAATAATTGCTTTAACTTCACATAATTTCTATTCGAGTAAAAAAATTAAAAATAATTTTAATTACTATCTTAATTATGATAACTCTATGAAAAATAAGTAAAAAAGTACACAAATAACAATTTAGGATTTTAATTGATGTAAGAAAAGTGTTGCAATTCATGATTTTGCCTTAATTATCCCTTTAATCTCACCTCCCAAATTCAATTCTTTGAGTTGTACTCGATTGAATTCACTCTTTATATCAATTTAACTTTTTCTCGGGTTCAAATTAATCATATATAGTAGAATCAACACTATATCTCCACATGAATCAAAATAGTCATCAACTGATCGCATTAAACACCTATGAATTCAATTAGAGGTCCTAACAATAATAAAAGTGTATTTTTATATTTTATTCAATTGTCGAATTTTACTATGTTGTCTAAATAAATAACTCACCTCCCGAAAATAATACATAAACAATTAAATACGAGAACCCTGAGAATTGACATTAAAATTTCAAAACTACGTTATATCGTTCATCTTAACTATCAGTTAGTTAAACATCATGATCCAAGAAAAATAAAAAAAAAAAGATTTGAAGTACGTTACCTGGTTTAAAGGAAAAAGGAGAACAAGTGATCTCCTTGCACTAAGAATTCGTTTTCTTCTCATCAAGATCTTGAAACCCTAACTTTTCTTTATTTTTCTCTCTTATATCTTCTTTTTTTTATTTTTTTTTTAATTCTTTTCGTCATTTTTATCCAAATCTTCAATATTGATTTGGGAACTTTCGAAAGCATCCATGTTGGTCATTGAACCTCCATAATCAGCCAAAATTGGTCCTCCTCAAATTTTGAAGGTGTGCAAATTAGTTTTTAAAATTCAATAAGTTGAATATCACTCCCAAAACTTATGACTTTCCTCCAATTGGCCTCTTAATACTTCTTATCAATTCGTACAATTTAAATAATCTTTAATTACTCCGAACCAACTCCAAATTAACTCAAGAATCATCATTTTTACTCCAAATACCTTTTAAGTTCAGATTTTACCGACAATGATTATATTTACACTAAACTAAAAACATCTCCAAAAGACTATTTAAACATGAGATGCTATCTATTTTGAAGAATCAACCCTTAAAATCATGTTTCAAAATACTCTTTAAATTAACATTTTAATTTATAGAGTAGATTTGGCTATCCACAAACTCACATTCTATAGTTAAATACATTCACATTGTTTTGATTTTTAATGTAGGAAAATAATAAAATAATCTATAAAACAGCTAGTCAAAATAAAAGATAAAAAAAAAAATAAATATATTTTTGGGAGTAATAAAATTAAGTGTTAAATATAAAAAACTTGTTAAAGTACTTTAAAATTTTAATTCTCTAAATTTATAGATACTCTTCAAATGATATAGTACGCTCTTTAAAAAGATAGAATCTGTTGGAGATGCTATAATATGAATCCACAAAATTTGCAAATATAAGCCAATTTATAAGGATGGATAAGCGTGTAAAATACACTTATAAACCACTTCATTTCCTAGCACACTTCAGAATCGAATCGAATTGAAAATTTTCGGGTAGTGAGTAAACGGAACCGTCGAGTTCAAATATAATTTTGGAACTGTTCGGGTTCGGTTCCGTTTGGTTCAGGTCTGTTCGGTTCCATACTATAATTAATTTTTTTAACATTTATAGTAACACTGTAGTCTGACATATTTAATTTTAGCTTTTACAAATTAACGTATTCCAATTTAATAACATATAAATAACAAGTTGTTCAATAAAATTAATTTACCAATGTATACAAACAACAAAAAGTAGATAGTAAATTAGTAATACTAAAAAATCGGTGATCCATATAAATTAGAAGTCATAGACTCGTAGAGATAAAATATTACTAATATAGTAATACTTACCAACTACTTGATTAACCATCAATTACTTGACTTGTCATACTAGATACTAAGAAACTCTAAAAGAAAAATTGAAAAATCACAATTAACTAACATAAATAAATTAAAAATTATTCAATTAATAAGATTTAATAAAAAAAATATAATATATATTTTATTATATATCTCAATGTCCTCATAGAACTCAGTGTTTTCAATGTAAACTCCATCTTTACTAATTTATTTTTAAAAAGTTAAAATAATTTAATCTTTCTCATATATAAAAATTAAAAATTTTAAAAAAATTCAGTTCTTATTCGATTTTTCGATTCTGGGTTTAAAATCGAGAATCGAATCGAACTCGTCGATTCTAGATTCAGATATCCGTTCGAGTATTTCAGTTACGAAGAACCGCTCGATTCTGTTCCGTTCGGATCCAATTTGGTTCAATTCGATTCGAGAAATATGTCCAGTCCTACACTCAAATGTTGATTAGGTGGGTAATATAGATTATTACATCCCTTTCTTGGTCTTGACTATTTTTCTCGACAACAGTGTTATTTCTTGGTTTTCTAAAAAGCAAAGGACGATTGATCGATCTTCAAAAGAAGTTGAGTATCTTGCTATTGCTTCCGCTATAGCTGAAATTTGATGGATACTTAACATGTTGTCTGAATCCGGTCTATCTTTGTCCAAGTTCCTCAACTAAGATGTAAAACAAACTCAGATTAACTTTTGCTCCAATCCATTATTTCATTTTCTCATCAAACACCTTGCACTTGATTACCACTCTATCTGAGAAAAAGGTAGCTGGTGCCTCGCTTCATATCTTTCATGTGTCGTGTACGACGACTTTCGTGTATTAAAATACGAAAATCGTTACAAATTGTATTTTCGAGAAATACAAGTGAAAAATAATCTTCTTGTAACTGCAAAATTGCAAGATCCTCTGATTAATGATCTGAATGTTTGAAGACGAGAGGTCACGTGGCTTGAATCCTGGACTTTGAGATTTGTTGAGAATTTGATTTGTCGAGGGCTTTACTTGCTCAACATTTGAATTTTAGGGCTTGGACTTGGACTTGGACTTGGACTTGAACTTGACTTGATTTGAAGAAATTTTTGATCTTCGAAGATTTTGGTCTACTTCGTGTTCGCCGGACTTAGGCTTGAGAGAGTTTATTCTCTTCCTCCGGCTTTGAGATTTCTTTAGCACTTCGTGATTTTCTTCTTCACTTTCACTTCCCCTTTTTTCATGGACCATTGGTCCTATTATAGGGGAAATTTCGTGGTTAATTTTGGTAACCACTCAATCATATTTAATTAAAATGATTAATTAAATAATTGTAGGTTTTAAAATAGTAGGATGGGCCTCCTAATTATTTTAGCGGGTTTTAGTAGATTTTAATTTAATTGGGCTAATAATTTAAATCAACCCAATCCATTTGATTTTTTTTTTTTTTTTAGTGTCTACAAATGTCCCCTCAAGATTTATTTATTTATTATGAAATAAATAAATTGATAAATCTTGATTTTCAATTTTTTTTTTAGCTCAAACTTCCACTAGTAAATTAATACAGATGAAAAATTTGAGAAAAAAATGCAAATTTGATTTAACACAAGATTTTTATCCTTGAAATTTGATAACAAATATTTTTTTTTATTTGTTTTATGTTTTGTACAGGCTTTTTATGTTATATGGTATGTCGGGTTTAAGTAAGGTCCGATACTCGCCTATTTATATAAACAAATTTTAAGGTTTAGAAACAAGTTGGTTAAATCTTGCAAACAGAGATAAAGAATTATTTATTTATTCACTTTCTCTCTCACCTCTTTCTCTTTTTTTTTTTTGACAGTAAAAACCGTTCCTGCAATCAGTAGAAACCAATTTGGAATTATGGTTTCTACAGTACCGATCGGTCTCTGCAAATACCAGTTGGTTTCTACTTTTGCAGAAACCAATACCAATTTGTTTTGGTATTAGTTTCTGCAACGGCAGAAACCTATTAGTATAGGTTTGCAAATTTTTTTTATTTTTTTTATTTTTTTTAACACGTAACTTTTTTTTGTTTGGTTTTTTTTTTTTTTTTTTTTTTTTTTTTGTTTTACACGTAACCTTTTTTTGTTTGGTTACACGTAATTTTTTTTTTTTTTTTTTTTTCAGTTTCTCTTTGTCCTTTTTTTTGTTGATTATAGTTATTATTATTTTAGCATAGTTGTTTTAACAAAAAT
This sequence comes from Osmanthus fragrans, assembly GCA_019395295.1. NCBI lineage: Eukaryota > Viridiplantae > Streptophyta > Magnoliopsida > Lamiales > Oleaceae > Osmanthus > Osmanthus fragrans. Next base: position 9,039,763 of record CM033349.1, read on the forward strand.
AAAATTAACGTTCTTCATTTTCTTTTTCAGGGACTCAACTTTTGGAGCCATTTAAGAATTTTGAGGTTTGAAATTTTTTTATTATTTTTTTTGGCATATTTTAAATTTTCGCGTTGCAATTATATTTAGAGAATATATGTTTATGGACAGACTCAAAATTGCAAACCTTTTCGTGTACATCGAGGACAAATGACTGTCATCGTTCATCATGCAAGACATTTCGTGTTGAGGACCAAGGACCGGCTCCTTTTACCGTCCAAAGCACTTTGTGTTTGGGACCAAGGACCGACTCCTTTTATTGTCCAAGACACTTCACGTTGAGGACCAAGGACCGGCTCCTTTTACTGTCTAAGACACTTTGTGTTTGGGACCAAGGACCGACTCCTTTTATTGTCCAAGGCACTTTGTGTTTGGGACCAAGGACCGGCTCCTTTTATCCTCCAAGATACTTTGTGTTTGGGACCAAGGACCGACTCCTTTTATTGTCCAATGCACTTTGTGTTTGGGACCAAAGACCGGCTCCTTTTATCGTCCAAGACACTTTGTGTTTGGAACCAAGGACCGACTCTTTTTACTGTCACAGGCACTTTGTGTGGATGTCATTTACATATTTGGAAGGCTCAGGCGAACTTAAAAGATTTACCGCTCATTTTTTTTTTTAAATTTTAGGAATGGCTGGCGCAAGCTCTAACAACGAGGTGTATTCTGATATACACGAAATTGTCGAGTTTAAAAATCAAGGCAAAAGTTACCTTCATTTCAAAGATACCGATGTGAAGTACCATGCTCAGCCTGGCATACGCGGCGAACTTAGACTTAGCATCTATAAGCCAACTACAGATCCTTCTCTTGACCTCTTGGAGCCTTTGTCAGAGTTGCACATGCCTGCCATTAGTGAATGCCACGAGAATTTAGAAGCTGCGAAGTCCGACTACTCTAGCAGTCATCTCCCATTTCTATGTCTTCCGCCTCATCATTCTCAAAGCATGGAGTGCGTTCCAAGAGCAGTGATTTGTGAGAAGATTGGCAACAGAGAAATACGATGGGGAAGTGCACTTATCAATCGAGGAGAAATTTATTTTCTTCCAAAATTTTGGGAATGGTCTTCATGGGTTCAAAAACTTCTGCCCAAGAAAAATCTTCGTCAATTAGCTTCTGCAGTCAGCTCCGCTACAAAGGATTATCATTGCCCAAACTCTATCTACATGACTCCTTGTGAAGTTTGGTGTCCAGAGACCAATACTTTTGTGACTGCCAGTGGTGAAATTGGCATTTCTCTTTGGGACATCCGCGAGGTAAGTGGACTTCCAATTATGGGTAATTACTATGAGGAAGTAGTTCCAAGTCTTTCAGAGCTGACAGATCATCTTCCCAAGTCTTGTTTGTACCTCTTCAATGTTTTCGCATTGATTGCCAATGCGAACGAATCTGATTGCGTCAGTCATGAAGAATGGATTAATTTTTGGTTTCACGAGAGTGGTTGTGCCCAGATCTCTCGACAACACAAAAATTATAAGAATGCTATGAATCTAAATCAATTTAAAAGGCGTCATCAAAAAGCTTCACAGGAAATTCGGAGACCCGTGATTGTAGACAAGCCGAGAGACATTTTTCGCAGGGATCGGAGTCATTGGGGCGATATACCAATATGTTTGTCTATAGAAGAAGAAGAGGAATTGGAAATAGCTGCTTATTTCTCCCTGTGGCTTTGTCGTTTCGTTCTTCCATCCGGGGACGAGTACATGAGAGTTGAGACTTTTAAAGCGTCCTCAAAGATGGCAGGTGGGTACACTTACAGCCTAGTCCCTCCGGTATTAGCGAGTATTTATAGAGGACTTACACGGACGTCGAATCATCAGTCAAATGCTGACCTTGGCTCGATTTCACATTCATTTCCTGGACATTTTCTTTATGCTTGGGTTGCTACTTATTTCGTCCGAGGTATTTATGCCCACGTGGACAAGAATTATCCTCGTCCTATAATCCGAAGGTATGCTGGCACTTTGAATGCTTTCCAGTCTTGGGAGAAAAATGTTGTTGATTGTCGGGATCTTATTCGGGGAATGATGAATGCCAATGAATTTTGTTGGAATCCGTTCCTTTCATCGTCCCATCCCGGTGCACGAGTGGATGACGTTCCAAGGTCTATAGATACTTCAGAATTTATGGTGAGTATTCGATCAGGATTTGTTTCTTATCGCCGAGGAAGCTCCCCTTTCATTCTTGAAGCGTGTAATCCCCACAGGTTTGCGAGACAACTTGACTTTAGGCAGAAGCTTCCCGGTTCACCAAGAAAGTTGGATATTGCCCCCAATGCAGGTGACATGTATCATGTTTGGTTGTCTTTGACTCGGACGCTAAGTGGATCTACATTTCATATCCCGGAATATGTGAAAGAAACACGTCAAAACGTTACTGCAGAGTACCAGAATTGGTGGAATGACCAAGTGTTGTCAATCCTGACCAAGGTTCAAGTACATTTTTTATCTTCTAGTGAGAGTCGTGACTTCATTCTTGGCCCAGCTCCAAATAGGGTCGTAGCCAAAGGGTTAAGCCCTCCAAATATCATTCCTGAAGAGACTTCTCGAAAGAGAGATCCAGACTTTTGAAACGAAAGAGTGATTAAGAAGATTAAAATTATAGTTCCTTCAACCAAGTTCGCTTCCACCTCTGAGCCTGCTGACAAAATATCCGAAGTAGTCTTGATTCCAGACCACAGCAGTCTTGGAGATCGAGCGTCTCATGCTCCTGGAAAAACTCTAACTCTTGAGGATGAAAGTTCCGGAGATCAGGTATTTGTTTCTTATTTTTTTTTTATCTTTTTTTTTTGTTTTTGAATCTTATGCAACAAATTTCAATTTCAAGCTCCCCTTTACCGAATATATAACATTAGACAATCGGTAAAACTAATGCCGCTTCAAACTGTTCCAAATCCTTCAAAAGGTAATGTTGAAACTTCTCAAGTTAACATCAGTTTCCCGAATACACCACCAGATGGTGAATTTTTAAACATGTCACCTAGAACACGAAACGCGGGTATGTTCTTTTTTTTTTTTCTAGATCTCTTCTTTTTCCCTTTTTTTTTAAATCTCCATTTTTTGTAGGTTTTCCAAGCATTCCTGAAGGATTGAATTTCTCCATGAATCCAAACTCTTTGCAAGATCAGATCGGCAAGAATGACGAAAGAATTGATGCACTTCAAGGAATAGATAGTGCTTACGATTTTCACGACCCACCTTGCAAATACCCGAGTGTTATTAATGAAGATACCTTGGCGTTCAACATAGATAAATTCCGTGATGAGGATGAAGTAAATTTCGAGACTATGGGAGCTAACATTTCAGAAATTAATCACGAGGTCACAGTTGCTCCATCTTCATTGGCTTTAGTTAACATTCCGCCTTCAGAGACAAATAATCATCGGGTTGCGGCGATTTGTTCTTTCATGTCTGGTCCTCCGCCTAAGGTAACTCAAGAGTCTCCCTACTTGAAAGCTGCTCTACACGATGCCATGATCAACTACCTTCAGAAGTGTTTCATGGACGTTTTGAAGCATGGGTTTTCCAACATCCGATCTTGGTGGAGTGAAAATAATTTAATTCTCCAAAACGTGATTGCCAACTCATTTCATACAGATCCAACACATTTGATGAAGCATATGGATGTGTTTCTCACGGAAGTCGACCTTTATTTATCAGAAATAAATAAATATTTAGAGTGTCTAACCGCTGAAGAAAAGGCTGAGCAATTGAAACTTTTGAATATCCAGTTGGAAGTAAAGGATTCCACGTGTTCTTCATTGGAAAACAAAATTGGGCAGCTATCTTTCGAGCTGGACAAACTTCGTGATGAACTTCAAACCCATCAGGAACAAAAGGGTATGCTTGGAACCATGAAAGCTACATTAGAAGAGTCGCAGACTAGAGATGTCACTAGCATAGCATCCATTGACCGGAAAAGGAAGACACTTGAAGATAGTTTCCTGATGATAAGTGATTTCGAGAATTTGTGATTTTCTTTGGGACCATATCGTACGAATTTTGATTTGTCACCATTTTTTTTTGATCTTTTCTTCTTCACATTTCGATTGTATTTCTTTTTATTTCAGAAATTGGTAAACAATTTGAATGAATTTATTAGTTGTGACTGAACTTGAATTTATTAGTTGTGACAGAACTTGAATTTATAGTTTATTCAAGCTACTTACGTACCCAAACGGGATCAATCGAATGTAGTTCATTAAAAAAACAATTTTTTTTTTATTTAGGGTCGTTCACAGTTTATCCTCTTGCGGGCCAGGAGTGTTACATTTTATTACAACAACAAATTTATAAACTAAAGAATTTCAAGCGTAAAAACGTTTTAGAAATTTGCCGTTGATAGACCCGATTTGTAGTCCGTCTTTCTCGACGATTTTATAGGCTCCGTTAGTGAATGCATGAGTAACGAGATATGGACCATCCCATTTAGGTTGAAATTTGCCCCCTGTTTTTCGTGTGATTATATCGGCCTGCGCATGGAAAGCACCAAGTCTCCAACCTGAAATGATCTTGGTCGCACCCTTTTGTTGAAGGATTTAGTCATTCGAGCTTGATAGCACTCCATGTGCATTTGCACTTCTAACCTCTTCTCATCCAAAGCTTCCAACTCTTCTAATCGAAGACGAGCATTTTCTTCTGTTGTCAAACCTTCTTGGATGGCAATTCGAAGTGAAGGGATTTGACACTCCAAAGGAAGTACAGCTTCCACTCCATACACTAAGGCATAAGGAGTGGCTTGTGTCGGGGTCCGATAAGTAGTTCGATAAGCCCATAAGACTTCGCGAATCCTTTCATGCCAATCTCTTTTTGATTTGGAGACGACTTTTTTCAGTAAACTGCATAGAGTCTTGTTGAACGCCTCTACTAACCCATTAGCTGTTGCATTGTACATTGACGAGTTGTATTGTTTAAATCCAAACTTTGCACACAAATCGTTTATGTGGCTATTGCGGAAGGGTTTTCCATTATCAGTGATGATGTGTCGCGGAACTCCATACCGATAAATGATCTGGATTCGGATGAAATCTGAAACGCTTTCTTTCTTTACTTCCTTCAATGGTACAGTTTCAGCCCATTTAGAGAAGTAGTCGGTCCCAGCAAGGATGTAAGAATGTCCAGTTGAAGACTTTGGAGTTATGGGTCCAATTACATCAATACCCCATGCATCGAATGGCCATGAAGCCACTGTTGGATGTAACGGTTCTGGCGGTTGATGGATGAAATTTGCATGGACTTGGCAAGTTTCACTTTTTTTGCATAATCCATGGAGTCTTGTACCATGGTTGGCCAATAGTATCCCATCCTCTTTATTCGAAAATGGAGCTTGGGTCCAGACTGATGAGCACCACAGATCCCAGAGTGGGCTTCTTCTATCACATGTGTTGCTTCGTCATTACTTAAACATCGAAGAAAAATCCCCTTAAATGATCGTCGATAAAGCGTCCCCTTATAAAAGATAAAGCGGGTCGCACGCCTCTTGATTTCGATTTTTCGTCGTGGATTATCTGGCAACTTTTGATTTTGAAGAAAATCGATTATTGGTTGTTTCCAATCTTCTCTTTCCTCATTTTTGATTACTTCGACAATATTGTTCTTTTCAAGATTACAGGGCAACAACAGCGGAAGCACCCATCTTTGAGCAATCGATATGGAGTGGGAAAAATTTTCATCCGACCTGGCTAAAACAACGACTAGATTAGTTAAGGCATCAACTTCTCTATTTTCATTTCTAGGTACGAATTTCATTTTTATTGAATCAAATCGATTCACGAGCGTTGATGCATATTCATGATACGGCTTCAAGTCTGAATTACGGACTTCATACTCGGCTAGGAGTTGGCTGATTATCAATTTAGAGTCTCCAAAGACTTCCAGCTGACGAATATCCATGTCTAACGCCGTTTCTAAGCCAATGATAAGGGCTTGATACTCCGCCACGTTGTTTGAACATTTCTCCGTTAAGGTAAAAGAATAAGGCATAAGGAGATCGTGGGGAGTGATAAAGATAACTCCTGCTCCGGCACCATAACTTCGAGCTGCCCCATCAAAAGTATAGTCTCCATGATGGTATGATTTCAGTAAATAAAACTTCTTCATCCGGGAGGTCTTCCTGAAGTTCCCATTCTGTTGGAATTGGATGGTCAGCAAGAAAATCTGCCAAAGCTTGCCCTTTGGTTGCCTTTTGTGGAATGAATTTGATATCGAATTCGGACAATAGTAATGCCCATTTTCCAATTCTTCCGGAAAGAATCGGCCTGGACATTATGTACTTTAATGGATCAATCCTTGAAACAAGATTGATTATGTGTGATAGCATATAATGTCTCAACTTTTTAGACGCGAAGATCAATGCGAGATATATTTTTTCGATAGGCGAATACTTCATTTCAGCACCTACCAGTGTCTGACTCAAGTAATAGAGCGCATTCTCTTTTCCTTCGTCGTTGACTTGGACAAGAAGTGCTCCAAGAGAATATTCTTGTGCTGCAACGTAAAGAGTCAATGGTTTTCCCGGGACTGGAGCTATGAGTACTGGCGGATGAGACAAGTACTGTTTAATGCTTTGAAAAGCATTTCGACAAGCATCATCCCATTCAAATGGTACGTTTTTCTTTACCAATTTGTTGAAAGGATGACAACGTCCGGCAAGGTTAGAAATAAATCTCTAAATGTATGCGAGTTTTCCTTGAAGGCTTTTTAACTCATGTATATTTCTTGGCTCTGGCATGTTGATTATGGCCTCAATTTTTGATTGATCTACTTCGATGCCACGATGTCGAACAATAAAGCCAAGAAATTTTCCGGAGGTGACACCAAATGCACACTTCAACGGATTCATCTTTAGTTGATGTCGTCAAAACCTTTTGAAAACATCATGTAAGTCTTGTAGATGGTCATCCCGTTTCTTTGTTTTAACAACAAGATCATCCACATAGCATTCCACATTTTTGTGCAGCATGTCATCAAAAATCTTTTGCATAGCTCGTTGGTAGGTTGCCCCCGCATTTTTTAATCCAAACGGTATAACTTTGTAACAATATATACCCTTAGGAGTACGAAATGATGTAAGTTCTTCGTCTTTCGGGTTCATCCGTATTTGGTTGTATCCAGAAAATCCATCCATGAATGACAAGATTTTGTATCCAGTAGTTTTATCCACCATCAACTCTATTATCGGAAGTGGAAAATCATCTTTCGGACTTGCTTGATTCAAATCACAAAAGTCAACACAAATTCGCAATTGTCCATTCTTTTTCTTGACAGGAACAATATTCGCAATCCAAGTTGGGTATTTGACTTCGCGTATGAATCCAGCTTCAATAAGTTTGTTGACTTTCGCTTCAATATGAGGAACCAGTTCTGGTCGAAATTTTCTTTGAGGTTGTTTGGTCGGTCGAACTCCATGTCTTACTGCAAGGTGATGCACTGCAACCTTTGGGTCTAAACCCGACATTTCTTTATAAGACCACGCAAACACATCTTTGTATTCCCGGAGCAAAAGGACGTACTCGGATTCCTCTTTTTGATTGAGGAGAGCAATTATGAATACGGGTCTCGGGTCTTCTTCAGTCCCCAAGTTCAATTGTTTCAAATCATCCACAGTAGCTTGTTCTCCTTCTTCAAATGTAAGTGGGACTTGTTCAAGTTCATCTGCTGTGACAGAGTTTTCAGACTCGAATTTTGAATTGGAAGATTCTTCAAAAGTTATGTGATTGACAGAGGCTTCTTCATCATATTCATTATCTCTTAGAGATGAGTGAACTTTTTGATGTTTCCGTCATCTTCTTGATTGTTGGGGTTTCGGATTTGGATCAGAATTTTTTATTCCAAGTCGAGAAAATGCAGATTGTCTTTGAGACGACCCTTGGGAAGTTTGTGCATTCTTATCAACTTGGGTAGAAGAAGGATCTTCACTTAACCTTTGGAAGACGGAAGTTCTACATTTTATCTCAACCATGGAGGAAGGTTCTCCTTTCAACCTTTTAAACACCGAAACTCTGGCATTCTCATTTTCAATTCGATCAAACACTGAAGGTCTCGATTGTACCGATTCTTCCTCTTTGACTTCATATATTTGAATCATGATTGGGTTTGAGGAAACCTTCTTGACTTTAATCTTTCTTGGTGGATTTGGATCATATCCCAAACCATGTCTAGGTCGCGACACAAGGGCTCCGTCAGAAGGAACACGCCCACTCGAAAGTATGGCATCAAGATCACCTAATTCGCGAGGCTCTCCTTTCCCAAATACGGCATTCTCAAACAGTTTCTTGATTGAGGATTATAACATCCTTTGAAAGTCTGTTTTGATTCGTCGACTCCTTTAGTAGTTGACAGGTCTTGTTTGGACGGACCAGCAATACTGAGTTTTGATATGTTCAGAACAGATGTCGAAGCTTCCGACGTAGATTTACATTCATTCGGGACTGCCATGAGTTGATGGGGGCAGAAGCAATTTTGAAATACTAGGTATTGGAAGAGCTAACTCTTTTCTCAATACCTCAACATCGGTCGATCCAATTTAAGGTTTTTTGCCTCTAGAGGATCTTTCAGACGTAAATATTGATTTACCTTTGATAAGCTGACGAGATTGATCAATACCTGATGTACCATCATTGTCTGCATCTCTAATTTTGAATCCGGACATGGTCAACCCTGCAGAATTATACTCTTCATCTTCTGTGTAAAATTTGGCATCAGCAAAATAGGATTCTACTTCGAGGAATGGTTTGGACTCAGCTACCACACATTTAACTTCTCCATCTCGACTATATTTGAAGCATTGGTGCCAAGTCGAAGGTACTACTCTAGTTTCATGCAGCCAAACACGTCCAAGGAGTAACTCATATGATGTTTTAGCATCAATGACATGAAAGAGAGACGAGGAAATTAATTCTCCCATTTGTAGCTTCAGACGGATCATGCCAATGGCTCGTTGACCCTTTTGGTTGAATCCTTGAATCATGATCTTACTCCTAATAGATCGCCAATGTCAATCCCTATTCTTTTCATTGTCTTGACAGGCATAATGTTCATAGCAGATCCGCAGTCGATCATCATGCGATTTATCTTGCATTCTCGAATATAACCACTAACATATAGTGGTCTATTATGTACACGAGAGCCTAATTGTAAATCTTCATTATCGAAAGTTATAGCAGCCATACAGTCTTGTCGAGCCGTTGGCCCAGTATGCTCTAAGACTTTGCCTTCATATTCTTCCGGATCAATCAATGTCGCGACTAAAGCTATTCGATCATCGAAAGGGAGACTGAGAGACTCTGCTAAGCTCGTATTGGCAGGAATCTTGTTGAGTCGTGAGATAGTTTTGTTCTGTTTCGAACTCTATCTTAACACGTTCTTTGTTTCATTTTTCTTCTCCACATTGATGACATTGGAGGTAAAATAATCATTGTCGAAGTAACCCTTGGAGAAATAATCTCCCAGGGTCGGCAGTCTAGAGGGAATGCTTTCTACCCCTTCCGATTTAGTTGGTATTCTCGATTTAGCTTTAGACCTTCCTCTCTGATTGTTCTTTAGTCTTGATTTTTGGTCATAAACACTGGAACTTGGGAGTTGTGGAGCCTTTCGACAACGTCCTTTTATAAAGGTCTATGTTCCCTGATTTTTTTCTAGTATTTCTTCTTTATTGGGTTGAATTTTCGTACCAAATTCCTCTAACTTTGGGCCTGCAAGAGGCGTAGAAGGTGACATTTTACCTGTTTTGTTGGACATCCGGTATTTCTCCTTTTTACTTATGACGGTAGACCAACCGTCGCTGATCTTATCTTCAGACTCCGAATCAGAATTCCAAACATCCAAATCATCCGTCATAATTTCGTAAAAAGTTGGACGGTTGGGTGGATGCGGTCCACCCATCCCCGGATAGACATACATAATAGTGATTTCTCCATCTACCTTAAACTTCACTGGAACGGCTCCTTTTGGAAGTTGCGGTCCAAACTCCCCAATCGAGGATTTACTGGCATCATATGTATTAGGAGATTTTGGTCCCTTCTCCGTAATAGAAATTGGATCAAACGATCCAAATGAAACCATCGAGCAAGAGGCTGTCGAATTTTCTCCGGTTTCAAGTTTGATCTTATTTTCTTTGTCCAGACGAACAATAAGATCTTTCAAGACGAAACATTTTTCCACTGGATGGCTAATGATTCTGTGAAATTTGCAGTATTTAGGATGATCGATCTTACCAGCTTCTTCGGGTCTTTTCAATACTGGAAGTTCGATTATCTTTTGTTTAAGAAACTGATCAAGAATTTCAGGAACTTCAGCGTCTGAAAATGGGTACTCCTTTTCTTCAAGTTCTTTTAGAGTCACATGACCTCTGCTTTGGATTTGTCCTTTATTAGGTCTGAACTCTAGTCTCGATTTCGGGTTTGAACTCGACCTCTGGAAGGCTATCTTTGCAGGAGCAGTAGAAATTGTCATTGCTTCTTTGGATTTAACAGCCTTGACTTCCTTCTTTATTTCTTTCTTAGGATCTTTCTTGTCACGAGGATCACTTGGTAAATAACTCCCATGCCTTGCAATTTGGAGCTCTAGGTCGTGAGCACGTGTCGCCAATTCTTCAAATGAGTGAGGCATATTTGCCTGGAGATTATAGAGTAATCCCCAATGCATGCCTTGTACACACATGTCGATGGACGATGCTTCGCTTATTCGTTCTTTTCAATTAAGTACAAGGTTCCTCCAGCGTTCGATGTACTCTACAACGGGCTCTTCCTTGCTCTGTTTCATTTGAGCAAGTTCCGGAAGGCTGACAGTTCGTCGAGTGCTGTAGAAACGTGTTAGAAGTTCTCGCTCGAGTTGATCCCAACTATCAATTGACCCAGTTGGTAAGTCTGTGTACCATTCAAATGCGGCACCTTTTAGGGAGCGTACGAACTGCTTTACCATTGTGTCATTGTAGGTGCCTGCATTGTTACATGTCTCGATAAAGTGTGCAACATGTTGCTTTGGGTTGCCTCTCCCATCAAAACTCTGAAATTTGGGAGGTTGGTAACCGAGTGGCATCTTGATTTCATCGATTCGACGACTATAGGGCTTAGCGTACACCAATGAAGATTGCAATGAACCTCCGTACTGAGCACGCATAGTGTCTGCAATCATATGCTGAAGTTGTTGGACAGATAGAGAGCCAACGGAGAGTTGAGTGGAGTCACGTAACACGTTTTGAACAACTGTCCGATCATGTATATCTTGCTTCTGTTGGTGCTCTTGCACTTCTAGTTCTTTAGCCTTGGAAGATTCTGAATTTTCTTGATTTCCTTTAACCGGCGAATTTTGCAATTCTAACTGGTGAATGAGTGCAGCGACCTGTGCGTCTTTGTCTTCTAGCAACTTTGTTAATTTTTCAATGGCTAAAGCCAGTTGTTGAATTCGATCATCTGAGCCCGACGTTGCTTCTGTGACCATCACCGGCTCGAGTGATTCTTCAGATGAGGTATAATCTCCCCACCTTTGGAGAGAAGTGGCATGAGAAAATCCAGTTATGAATCTGCCACTAGAGACGAAACTAGAACAAGAGCCTTTTGCTGGACTCCTGATTTTTACCACCGAACGAGAGTTTGGCTTTTTGAAAACAATTTTCATTCTCCCTTTGTTAGAGAACTTCTTCAGTGATGGGACCAGTTGAGTTTTCCCAGTTTTTGTTTGGGCCCTGGTCGCATGGAAGAGTTCGGCAAGGGTCTCTTCAAGATAAGCCATAGTTCTCTTTGACTTTTCGCTTGCCATTGCTGACGTAGTAGTTGAAACTTGAAGGTTTTAAAATCAAAAGATGAGAGGACAAGAAGGTCCCACTGAGCGTGCCAAAAATTTGTACGACGAATTTCGTGTATTAAAATACGAAAATCGTTACAAATTGTGTTTTCGAGAAATACAAGTGAAAAATAATCTTCTTGTAACTGCAAAATTGCAAGATCCTCTTATTAATGATCTGAATATTTGAAGACGAGGGGCCACGTGGCTTGAATCCTGGACTACGAGATTTGTTGAGAATTTGATTTGTCGAGGGTTTGACTTACTCAACACTTGAATTTTAGGGCTTGGACTTGGACTTGAACTTGACTTGATTTGAATTAGTTTTTGATCTTCTTAGACTTGACTTGATTTGAAGAAAATTTTGGTCTACTTCGTGTTCGCCGGACTTAGGCTTGAGAGAGTTTATTCTCTTCCTCCGGCTTTGAGATTTCTTTAGCACTTCATGATTTTCTTCTTCACTTTCACTTCCCCTTTTTTCATGGACCATTGGTCCTATTTATAGGGGAAATTTCGTGGCTAATTTTGGTAACCACTCAATCATATTTAATTAAAATGATTAATTAAATAATTGTAGGTTTTAAAATAGTAGGATGGGCATCCTAATTATTTTAGCGGGTTTTAGTAGATTTTAATTTAATTGGGCTAATAATTTAAATCGACACAATCCATTTGATTTTTTTTTTTTTTTTTTTTAGTGTCTACATGTCGAATCATGATAAACTTGGAATGTACTCACCAAACCACTCATTGTACAGTGCCTCTATCTTCTTACTGTTGTCGACATCACTACCATCTTATAGGGACATATTTGAAAAGAATCTCGTCATCAATAGAATGCTACATAAGAAATCATAGTATTGCATCTGTAATCAGTGACGGATCCAGGATCTCTAATAAGATAGGAGGACATTGACCATCAACGGCAACAATAAAATTCAAAAAATCATTCTTTCCTAAAATAGACACGTGAAAGTGGTGATAGGTCACGTCATACATTTTATCTATGTTAAGCATTATATTTTTATCACATATCATATTATAATAAATTATTAGCTTCTATCAACATGTCTATTTTTATAAGGACCAAAGCAAACATCTAATACATATTATATATGAGTTGATATGTATGACTACGCATGGGTCAAGTAGTATGTCCAAACCAATAACCAACATATTGTTGGAAATTGGTTTAGAATTCGAGAAAATTGGTTAAGTATCGAAAACAAAAAGATGTGACTTCATGTCAGTTTAAGCCAAATATTTGACCCGATATGTTTAGGCAAAATAGTTTGCCGCTTCGTCGTTTCGGGGCTCCGAAACGGGGATCGATTTGACCGGTCAGATCGCGAGGGTCGAGAGGGTAGCACCTCTCGTGGGGCTCAGGGGAAACCAACTCTCTGAAAGTGTCGCTCGAGCGAGAATCTGGCGAAAAGCTAGCGAAGTGAATTGAGACTTCTTTTCGTAAAGTTGTGTGATTTTGTCCGCAATTTTTCAACCACACCACTTCATCCTCTATATAAAAGACCCTATACACGACCATTTGGGCACATCATCTCATACTTTGCATTGAGAATCATTCTATCTCTTGCAAATCATCTTCCTCCTTCATTTCATATCATTTCCTTGTAGAGAGGGAAACTCCGTCGAAAATTCGTCGTTTCTTGTGATTTGAAGTATGCTACCACAAGAAGAATTCATTGTATTTTGGGAGACAAGTACCGTAAATCGTGAGCACCAAAGCGGGGCAATATTATCTTAAGGAGAAAATGTCATCATTTGCCTCAGATTGTCATTTCGTCTTCTTCTCATTTTCTCATTTCTGATTTTCTTGTGGGGTTGTTATACTTCACGTTTTCTTCCATTTATTAGAGGTTTAACTGCGCTCCTGCATGTTGAACTTTTACCCATTTATTTTCTTTTTACAAACAATCTTTCCGCTCGATATTTAACCCGTCAACAACATATGAAATTTAGAAGTAAAAAATGGGGAGATTTTTCTAATCTTTGACTTATGATGCGTTTAAAATTTTATTAAATTAGAAAATCTTTTCCTAATCCAATTCAAAAAGTTTCCTAATCCCAAGAGGAGAAGAGACCAAAACCTTAACTCATCCTTGTATGTATGGACCAATCACCATACGTACTTCCTATTGTCTTCTCTTTGTGCCTCATAAACTTCCTCCCTTTAGGGTTTTGTAAAAAGAATACACAGATAATGTATTCTTCTGAGGAAAAAATAATAATTTTGAAAGGTTCTGATAAAGAAGAATTTGTGGTGAAAGAAAAAAATTAATACCGATGGAGCCAACACGGGCAGCCCCTGATGCTCGTCGGGTGATGACTCCGCCAATGTTTGTAATTATGTATCATTGCTCATAACTAGGGCAATCAATGTTGTCTTTCTATTTCATCAATATCAACAACGCGTATATAATTGTAATTCTTCATGAATGAGAATGAAAACCATTACAACAAGTTAAATTTGTTTTTCTTGGTCATTTTCTACTTTCACCTCCTCTAAATAGACGATGGTTCATTCTTTAGACTCTTGACTTGATATGATAAATACATTAGAATATTATGAGCATGTTTCAATGGGGCTTTAGAAAAATCTATTTTATAAGTAAAACAAGTAAATTTAAAAGAGAATAATACATAAATATCCTACATATAAGAATCACATTTTACAACTAACAAACTTCCTAAAATATTTCATATCAGGTGATAAATAATAATAATAATAATAAATGAAATTTAATCTACATATTCACCCCCACCCCCACCCCCACCCACAAAATTTGTTTCCAGAAATTGAAAATGGGAAATTACGCCCTACCCCATGCCCATCCAACCACACGAACCATCCTATTCCCAGAACATTTCTAGAAATTGAAAACTGGAGATTACATACGACACCCCACCCCACTCCAAGGTAGAAAAAATTTCAAAAATTGAAAACAATTTCTCTCTCAATACCCGACTCAACCCTCACCGTAGAAAATCTCCAAAAATTGTGGTGACGGTAGTGATGCATTGTATGTGATCAAATTTATTGTTTGTGATCATACCTGTGTTATATGCACTAGCGAACCCAGGGGGTCCCGCAGGGTCCTGTGACCCTCTATTTTTTTTCCTTTTTTTTTTTTTTTTTGGTGAAGATCAATGATGATGAAGTTCCATCAGGGCCATTGATTACTAGATCAATTCAACTCATCATGAACGCAATCAAAGGTCCCTCTTTAATGTGTGATTTATAGTATATTTTGTATTGAAGATAATGTACTTTTGGTCCTAGCATTTTAAGTGTTTGATTCAGTGATTGGTTGGGAATTGAATGCAGGTATTGATTTCTTGGAATTCAGGCCTTCTGAAATAGCTGGAGCAGTGGCAATGCATGTTTTAGGGTATTGATTTTTCAACTTCTTTTCTTTCTTAATTGTCTAGTCCCACATATTGAACATATATGTTTAGCAACTTAGTTATTGTCTAATCTACCAACAACTTCTCTTTCATTTTAATGTTGTTCAGGACTATTCAGTTTGTCCTCACGTTATATATATTTAGCAACTTAGTTGTGGTTTGTGGGATTTGTAGGAAAGAGTGATGAAGTGTCTTGAAATGATTCAAGATTTGACGACAATTAGTGGGACAAGTGCTGCTAGTAATGTGCCACAAAGTCCCAATGGGGTGTTGGAGGTTGCCAAGATCGAAAATGATGTAATTCTGAAGCGTTATTAAAGTATGAGAACACGTAGAGAACAATTGTAATAAAATATCTTACTATAATTTTTTTGGCAAGTCTAAGACATTCATATATTGAGTTCTCTTACTATTTTCATTCTTATCTTTGAGTTGCACTGAGTTTATTTTAATTGTACAAATTTTTTAATCATTATAAATATTTGTGCTACCCTGAACTCAAAAAAAAAAAAATTCGGGGGTACTTCCCGTGCTCCCCCCTCATTTATCTCAATATCTTTCATTTTAGGACCCCCAACTCTAACATCCTGAGTCCACCTATGGTTATATGTGACTATTTGTGATCAAATTTGTCTTCGATGTGATTGTCTATGGCCGTCTCATTTGTGATTGTATGTAATCAAGTCACCAACTTGTATTGTCTGTGATTAACTATAATCAAATCTATCTTTGACGTGGCTAATTGTGTGACCAAGTTAATCTTAACTATGACGGTATGTGACCAAGTCACAATTGGCCACAATTAACACCAAATTGGTTACAATCTGTCATAATAAACACATGCTTGATCACATATGGTCACCACAAACAAATCTGCACAAACAGCTGACAACCACTACAATCCATCATTACCACTTTCAACTCAAATCTACAACCATAATCTACAACCATAAATACTACATTCACCTCAAATCGACAACAACAATCATCACCACCATCAATTTCACCAACACCTTCAACAAACACCAACCAGCACCACCGCACTACCAAATGTAGATCAACACAACTGTAGATTTACATCACCTACAGATTTACACACCACAATCACATCTACCATCGGAGGCGACAGATCTCCATTGTGCTCCACTGCAACAGCTCTGATTGAGTCTAAAGCTTCACATTCCAATCGAAATAGCTTGTTGTGTTAGCACCACCACCAGCCTAGCCACTAGAAAAAAATAGTTAAAGAAGCCCGCCAAAAGTCAACGTCGAATCTTTGATGAAGAGGTTCGAGTCATTACCAATTCGAGTCGGGTCTAGAAGGGAGGGTAGGATAGCCAGCATTCGTAGAAGCAGCGGCGAGCAGGGCTCGCAGTAGTGATGAGCCGTCGTCACTACGAGCAGCGACGCAGTGAGCATCTTCACCGCAGTATGTATGTTGCTTCCTTCGTCGCGTTGCCACCGATGATCGTTGATACTTTGCCGCACCAAAACGGAAATGGTTGGGTGCGTGGGTGGTGGTAGAGAGGGTGATAAATAAAGTGAGGATAGAGAGAATGAAGAGGTGGGAAAATATTTAGGGTTTGGATTTGGGAAAAATGGGGGTAGAGTGGGTGGTGGTATGTAGATTACGTTTAATTAATTTTTTTTATTAATTATAATTATTAAAATTTAATTATCACATAATTTTTGAAATGAAAATTAATCCCCCTTATTTTTGAAAATTTGTATTTTAAAAGTAGGTTTCTAGGTAATTTTCCCAATTTAAAAATACATACGTTTGGATGAACTATACAAATAAATTATAAGCACATATGTTTGGATGGACTATACTCATTTCTAAGCTTTTTGCCAGTATCGAATTACTGATTTGTCCTTTGGTAGTTTAATTGAGTTTGACCCTTTTTTTTTATCAACTATTCCATGTAAAAAAAAATTACATCGTAAATTTTTGTGAACTTTTGCCTGATTTCAATTCTTCATTGAGTGAATTGGTTTTTCCTGGTAAGCCGAGTTTTGATGGTAATTGCTGAGATAACGTAGTGTAGATTCGTAGTTCATTGGGTTAAACTATCTTATTAGTTATGGATAAGTCGGATGAGCCTAGCTTATTGCTTATTCCGGTTTGGACCTAAAAATAACCATCTTATAATTAGGACAATATATTCGGATAGATTTTAGGCTTATAAGCTAGTTTTACTACTTACAAGTTGCACCCAGACATGCTCCAGATTGTCTCTACAACATTTTATACTACTTCATTTTTCTACCTTCAGTTATGTTCCTCGTGTCTTACCTCCAACTCCTCTATTTCTCATGTACTCATTTGCTGCCCAATTTCACCTTGCATCTTCGTACTCTTGCCTATGATCTATGGTAACTACATGCATCCCTTGCGCATAACAGGGTGAAAGTATCACATCATTTACGGGTTTTGACTAGGTCAAACTCAAAGCATGACATCAATCAAGTTAGTAAGCTTGGAAAACAAAATTTACTCAGCTTACCTATCTATGAGACTAGTTACGACTGTTGTCAAGCTAGCAGGCTTCATGCCGTAAAAAGGTCCAAGCATGTGATATTGGAGCTGATGTCAAGAAAATAATATGATAATACACACGATGGCGAACGCAGACATTTGAAGTTAGTGGGGGCACAATCAAACTTATTAAAAAGTTAAGAAAACATATACAAATAATCACTATCATAGATTGATATCAAATCTCTGAAAATATTGAAATATCTATAATATTCGTGATACACTACAATGAAGTGATAAACTTTTCTATTATTCTCGTTGTTTAAATCCAAGTTAAGTGATGCATTAGGATCAGAATTTAAGAATCTATAAAATACAAAGGAAGCTATTACACAGTTGAAATTGGATACTAGTAAGTTAAAGAAAATAAGAAATGTTTAACATCCATATCTTCGCTAGATCTGCCATAATTCACTGGAAATATATAACTATATAAAGCACATTTACTAATTTGAGATAAAATGGGAACACAATTATAATTGATAAAAGCTACCCAAAAATTGTAAAAACATCCCAAATAAACATTAAAATTAACGATCTACTAATATTGTACGTATTCAATTGTATATAGTGACCCATAACTTATCAAATAATTAATTTAACTTGAATATTCACAAATCTATAAAAACATTAGCATAATAAACAATATGCACCAAGGAATAGATAGATCTAAAGTATCAAGAGAGAAAAATCAAGCGCTTAAACATTTTAAAAGTAATTGATTTACCAAGATTTTCATAGTCATTTCAGGAGGAAATCAAAAAATAAAAAATGTCAATTTACACGGATAATATCAGGAATATGAAAATCAAGCTACATAATGTGTATATAAGATTTTGATAAAAAAAAATGACGAAATACAAAAACTAATATGGTTTTGAATACAAATTCAAAAATTACCAATACTAGAGGAATTAAAACATTTAAAAATACTAATTTACACAACAAATAAATAAAGATTTGAACACAAATTTGAAAAATTACCTTTAAAAGCACATAAGTGGATCCATGAAATTGCCATTTTTGTCATGTAATAAACATATATCTGATTTTCGGCTCTAAAGGGAGAAAAAAAAAAAAAAAAAAAACAAAAACCATGAAATTGGTGGGTGGGTCACTTGCCCCACTAGGTCCCTAAGTGGGTATACACACAAGACACATATAAGAGCTCATGTTAACTACATGCTCTAACTAACACCAGACTAAGGTTCTAAGCTTGGTTGGTGCCAACATGGCCTGGAAAGCGTTCACCTCAAATACCACGTCAACCAAAATTGCAAGGACTAATCGAAAATGAGGGATTTACAACACAAAACACAAACCCTTTAAAAATTCAAGAAGCAAAATTGTATCCCTAATTTTATATAGAATTAGTCTATATGTACATAATAGACTACACCCCCTTACATGAAAGGGGGCCTACACATAATTAAATATTCGTGGCCCCCCTCCATGTGAGGGGAGTATAGTCTATTATGTACACCATGAGGTGTACATGTAGACTAACCCTTTTATATAGGGATCCAATCGTTTCGCGGTTATAAACTCTTGATCTTCCACTCCAGTTCACCAACATAAATTTCACTCACCTTAATAAAATTACAATCATTTTATACTCACACTTTTGTTGACATCTATTTTGACACTGTGTGATGAGACAGACAATTTAGTCATTTATTTGAATAACGATTATTCAATTCAGTAGTCATATTTTTTCTACATCACATAATGTCAACAACAATGTACAATTTGAATATACAAATAACATTATCCATAAAATTATTATCAGTTCCTTTAGCACTAACTTGACCATTAGAATAAAATCCATCACCCAACTTTCAATAGTTGAACTTCCAGACTTCACACTAAAACTCAAAAAACAAATATTTTTATTTACATTTTCTTGTAAAATTTAGAAAAATGAAAATCCAACATATCAAAGTGGAAATTATATGGAAGCTTACTTTTAAAGATTGCATTTCAAAAATCAGAATTATGTTATAAACTAGAGAGAACAAAAGAGAGAAGCCAACAAATTTGTGTGTTTGATTAAGAATCAAACCTCCATATTTATAGAGGAGAATTAGTGTTACAAGGGATACAACAATTTTAATGACTAGGCCCATATGGATATAAAAGTCATTCACAAATATTATTATATTTACAAAACTCTTCCTTGAATGACTATTTATACAATAACTATTTCATTGGAACCTTTTTTTTTAGTAAAAAATCAGATGGGATAAAAATGCCAACAAATTTTATATATATATATATATATACAGCACCATTCTCCTACCCCCAGTGGGTAGGAGAAATTTTACCCACTGCGGCAAGCAGTAGTCAAAATAAAATTCAAAAAGTAGGAGACATGCCCCCATCCCTCCCAAGCGCACCTACCATTTTTTTAAATACCGATAAATACTTTATTTATTCAAAAAGTTTATTAATAAAATATTAGAGGAAATTATATGTTTCTTTAAATAGCGATAACTCGAGTTTAACTAGTTGAAAAATATTTTTTTTCGAATCTAACATACTTTATTTAACGTGAACTTTAAAATGAGACCAATATCGATATACTTTTGACATCTTTAAAAATACTTAAACATTTGACTCGACTAAAGTGGAAAATAAAAAAAATAAAAAAATTGGTCGATGGAGTATTTAATGGCAAGGATGAAAAAAGAAAAAAGAAATAAAAAAAATTGACGTGCGGATCCGCACACCATTTTCTAGAGGAGCACAATGCTCACCTAAGAAATGGTGTGTTCACACACCATTTCTGTGCAGACATTAAATTTTTGTTTTTTTTTTATTTTTTTAATTTATCTTTTAAATTAGTCAATATAAGTTTTTTAATAAAAAAAGGAAAAAGTAAAGAAAAATTTGATTTTTTTTTTAAAAAAAAAACGAGTTACACGTCTTTTTTAACATAAACGTTTCCTTCTTCAAATAGCGATACAAATTATCTAACGTAATTAAATTATCAAAATTTAAAAGGATTAACTACTTATTTAAATTTAAAAGGATTTTTAATAAATTATTGAAGTAAGTAAATTAAATAAGTAAAATTAAGTAAATAACTTAAATTTAACTTAGCTGAAATATTTAAATTAAATTTGTGTTATGTCGATGTAAGACTATTAATTTTCTATTTCGGTTGTTATGAATGTTGTTTGGTCATTTAAATATGTTTGCTATAGTTAAAAAATAGTTAAACGAACGTCAAACGTTATATTAAAAAAGACGTGTAACTTGTTTTTTTTTCCAAAAAAAAAAATCAAATTTTCCTTTACTTTTTCTTTTTTTTCCTAAAAAACTTATGTTGACTAATTTAAAAGATAAATTAAAAAACAAAAAAAAAACAAAAATTTAATGTGTGTGCGTGGTGTCCGCACATAAATGGTGTGTGAACACACCATTTCTTAGGGGAGCATTGTGCTCCTCTAGGAAATGGTGTGCGGACACCACGCACACTTGTGTACGTGGTGTCCGCACGTCAATTTTTTTATTTTTTTTCTTTTTTCATCCTTGCCATTAAATACTCTATCGACCAATTTTTTTTTTTTTTTTTTTTTTTATTTTTCCACTTTAGTCGAGTCAAATATTTAAATATTTTTAAAGATGTCAAAAGTATATTGATATTGGTCTCATTTTAAAGCTCACGTTAAATAAAGTATATTAGATTCGAAAAAAAATATTTTTCAACTAGTTAAACTCGAGTTATCGCTATTTAAAGAAACATATAATTTTCTCTAATATTTTATTAATAAACTTTTTGAATAAATAAAGTATTTATCGGTATTTAAAAAAATGGCAGGCGCGCTTGGGAGGGGTGGGGACATGTCTCCTACTTTTTGAATTTCATTTTGACTACTGCTTATGTGGCATTTGCCACATAAACAGTGGGTAAAATTTCTCCTACCCACTGGGGGTAGGAGAACCGCGCTGTATATATATATATATATATATATATATATATATACACATACATATAATGTTGCTCAATTAAAACATTGTCAAGAAAATTTATTGGGACAAAACTCGATCGAAGGAAAAAAAGTACAATTACTCCCTTTGATTTCAATTCTAGTATCAAACGATCCATGTCTTATATGTCAATGTCTTTAATATTGATATCTTGTACATCAATAACTTCAAAAATATCTAGAGGGACAAAACTTATGACTGCAGTAACACAATGACTCAAAAAATAATTTTTGTTGATCTCTTCAGGAGTCTCATACATATAAGAGTATGATTTTGAGGTTAAATGTCTTTGAGGTTATAGACATTCATTATACAAAGAATATGCCTCATTAAAAACTTATTAGGAAAAACCCCATGTGGAAAATTCTAATAAAGGAAAAGAGTACATCATTCTTTTGAATACATTACAAAAGTTGTCTAATTAAAACTTTGTCAGAAAAATTCAATGGGACAAAACCTTGGTCAAGGAAAAAGAGTACGACACGCATTTACTCTTCATCAAGATAATATCACTTGAATTATATTTCAAGCATATTAAATTCTTTAAAAATAGTATTAAATTTATATGTAAGATAAGTTGACTATAATCACATATATTATATGCATATTAAATTTCATGCATCGTCACTCTAACAAGGTAGAGACTTGTGATTATATCCACCACATGATGACTTATCTATTTATGCAAGTTTTCGCAACATTTATTATATAAAGAGTCGTACATTTCATATTACAACTTTACTTTTTTCATTTTCATTTCGCATACACACATTTGGGTGTTCAAACTATAGATCCAGAAATTTCAGGTTTCTCTAATAAATTCTATTTAGAATTGCATCTATTTTATTCAGCCAATCATTATTTCGATCGATATATTTTAACGCATTTATTTTGATTTCTCGCTATATGATGCAATACATCATTTGCAAAATTGTTATCGACAATTTTTTTTTCTTTTTTGATTCTATTTATTTTTCCATAATGACATAACTTATTGAGATATCTCAATTTTCAATATATCAGGCACCTGAACCTATTCTAGGATTTTATAATATGTTATGTTTAAATGTTCATCAAGAGTATAAGCCTACTTAAGGGACCATGTATTCTAATTGCTCCATTTTCGTTTTTAAAATTTTTGTATTAGGATCGAATATCATCACATTTCAGGCAGGCCATAAGTTTGTCAAATATAATGTTATCAAATTGTCGTTCCAGGACTCAATTCGAATTGGAGCATTTAAAGATGGTGTGTGTAATATTGTTGTTGATTTTTTTTGGTCAGTAAATACATATAAATAAATTATCTTTCAAACTTTTGGTTCGAATTGTCTTTTTTCGAGGAATTAGATAATGATGCATTTGTACATTATTTTCAGTTTATTAATTCCTCTCTCTATTGCTGATAGAATTGTCCAATCAAATTGAAAATTATTTTTTCAACTTTATAAAATATCACCAATTTGAAATAAGGGTTCAAACTATGCATTTATTCTCAACATTCTTTACTTTTCATTTTAGTGCAATGTGGTGGATTAATTGCATTATCAAATAATCTAATGAAAAAAAAAATTAGGTTTTGACCATAAGTCAATCATAATAGGAAGAACTATGATATTGACATTATGCGTAATATAATTCCCAAAATAAAAAAGGAAGTACTTTGTTCTCAATTAAATTAATTGAAAGCGTTTAACAAACAATATTGTTAAATCATTTATCGACATTTCAACTAACACTTGTTAAAATGGTGAGATTTATACCCACAAGCATTAATAAGATACGGTCTTGATTATATAATCTAAAAATTATGCTCATAATTTAAAACTCGAGTAGTAATTTTGCAAATTTCAGATTGCGAATACCAAGCAATCATCTAGTATATGTATCAAATCTATTAGATACAAATAATATTTAGATGATTGATATGGAAGATGATGGGATCCCCATTTATCGCTCTAATTAATTTTCAGAAATTTAGGAAATTTAGTCCCTAATTTAGCTAGTGATGGTTAATGAAAAAATTTCATGAGACAAAACCAACATCATATATGATTGAATTGAACAATCTTATGGTTCTTTGATTATCCATTTGAATTTTTAATTTCACATAATTATTAATCCAATGATGATTCAACTGATCATGACAAATAATAAAGTCAAATTGAACTTTTTGTTCAATATAAGAAATAATTAAATGATTTAATGTTGAAGAATACGATTAAAGCCTATATAAAATCATATATCATTGAAATAGTCAAATTAATCAATGTCCCCATGACATCAGTTATATGTTTGCCTTAAGGGAAAAACATAAATTCAAAATAATACATTCTTCGAAATGATGCTATTTCGAGAATACATTATTTTTAAATTGCTTCTTCAAGAGTAATATATCAATATATTCTTCTGAAATAATGAAAATTATAATTCATCTTTTCACAAGCAAATAATATTTTTCTGGAATAGTAATTTAATAACATGCTCTTCAGGAGCAGATAAATTAATATTTTTCTTGAATATTAATAATATAAAAAATTATTTTCTTTTAAAAATTACAACCTAGTATTAGTTGCTTAATTCGTGTTTCTTCAGAAACACAACAGGAAGACGTATGCCACTCTTATAGCACATTATATTTTATTATTGGTTCTTCAAAAGCAATTGGTCAATATTTTTCTAGAATATTAATTATAATGTTGTGCGATATTTGGAGCAACAACAATTTTATAATAGACAAATATACGAGTACCAAATTCATAAATTATACTATATATTAAAAAAATTAGAACGAGATAATTAATCCAACGATAAACAAGAAAAAAAAAACTAAACTCAGTGATTGGATATGCACAGTTATATGTGACCTGGGCAGAAACTAAAAACAAGATAATTATATTCACACATCAAAATTAAATAGGGTGATTGAAAATTAATTGGAGCATTGAACTAAGTGAGCTAATCACGAAAATATTGAAACAATTAAATAATTCATGCCTGTAACAATTCAAAAGGTAATTTAATCATAGTTTTCAAAGATAGTCGCTACCCAACAAATATTATTATATATATACCAGCCATGCCTCACAGTTTCGTCCCCAATCAATTCCAAGGACACCTTTCACGTGATTTCAAATTGCAACAGTGCGGAGAAGGGTGCAGATTCGACCACTAATTAAATTTTTTCCTAAGAAGAAAATAATTAAAATAAAAGCGTTCGTGCTAATAACGTGTTATAAACTAGAGAGAACAAATGAGCGAAGCCGATAAACTTGTATATGTTATTAAGAACCAAAGTCTCACATTTATAAGAAAAAATTAGGATTACACGAGATACAATGATCTTAATTACTAGGGTTGTAGTGGTATAAAAGTCATTCATAAATATTACTATATTTACAACAAATTATAGTTTATATATACAAAAATCATATTATAATACAGTTTTAAGTTTTAAATAATAATATTATAGAATTTAGTTAATTATATACCCACATCCTAAACCTTAATATTCATATTCATTTTGCTCATTATCATCTCTCTCTACTCCACCTCTCATTCTCTCTACCTCACCACGAGGTCGTCAGAGAGGCTTCTCTCTATTTGCTGCAAATCTGACACCACAAACTTCGACCATCATCTCTATATTTGCTGCAGATCTAGTGGCTTTGGGTTAGAGATATTATGGTTTATTAGGTGGCCAAATTGGTTTGTGGTTTGAGTAGAAGTGTTGGTGGAGGCTAATGAAGTGGCAAGAGATTTTAGGGCTTTTCGATGATGGCTGTTGTGGTGTTTTTGGTGCAATGGTGGTGGCAGTGCAGTGGTGTTGGTGGTTGTTGGTTTTTTATTTTTGGGATTTTGTTGGTGTTGTTGGAACTGTAACAAATTTGTTGGTTGTTGGAATGGCAGTCGTGGTGGCAGTGGTTTTTGTTGGGTCGACAGTGGTGATATGATGGTAGCTTTGTTGGATCTAGGGCTGAACATGGTCGGTTCGGTTCTTGTTCTAATGAGAACTGAACCGAATCGAACCTGAAATTTTCGGGTATTTAGGAAGTGAAATTGTCGGATCCAAATTTAATTATTGAACCGTTCGAGTTCGTTTTATACTTGGTTAAGTTCGATTCGTTCGGTTCGGTTCAGTTCTCAAATTTCATACTATAATTAAATTTTAATATAATATTTCAAGTGAAAATTGACTTCATGCTTTCCAAGGGGAGCAATCCTAAAATAAGAAAAGAAAATCAAAACTATATTAATTCAACTCATGACATGTTCAATCTTAACTCTTACAAAATAACGTAGTCCAATCTTATGTGTGTTTTGCATCTTTCTTTGTCGAGTTCTTCATAGATTGGATTATTAAAATTACAAGAAGATGAATATAGCAAGCTCACAATTATTGAGAGAAGCATTATTGAGTTTCAATTCGATTTCTCCATAAAGGTAGAAATGACACTACTGTAGAATAACAGATTTGGGTAAAACTTAGGTCAATTTAATTAAACTAAGGTTGGACTAAAAATTAAAAATATATAAATAATATTTTTTTTGTTTAAACTAAATTAACTAGATAGCTAAATATATTTTTAAAAAAAAAAATAATTTCCCTTATTTAAAATAAATAAATTAAAAAAATTAGAGAGATTTGGTTCTTCGATTCTTGATCTAAAATCGAGCTCGGCAGTTCTCGATTCAGATAATCATTCAAGTATTTAATTTAACAGAAACCGCTTGGTTCGATTCAGCTCGAGTTAAGTTCGGTTTGATCGGTTTCGGTTCTGGAGTTTTGTCCAACCCTAATTGGATTTGGTGGTGGTGGGAGTGGCTTTGTTGAATCTGACGATGGTTGTATTAGCGGTGATGGCGACGATGACGATAGTGGTGAATCTGTAGGTGACTGTGGTTTTTGTTGGATTTGGCGGTGGCGATGGGAGTTTTGTAGTTGAAAATGGTGGTTTGTTGGCGGTTGTGGTAGTGACCTAAAAATTTATTAATTTGTGATCAATAAATAATGTTTGACTTAAAAATTTGTTAAGTTATGACCAATAATTTGATAATTTGTGACCCAAAAATAATTTGTGATCATAAAATAAAAATTTGTGATTTGTGACTAAAAAATAATTTCATCTATTAATTTGATAAAATTTTCACTTAAAAATAAGTTGTGATCTATAAAATTTGTGATTTGTGACTGTAACATTTATAATTGTGACTAAAATGTGACCATAAATTATATTATTGTGACATTAATATATTTAATTATTTTTTCATAAATAAAATATAATCAATATCTGATTTTTAAAATAATAAATTTTATTTCTTAATTTTAAAATGAGTTATACTTAATCTTTTAGATATGAAATTTTTCTCATACCAAGTTTCATTGTATTCTTCCTGGGTTGGGTCCATACATCTGGTGGGCTGGATACCTACTTTACAACCCATCTTTTGCATATGGACAGAGGAAGTGG
The DNA here is from genome assembly GCA_019395295.1 of Osmanthus fragrans. NCBI lineage: Eukaryota > Viridiplantae > Streptophyta > Magnoliopsida > Lamiales > Oleaceae > Osmanthus > Osmanthus fragrans. The sequence goes on from CM033349.1 coordinate 9,067,008, forward strand.
AGATAACATGGAACTCTACTTTTAAAATCTACATTTCAAAAAGTCAAATCGAAGGTTTGTTTATTCACAAAATAGATATTATTTTTATTATTATAAATCAATATTTTAATATTAATAATAATATTATATAAATTAATTTATATACACAAACCCTACCCTAACCCCATTAAAACCCTAAAATCATTTTTTTCTCTCATCTCCCGTCCATTCTCTCCACCATCCCTCTCTACTCTCAAATTCGCCACCGTCAAGATGCCACTACAGTAACCCCTCTTGTGTGAGCGTCGCTACTGTGATGCGCCATCACAGCTCGGCGATGTGATGGTTTTGGTTTGTTAAAGAGTGGTAGTGGTGACAACTTCCATGTTTTGACCGTGGTGCTGTTGGAGGCAATGATTGTCGCAAGTGTTGGTGGTGGTCATAGAATTTTTTTCCGATTATTTGGTTGATTGTGATCATTAAATTAGTTAATATGTGATCAATAAACAATATGTGATCAATGAAAAAGATAAATTGTGATTAAGAAATAATGCCCGACTTAAAAAATTATTAATTGTGACTGTCTAATAAGTTGTGACTTATAATTGTGGTGTTTGAGCCCCGTTTCTATGAAAAAAAATTGTATTTTAGAATAGTGAATTGATTGAGAATGTGTGGTTGAAAAATAAAGATTTTTTTTTTTTTGCGTGAAATGTTAATTTTATGAAGAAGGTGTTGTTGCAAAATAAAAGAGTAAAAAATGTATTCTGAAAAAAATGGGAATCAAAGAGGGTGAATATTTGTAATATGTGATCGCTAAATAAATTGTGATGTATAAATTTTTGATTTGTGATTGATGAACAGATTGTGACTTATAAATATTTTGAAATGTAACCGTAAAATAATTTGTGACGCATAAAAATTCTGATTTGTGACCGAAAAATAATATGCGACTAATTAAATTATGAATTTGTAACTAAATTATATAGATCTGTGATTTTAATATCTTTAATTAATTAAATATATAACAAATTAATTAAATCATAAATAAATTTTAATAAATATCTAATTTTTGAATTTTGAATCTTTTATTCTTAATTTTAAAATCAGGACGGATCCTCTTATTCATAAATTTGACACACTTATTTGACAAATAATTGTGACATTTAATTTAAATCAATCTAACGCTCAATATCTTATGGATCTCAAGTGGTTATAATCAACTCTTCTATGATCTTAGTGAAATACATGTTCAGCATTAAATTGACTTAAATTAAAGATCACGATTATTTGTCAAATAAATGTGTCAAATTTATGAGTATGAAGATCCGTCCTGTTAATAGGTGATAATTAACCACTTAATTATGAAAATTTTCCACTGAGTAATTTAAGCCTCTGTTTGGTACCAATTAAAATTTTAATTCAAGTCAAAATTAACAATTAATTTTAATCACATAATTTATGGTCCCATAACTTTTCAACCACACATTTCATTAACTTCTATTAAAATCTACTAAAAAAAATCTGAAATATAATAAATATATATATTTTTAATTATTCTTAATTTATTAAAAAATTACTACCTTAATTAATTTTAAACCTTTGCATAAGGTATATCACGGTAAAGGTCCATAGTATTAATTTTTGTTTTAAAAATGTTTATATATGTTACTTTGTTCTTATTTTTAGACGTGTATTTACTTTAAATAATTCTTAACTTATTGTCAAAATAAATACCTTTAATCAATGAAATAATTTGTTCACTAAGTTTAATCAAACATGCTCTAAGTTTTGGTTCAATATGTGGGCAGTGAAATTCTGCAACAAAACGTATTCCATTTTTACAGCCTTATCTATCATCACCCACCTTCCAAATGGATGGAAATATATAAGCAAGCTATCATCACAAAATCCTTCTCTCCATACTACTCGACAATGGCATCTTCTGGTGCGTCCTTTACTGTCAAAATCCGCTCAATGGTTTCCCAAGAATTCGACTACTCCACCACCATCCCTTCTTCTCTCCCCTTCAGGCCATACACCGCAAGAAAGCCACTTTTCTTTACTTCCGCTAAAACTTTCTCGTTTTACCCTCTTGTGCTACAGTGTAGCAGTGCATCTGATAATGGGCGCTTCTCGAAATCACTTGTGGCGGCGGCTTTGGCTACCGAATCTGAGGTAGAGGAGGAGACTGTGAAACAGCAGGAAACTGATGGTGGGGGTGTTGCTGTTGCTACAAAGCCCAAGAAAGGCAAGGCTGCCTTGCCTTTGAAGAGGGACAGAGTATGTTATATGAAGACCATTTTTTCTTTTTGTTTGATTGTGTGTTTTGGGAGATTTATACATGGGTTTTGCTTGGTTTTGCTAGTTAATGTTTCTGCTTCCGAAAATGTTATTGTTAAGCTTATAATTTGTGTGTGTTTGATTCATCCTCCTGGCGAGCAGGCCAAGTCATGAAGGAAAGGGCAAAAGGAGGTTGCTTGCTTTCAGTCTCTACCTCTTCTTTTCGACCTAACTTCAAAATCTTTTATGCTACTGTGGTTTATATGAATAAGTTCTGCTTACTCTTTCTTTAATTTTATTTATTTCCTTTCGTGGCTTGTTCCTGAAGCTCAATGTTAATTACGCCCGATATATGCATCTAATGACCATATGGATATGAGGGTGTTCTCTTGATGTTGTAGTTTCCTGCTCTTTTATCATAGATTGTACTGTCAAGAGAAAAATTTCTATTGTTTTGGTTGTATTGAGTGGTTATATGATTGGGGATTTTTCAATTTTGTGTATAATTGCTTTTTTTTTTTTACCAAATATCTAGGAAACGGTATCACATATCTTTAGTATTGATCATCATTCTCCTGCCTCCCAAAAGGAAATAAGGGATAAACCAAGTTAGACACAGACACACAAAATGTAAATATATTTGCTTGAATACAATTTAGTTTCTTGGATCTAAAAGGTTTAAAGCTTAAACTAGGCTGTTGCATTCCACATCAGAATAAGCTAACTGTAATATCCCTAGAGCTTTTTGCTTAGATTTCTCTTTAGTAGCCTAATAACCATGTGCATGTGTTCCTTGTTACAGAATTCCGTATTCCAGGTGTCTTCTGCTGCTATAGTTGCTTCATTTAAGGGTTAATTTTATGCTTACATTTGTGAGGTAGAGTATGCTCATGTGGATACTTCTCTGCTTTCTATTTAGCACCCAAAGTTTTAAGAGGGTTTTCTAATTAGAATAGAACATATTCTATTAATCTTTCTTTTGCTTACGATCTTTTTAAACTTTTGACAAATTCTTTCCCTTGCCTCCCAGAAACGCATAACAGAATGGTTTTGTTTAATGTGAGACCTTCTAAAACTTCATGGTTTGGAGGTTAATTTGTACTGGATTCGAATTGGTCTACAGGTCAATCATAATTGGTGAATTGGGGTGGGGGGGGGGGGTGGGGGGGGGACTCCCTCAGTGACTCCCTCAGTGACACATACACCTGTCATTATACTGTGTTTATGTGTGTAGGCAGCTATGCTTTGCATTTCTTTTTTCTTATTTGTTCTTTTATGCCCCTGTTTGGTAGCCATTTTTGGGGAAAAAAATGAATTTTTTTGATATGATGGATGGTGAATATGTGGTTGAAAAAAAAGGAAAAATTATTGATGTGATGGAAAATATTACTTTATTGAAGAATGTGTGGTTGAAAATGAGTAGAAGAATGAGAATGAAAAAAAAATGTGTACCAAACAGGGGCTATACCTCTTTTGGTGTTTTCTTGGAACACTGTGGCTTTTGAGGAGTAGGCAAGAAATTCATGAAATATTTTGCTTCAGGAAGTCAATCTACTTCATGAGCCTGGTTTATTTGTGGATTTAGTATCTTAAATTGTTGTATTTCTTTTAGTTATCAATTTCTTTGTCCTTTATTCTTAACTTGCCCTTTCTTTCAACTTCTCACATGTTTAAATAATTTTCCTTTTGCTGGAATTATTAGACAAGATCCAAGAGATTTTTGGAAATTCAAAAATTGAGAGAAACCAAAATGGAGTATGACTTGAAAGCGGCAATATCATTGCTCAAGCAATCAGCGAGCACAAAGTTTGTTGAAACAGCTGAAGGCCATTTCCGCCTCAATATTGATCCAAAATATAATGATCAACAACTGAGGGCAACTGTAAGTTTCCTGACGTTATATGATATATGAAACCTGTTTCAAACTATTATTGGCTGTTCCATAATGGGATGAAATTTTCTTTGTTTAGGTTAATTTGCCCAAAGGGACCGGTCAGACTGTTAAAGTTGCTGTTCTTACACAAGGTAATTCATTTTCTTTAAGTTACTTCAATAATTTTGTTCAGATTTGATGGTGTGTGAGCCTTTTTTGTAGATGATGTGCAAAACATTTGTATTTCTTTATAGTTCAAAGATGACATTCCTCTGCAGATGATAGCATGTCATACTTGTTCAAAGTGCTAGGAATTTCAGATAACGAAAGACACTATTGTCATCCAATTAAAATAGCCAAATGAAAGAAACTTCAGTTGACGGAATGAGTGTGTGCTGAACCGTAGGACTCTCCCAGAAGCCATTAAAAGCTTGGTCATATTCATTTAACCATCAAGAATTCATCAACATCGTCTCTTGTCTTTAAAGAAATATTGTATTATAGAGATGACATTAAATAGTTGCGATTCACGGGAAACATCAGCTGCAAGTCTTGCCTAACAACTTGCGATAAATTTTATCCCTATATAAATGGTTTTAATATATCTTCATTGTCTGTGCTATGGAATTTACTTGAAAGTGAAATGATGAGGAATATGTTTTGATGGGTTAACTTCATGTTTCAAGAATTAGTTCGTGTGGAATTATATACAATTGAAGTCAAGTCAATAACCAAATTATCCATTATTGACTAGAATTACAGAATTGTCCTCCTGAAAGGTGATTAGGCTGGGTGAAAGAGAAAATGTTTTACTTACTGAGATTACATTGATTGTTACAATAAATAATACAGATAAATATTTAGCTATCTAAACAGGAATAAATTATTGGGAGAGATTTTAAAGCATGCATAGGATTAATAGTTCGGATAAAAATTATCTCCAATATGGATTCTGTATAACCAACTGAAGCAGAAAAAGAGGGGTTGAATTCTGTTTATTGATGGAAAGTATATCTTTTGCATCATGAACTTGTGTCAAATATGCTGCTACAGAATACATTATAAGATCAGAGATTTTATGCCATGTAGCTTAGCATTATTAGCCATTATTTGAGCCCCATTTTTCTAAAAATTCATTTTTTCAAAACTCATTTTCAACCACACATTCTCCAATAAATTAATATTACACACAAATCCAAAACTTTTTATCAATTTTTAACCACACATTTTCCATCAATCTACTATTCCAAAATATATTATCTTCTCAAAATGGGGCTCAAACAAGGGCTTGGTTTTTGATCTCCTATTCATCCTCTTTCAAATTTTGTCAAACACAGTGATACCATCTAGTTAGTCTCATTGTTGTACAGTTAAATTTCTGTAGGTGAAAAGTTCGATGAGGCGAAAAATGCAGGAGCAGATCTTGTTGGTGGAGAAGACTTGATAGCACAGATAAAAGGAGGATTCATGGATTTTGACAAATTAGTTGCCACACCCGATATGATGCCTAAGGTATCATTATGCTATTCACATCATGATAAATTACATGGATTGTTGCATCACATTGCCAATTTCCTCTGCTTATCATAATCTCACTATTCTCTTCCGACTGAAAAAATAATAAAAAATGCTCCTTCAATCTTCTGTAAACTTCGCCCGGGCTCTCTTTTAAGAAAAGGAATAGCCACATGATAAATATCTGTCCTGGTTCTGGTGACTTTTCCATTTTCAAAAACTTAGGGACGTTCTCCTTTGTGATTGCTTAGGTATGTTTTCTGTTTTCGATTTTTTGCAAATATTCCGTCAACTCTTTGTCATGTTTCGGATAGTTTTTGAAAACCACTTGAAAATTTTGTGAAGAAAACACCCCATCCACTTTGGTTGTTTTGGCTGGAGCTCGTTCACAAAATCTGTCAAAACTTAAAAAAATCATTGTGAAATCTTTTTGCAAAACGACAAAAAAAATGAGTTTTCAACATCTCAAAATGGACACCCAAAAACACACACGAATTCAAAACTCAAAACACAAAATTGAAACACGAAGAGAACGCCCCCTTAGTAATTGGGTCCTTCCTGATATGCTTAGGGTATGTTCAATGTTATTCATGTTATTGCACATTTCCTTCAACTCTGTATATGTCTTGGATAGTTCCACCACTTCGAGGGAGCTACTTTTTATCCACTTGGTGGTTTGAAAACATGGAGCTTTGTAAGTAAGAAGGCTGAAAACCATTGAAAATCCACCCCCCCCCCCCCCCAACGTTCCATCATGCACATCACCTGGAGATATGTGCTTTATGTGTCACTTTCTAAAAATGACCATTTTATCATAGCAGATTCATTTTTCATCCCTGCTTTGTTTGGTATTCTCTATCAAACTCTCTCTCCAGAAACTGGAAATCAAGCGCCTGACTTTCAATAACACTTGATGCTATTGATAGACTTTCTAAGTAAGAGGCTTTACCCCCGCCCCCACCCCACCGCATGCACATCACCTGAGATATATTTGTTGCTGAAATCTGCCATTATTTGTTGGTTCTTCTTTTACCTTGGCTGTAAAATGGTCTTCTTCTCTAGTACCCATTGTCATCTCTAATTCTCATATTCCCTTTTACTTGCATCAGGTTGCGAGCCTTGGAAAAATTTTAGGTCCACGAGGACTAATGCCAAATCCAAAAGCTGGTACTGTAACTACAAACATACCGCAGGTACAGCCTCATTTGTTTTATTAGTTTATGTTTTTCAATTGAGAGATCAAAATTTCAGAATGTATGGTATTTATTGCTAAAAATTTACTTCTGTATCGGAAGAGAGTGCAATATCTGTTTACGAGTTAAAAGTCATAAACACGTTTACTAATTATCCTTGTGCCATTGAAAGCATTTTCCTTCTATGCTCTAGGTCTCGAGTAGTGTGAATTTTATTGAGGCAAGCATTTTTACATTCTTTATATAGCTGATATAATTTTCAGTGCAGGCTATAGAAGAATTTAAGAAAGGGAAAGTTGAATATAGAGCTGATAAAACGGGGATTGTTCACTTGCCTTTCGGAAAGGTTGATTTTTCAGAGGAAGATCTCATTATAAACTTTCTTGCTGCTGTGGTATGCTGTAAAATTTGATCATTTTTCCTTTATATCTTTTCTCGTGCTCCAACACGGTCCAAAATTCATCAATAACATATTTGCTTCAATTGTGTTAATTTTCCAGAAATCAGTAGATGCAAACAAGCCATCCGGAGCTAAAGGTGTGTACTGGAAGAGTGCTCATGTATGCTCATCTATGGGTCCATCAATCCGGTTAAACATAAGGGATATGCTCGACTACAAGCCCCCATCAACTGCTTAGAGTATACAAGAACCCATGTAAAGATTTTTGGCATTTGATTAACTTCTTCAGTACCCAAGTTCCCTTCTTGTTTAGCAGAAGGTATAGAAAAAGGAAGGTCTGAAAGGAGAGTTTATGCTCCAGTTAACCATCAGTCTCGACTCTTTAGTAGTTTATGCAATTTTATGCATCATATAATCAAATTCTAGCATGCATCTCTTGTCCTGCATGTGAAAATGGAGCTACAAACATACAAATAAACCAAACTTTAAAGGACTTTTTTTATATATTGTAAAGGTTACTTTTATCACTGCAAGTCAAAAAAGTTACTGATTTTGAATTGCAATAGCTATTTTTAAGTAAAATTGATCATTGAAAGGAATCAGATAGTTGCAATATATCGACAAAAATAGTTAATCAATTAGTAAATAGACTAGTCACCATTTTTTAGCAGACTGACGAGCAAAAGGGATTATGCAACAAGAAAATACTTTACACAAAGCTAAACGGAAGAAAAAGCGACTTAGAATGTATCACATCTAATTTACAACAGTGATATCCACGAGACCAGAGGACCTTAGCAGTTGTTTCCCGCCAACCGAGCCCCAATAGATCCCCAGTTTTCACCACTGCTCCACACTGTAAATTGGCACAAGAAAGACGTCAACTTGTAATAGAGATCAGCTGCAAATAACGGGGCGTATGTACTTGAACTATTGACGGCTAACCTTTTGAGGGCTGCTCAATCCAAGGTCCATTCATTACAGTAAGAATGCTGCAGGCGTCGCTGTATTCTAGATTTGGCAGTAATTTTGGTGTAAGCAAGAAGCACCTGCCCAGCATTTGAAAGATTATTACATTTCGAGCTAATTCCAGTTACTTTGGCAACACGGAAAGAGGCCCTAGTCTCTGATACAACCAACTGATAAAGGGAGGTGAATTGATCGACTAAATGATATATAAGAGAAAAATTATTGCCGCAGAGGATTTAAGAATTCTAATATGTAAGAGATAGCAGACAATGTTAATGCAGGAAGAATGTGATGAACATGTAAAGTGACTTCGGTAACTAGTCGACCAAAAAGGGTAAAATAAAAGCAATCTCTTACTGTGGTGTATTTGGCTGGCTGGCAGCTCGGACTAATTGTTGAAACATATTTCTCTCATTTATGGGGTCCATACCTTGGAAGAAATAATAAATATTGATCATTTCCTCTGTTCCATAAACATATAACATTGCAACAAGACTTGGCCGGTCAAAAATGTTTAACCAACCTTGATTTATTTCATCGACGACCCTAAATGGGCAGTTAGTAAGGTCTTGTAAAGAGACAAGGTAAAGAATGGTTGAAACGGAGCGTTCCTAAAAAACCAGGTGTTAAAGGAAATTAGTAGCCATAGTTAGAAGATCATGTACAGAAAAACTCAACCACATGCCATACCCCTCCTGATTGGTGGTGAGCACTTAAAACCTGAAGCTGTCCTATTTGCCTGGTGATCACAGTGGGAATTAATAAAAATAAAGAAAAAATGAAATAGTATCAGAAAAAAAATTCCACAACCGAAATCCACATCACTAAGATGCCACAGACCATTAATATAGAATGAAATCTAAGTTAACTATAAGTCTGAATGTGTCACATAACATCCACTTCCTATGTGCATGACTCTATTTTCATATATATTGATAAGACGTGTCTGCTGCAGAATTACACAAAATCAAAAACAGCAGCAAGTTTTTATAAAATGAAAAACTTTTGATGCAACCAAGTAATTTGCTTGAGAAAGAAAAAAGTACAACGAAACGAAAGATTCACCTGAACTTAACTTTTATCAGGATCCCATATTGATCGAAGTCCATGTCATGTTCATCTGAAAAAGAGGTAAAAAAACACTGATGAAATAAAGAAATATTAAACACCTCAAAATTAGTTATTTAATAGATTCAAGACAATGACCTAAAGACACCTCTCCAGCAACTGCCATTTCTTGGAAATTGCGACTAAAAGTTTCATTAATTTGAATCACAAGACTTCTCAGTGTTGGGAGCCAACTTTCCTGCAGACAGATTATAATCAGAATACACTGGTTTGTCTATCTAGCGTGACAAGCATATTGGCATCAACAAAAACCATCATATCTTGATCTTCTATCACTACAAAGAAAAATAAAATTTCTGTTGGATGATACAATCTGTCAGACGATATGTGAGTGATTACCCTCAAAGAAATATGGGAACTTTATCAACCAACAAAAAATTTTGAAGGTAAATTTAATAAAAACAAAGTTCTAAAATCAGTTAATGATCCACCACTGGAAAAAGGTTGCGGAAAATGATGTTATTATCTTTTTATAAACTAGAACATAAGAGATGTTTTATATCAATTGGTAAACAAATATACAAAATGTCACTTTGTTTTTTCCATTGTTAATCCCTCGATCATTTCAATATTAAGGGCATACACTGTCTCCCTCCCTCTCTCTCAAAATCTACCTTTGTCACTCTCTCTCTCTCTCTCTCTCCCTTGTGCTGTTTCTCATTGAAATCAATCCTGCAACTGCTGTTAGATTATAAAAGACAACCCTTCTTCCTTCCTTCCCCATTATCCCCTGCCAGGCCGTCAAATGCCCTACCCACAACCCCCTCCCCAACATTTCAAGGCCAAACCATCTCATCCTGTGCCCCAACCATACTGACATTGTCCAATAAATGTTTCAAAGACTTCATTTCACTTTTTCCTTCAAATTTTCATTTTTAAGGTAGTTTTTAAATTTCTTTCGTTTATTTTTGTAATTATTTTGTTAACTTTGTTCGTTTATAGTATCTTTTATAATAATAATTTATAACGTTCATGTGCATGATGGTTTCCACAAGCCAACAAATGCATGCTCGAACCAGACTACATCACATTCCTTGGTTTTAAGAATAAAATTAGGAGAATGCCAAGCAATCAATTGATGATGTTGGGTTGGTTCAAAAATCTGGATGTTAATTTTAAAAGGGGGAACATATCAGTTATTGAATTAAAAGAGTAACTAAATATTATTCAGTGTTGCTCAGTGTGATGGAGTTCCCACTGGATTTAATTTGTTTATTCTTAATTTTTAATTTATAAAAATTTTAATTGCTAATTTGATTTCCAAGACATGCTGAGAGGCAGAGAGCTCGAGGAATAAAAAACAGGGGTGCTTGGGCAAGATGGTATGCAGCAGCAGTGAGAACCCTATCACAGTCTGAGCTCATCGAGCTTATGCACACAACCCTAACACCAATGTCCCCAAACCACTGGTGACAGATGGCACACCAATTGGCAGAGTGCCCAATGATCTGGAAATTTCATATTGGTGCTTTTACTAACAACTACCATTAGAAGATGAATACAATTACTGACAGATTTTCCTATTTGCAGTTGTGATTTTTTGTAGCTCTTTCTTCCGTTTCTGTTTCAATTCCAAAACAATTACTGGTAAAACAGTAGTCATGATAATCCAGGTCACTTAACCTTCAAAGCATTGATTTCATCTACTCGGCTACGTAGTTCCTTCTCATCCATTTCTTGTTTCTGACTTAGGGCATCTATCTGCACAATGCATTCATTTTACCACAGAAAGGAAAACAAGAAAACATGTAAATAAAGAGTTATCACCAGCAAATTTTTTCCTAAAAAAATGAAAAAAAGTGAGACGTACTTTTCTTTGACGGCTTTCATATTCTTCCAGAATGTTGTGATTAAGAAAAAGAATAGAATTGGCTTGAGAAATAGTATCTTGAATTGCAGCTTCCAGTTCCTCAATAGAAACAGGCATCTGTAGGCAATATTTCCAAATGAGCACTGACAAACTCATAAATGAATCACACAAAGTAAGAGTTGTGTTAAACAAGATTTTAGAGAGTTTAAAGGTGTGAAGAGTAGTATTCCCTTGTTTATTTGCTACTAAAATATGACCCCCTACATCTATAGATTCAAAGATTTTTTTTTCCTTGATAGTGCTGATAGAGCTGAATTTTCTTACTAGGTATTTGGCTCGTTTCAATTTCTAGTTATAAATAATGTTATAAAAGCGTCCGATACAAACAAATTGAGACCATGTCATTCCCTCTAACTGGAACCTGAAATAAAATAGGAACGAGCAAGCAATTTAGCACTCCCCAACTGTTGAAAGAATGCTAACTAAGTAGAAACGGTCACCACTCACCAGAATCTTTTAGCAGATCTATGCATTATCTACTATTAAAGAATGCCAAATAATAAAACTAGATTTAACCCGGCCCAACCATTGAGTATTTAGAAAAATATTGTCAATTTTTCTCCCAGGTTTGACCAAATACTATACGACATTCTACTCATGTACTTTCAGTCTTTCAGCATCCAGATTGTTTTATGGCAAAAAAATGTTGTGGGTTAACTAAGCAAACATGTGGTAAAATATTTTTTTTTTTTTGATAGGTAATCAACTTATTTATTAATCAAACGATAATACACAAGATGTGCATTATCAATTTAAACAGGATAAGAACAAAATAAAATTAGGCAGCCCCTCTATTGGGTTAGTAGCCGCCGCATTGAACCAATTATACAATGTCAAATAAAATAATTCCCTAAACTGCTCTGTTGACCGTGCTTGATCTTCGAAACAACGGTTGTTTCTTTCTCTCCACACACACCATACAAGGCAGCCTGGAATGAGGTCCCAAACAAGTTTGCTATTCTTGTCTCGAAATTTTCTCCTCCATGCTTGCACCACGTCCTCTATACGCCTTGGCAACACCCAATTCATCTGTTGAGCAACGAGAATATCGTTCCAAAACCAACGCACTCCATCACAATGAATAAACAAGTGATCAATCGTCTCCCCATCCTTCTTGCACATATAACACCACTCTGTAACATAACATCCTTTTCTTCGAAGATTATCCACGTTAACACCTGCCTCCTCACAACTGTCCATAGTAAAAAATGCTACCCGTGGAGGCAATTTTACATTGCCATACCCTCTTCCAAGGGAATGAATTCTCCACATGTTCCAATAATGATCTAAAATATGTGCGAACAGAGAAAATACCATTTGCTACCGCCCTTCCACCTGCTACAATCGTCCTCTCCTACCCGGATGTGTACCTCATGCAAGAAGGTCAAAAACAACGCATACTCATCCAATTCCCAATCCTGTAAGCCCCTCCCGAAGGCAATGTTCCAATTCGGGCTCCATTATGTATACTCAATACCTCTTTCACCATAACAGCAGGTTCTAGAGCAATGCGATGCAGAGAAGGAAATCTCATCTTTAGTGGTTGATCTCCATACCAACAATCTTCCCAAAATCTGGTTTTGATATTATCACCATTCCCTACCACAAAAAATTCAATCGATTCTGAAAATCGTTCCATCCTTTTCTGATATATCTCCACAAACTTACCCCATACGAACCACGCCCCTCAACTGAGCACCAACCCCCATCCATAACACCATACTTCACCCCTATGATTTCTCTCCAAAAAACTCTCCCTCTCCACTCCAAATCTCCATAACCACTTACCCAACAAAGCTTTATTGAATAATACAAGGTTCCTCAATCCCAGACCCCCCTACAGTAATAGGCGAGCAAACGTCGCCCCATTTAACCAAAATGAAATTTTCTCTCCTCTCCCAACCCTGCCCAAAGAAAGTCTCTTTGGATCCTTTCTAATCTATTTGCCACTGCAACAGGAATAGGAAACAATGACAGGAAATAAGTAGGAAGATTAGAGAGTGTGGATTTAATGAGAGTAAGACGACCTCCTTTTGACAGGTACATACGCTTCCACCCCGCTAACCTCTTCTCCACCCTTTCAATAATACCATTCCAGATTTGTATACTTTTAAATCTTGCACCTAACGGGAGTCCAAGATATGAGATAGGCAACTGCGCCACCCTACAGTCTAATATAGCAGCCAGCTCCTCCACGTTAACAACCTCTCCCACTGGAATAGCCTCAGATTTTCCCAAATTTATCTTCAAACCAGATACTGCTTCGAAGCACAGAAGCACCCGTCGCAGGTTTCTAATTTGCTCATCATCTGCATCACAGAACAACAGCGTATCATCTGCAAATAACAAATGGGAAACCTGTAGATGACCAACCGTAAAGCCTCTTAACAAACCCTCCCTTGCTGCTTTCTCGATCATCCTACTGAATGCCTCCATTACAACAACAAACAACAACGGGGACAATGATCCCCTTGCCTCAAACCTCTGCTACTTCGAAAGTAACCCTCGGGGGTACCGTTGACCAAGACTGAAAATGACACCGTGGAGATACAAAAATGGATCCACTTACACCACCTATCTCCAAAGCCACAACGTCTGAGCATATACATAAGAAACCCCCAGTTCACATGGTCATACGCCTTCTGGATATCAAGCTTACATAACATTCCTGGAACCCCCAAACGTATTCTAGAGTCAATACATTCGTTTGCTATAAGAACAGAGTCCGTAATCTGACGCCCTTTTACAAAGGCATTCTGAAACTTAGACACCACTTTTCCCAACACCTCCTTTAATCTATTCGCCAGAACTTTAGCAATGATCTTGTACATCCCGCCGACTAAGCTTATAGGACGAAAATCTTTGATATCCGTCGCTCCCGATTTCTTGGGAATTAGCACAAAAAATGTGGCATTAGCACTTCTTAGGAACTTTCCACACTCGAAAAAATAAGTGAACACATTCATGAAATCCGATCGCACCACCTCCCAGCAAGCCTTATAGAATGAGAACGAGAAACCATCCGGTCCAGGGGCCTTGTCATCATTCATACTAAACACCACCTCCCTAATTTCGTCCTCCTCAAATGGTCTCTCTATCCAACTGGCATCCTCCTCGGTAATAGTGGAAAAATCCAATCCCTCCAACTGTGGCCTCCACTCAGATTGCTCTCGGTAGAGATTCTGATAGAAACCCACCAGTTGAGTCCCAATCTCCTGTGGGTCCTCATAAGTAACCCCATCTACCTCCAACAATGTGATAGAATTGTTACGTCGATTAGAATTAGCGACCCTGTGAAAGAATTTGGTGCATTTATCACCCTCTTTCAACCATGTGACCCTAGATTTCTGGCGCCAAGCAATCTCCTCCATCTCCAACAATTTCTCCACCTCTCCCCTTACTACTGCACGTCTCTCCCTCTCCTCCCCCTCCAATACTCGACACTCCTCCTGTCTATCCAACTCTTCAATTTCTGAAAGACATTGATTTTTACGATAATATACATCTCCCACCACCTCTTCATTCCATCTCTTTAAAATCTCCTTTTAGGGCTTTTAATTTCTGATCTAACACAAAACTAGGAGATCCCCTGAAATCATAAGAGGCCCACCAATTCCGTACCCGCTCTCCAAAACCTTCAACTTTCAACCACATCTTCTCAAACCTGAAAGGTCTTCGTTCTCCACCCCTTGTGTTCCCAGTTAGTGCAATTGGAAAATGATCTGAGTACACCCTCCTTAATCTCCTCTGAAACAACATCTGAGTACTTAGCCTCCCACTCACCACTAATCAAGAACCGATCGATACGGGATTGAACCGGCTGGTCCCCGACTAGATGACCAAGTAAAATCTCCTCCAATCAAAGGCAGATCCACCAACATATTGTCCCTGATGAAATTTGAAAGGTCTTCCATTGCCCCTGTTAGCCTCCCACCACTCGACCTCTCAGTAGGAAATCGAACCACATTGAAATCACCGCCAATGCACACCGGACGATCCCACCAAGCCATCATACCAGACATCTCATCCCACATACCTCCTCTATTCTCATCAGCATTAGGCCCATAAACTCCTATAAACATCCACTGGAATCTGTCTCCAATATTTCTAAACGATAGCGACAGAGTAAATAACCCTGTACTAACCTCCTCCATATCAAAAACTCTCGTATCCCACATCACTAGCACACCTCCTGATGCCCCTGATGATCCCAAGAACTGATATCCGACATGCTGTCCCCCCCATAAGCTACTAACAATAGCCCTTGAGATAACCTGCAGCTTTGTTTCTTGTAAGCAGACAAGGTCAGCCTTCCATCCCCTTAACATATTTCGAACACCTAACCTTTTCCCGATTTCGTTAAGTCCCCTTACATTCCAGCTAATGATTCTTGGGATCATTTAAACTCTCCTTCATCCCTCCCCTGTATCCCTCTCTTTAACTCGCCTCCCTTGATGTCGTAGTTTATCGAGCATTCGAGCCGTTTAAGCTCACGGTCACCCTTTCTTCTTGCTTTCATGTACACATCCCCTGTCCCCTACTAGCCTCCAGCTCCTCAAATAATTGCACTAATCTACCTTCATACCCATCGCACGACACGCCCACCAACTTGCTGAAATCCACAATTTTCTGCAGAACCCAATTTGAAGGCAGGGGTCTACTGTCAAGCACATTCACTTCCATTATCTCCTTTGCATTCCTACACCCAAGAGAATCCATGATATGTCCCTCCACCTCCTCCACATGTACTGCATCATTGTTTATTTCCCCTTTATTAGCGCTATCAACCCATACCACCAATGCTTTTTCAGTCCCTGTATCCCTTTCTTGTAGAGATTTATAACACCTCCTATTGTAGGTGTTCACAATCGTGGTCGCCGACCCTGTCGTCTCTTGCTTTTCCTCAATTGTTGGATCTGATCCCTTTTCCAATACGAGTTCTATCTCTTTCTCAGCCGACTCCGAACCCAACGTTATCAATTCCCCTTCCTCCAACCCATGTACCACCTCCTGGTATGCCTCGGCCCCCAAATCTTTTCCATCGGTATCCAATCCCCTTAAGTCTTTCTCATCTCCATCCCCTGTAATCGCCGCTTCAATTCGCACCTGAGGCTCGTAGATCGGATACTCATCTACGCTCGCCCCGCACTTATGACAACAGATCATCCCAGCGCCCACTAAAGGCCCATTTCCCACCAACCTGAGTAGTTCATCCACTTCTCCTTTCACAGCCTGAATACGAGCTCTTATTTCAGCATTACTCAAAAAAACTGCCATGTGTCTCACCGAAATTTGTTTCTTTAAGCTTAGGAAACAGTAGTTGGCCCTCGTTGATCAGAGCATCAGGTCGTCCTCGAGTATCACTCCCACAATCCTCCCTTTCAGTTCGCAACTTCGCCCATTGATTTGTAGTCTGTGTGACTAGTAAGTTTGCCGTAACCTCAGCATAGGTCCTCCCTTGCTGATGTTTCACTTCGCCTGCTTGACGCTTATCCTTCTCTCGGGCAACCAAAAATTTGACAACTGCCTGAAACACCCGTGAGATTAACACCCATCCCTCCCCCATTCACACACCTTCCGGCACCATCACAACTCCTTTCCGACGCCTCTCCCCATATTGTGCTATCACCAGATACCTTCCAATTCGACGGTTCTTGCATCGTTGTGCCAAAAAGGCTCTGGAAGCCTCATTATACTTAGCAGCAAAATCATCAGTCTTGTCGGCCACTCTCAGCTTATCTACCATATTCACCATCCAAAGAGCACCAAACCTCCCCATGCTAATTGCATTCGATACCTTCTGTCCCCATTCTGTCAACTTAACAATACCGAATTCGTTAACAGACACTGCAAACTCCTTTGCCTCCACTCTGAATCGAGAATTGAAAGTCCTCTTACCATTAACGCATCCAGGCCCCTGAAATTGGACCGATGAAGCACCTGACCTTAAAACAAGATGTGCGGGATGGATTGGAATCGTCAGGAGCGATCGGCAGCTCCTCAGGCGGCGGCGCGTGGGTTACACGCGCCGGCGGACGCGCTGCCGGAGCTGCGCGTGGGTCGCCGGACATCGTAGCCGGCGTCGGGAATTACCTGCTCCGTCGACCGGTCAGGCGCGTCTGGTTTGAAGATGGCCGGAGCAAAGCCAAACGGCGTATGGCCGCCTGATCTCCTTTCTTTCACCGCCGCCCCTATCCCCATTTTACCACCCTGCTTCGATGCGCCTGCCACTTCCTTGTCTCCCCAGGACGGCCCGTCTCCTGCTGTTGAAGATTTCCGAGCGGCGGCGCTAGGGTTACCACCTAGGGCTGCCGCCTGCGTGTGTCTTGTATGGCCATATTGGCCATATTTCTGTGGCGTGAGGCCGGTGGGTTGGGGGTGTTCGAACGTGGCCCTAAGGCCGTCGTTGATGAGACTTAGATCTGGTGGTGGTGGTTGTGGTAGTGTGAGTTTGGATTTTACGGGAGGAATCGCCATAGAAAAATGCTTTAAGCACATGTGGTAAAATATTTAGATATCACTTCATAAGTTGGATTCGAAGGCATAGGTGGGAAGGTATAAAGCATCGATTTGAGTGGTGATGGAAGAATATGGGAATACAATAATGTTTTTTAAAACTAAAAGTAAAGATATATTGTGCCAAACCCTTTGAAGGGGCAGTGACGTGTGAATTATAATTATGCTAATTCTTAGCTTTGTAGGCTACCTATAGTAGAATTTTCCATGAGGTGGAAAGCTTCACTTGGTAAGGCCAATTCCATTTTACAGAGTATAAGATAACTTTTTTTAAGCACTGATCTAAAATTATCCAAATCATCATCTTCTATGCATACAAGTGCCTGGAAACACATCAAAAAACTTATTGTATAGCCATAAATAATGCATCGATTTTAAGCTGTCAATAAATCAACATTACTTAAGCTAGAAGCGAACCTCCAGAAAAGCACGCTCAAGCTCAGGAGTAATCACAGCAACTGATTCTGCAAGTTTCTTGGCATCTATAAGTTCTTCTCGACAATCCTCAACTTCTTTCTTACCTAACCAGCAGACAATAAAAGTAAGACTTTGTATCGCAACAATTCTAAATTGTTAACTCTATTCAGATGTAAATTGGGCTACAAGGATCAGTTAGCAGGTAACAATTTCTACATCAGGGTAATGAAAGAATAAAGTCCTAATTGCATACTTTTGAGCATCTATACGGGCCGGCCTATGGTAGTCTTTTTTTTTTCTGGTTGAAGAAACGATCAGTGAAAATGGAGTTACAAAGTACTGCAAACGTCCAAGTGCCTCAGGTTTTGATAGTATGCTTCAAATGACAATTGGACAAGCCAATTAAAAATAAATAAAATTGGAGAACAGTTGCACATAAATTGCTTTTCCTCCTATCTTTAAGATGCATAAACTCATGCTTTTATTTTCTTTTGAAAGCTCGATTTTTACAGAAGAACTAAGAAAGTACATTCAGGAACACATGAGGAGACCCTTAAGTATTTTACTTTCAACCAACATTGATTAAGAAAAAGTCCACATGTTATGGATCTCACAAACTTGAGATTTGATTCGACACAATATATATCTTCACTATTTTCTGCTAACCAGTTCTCTCTTTCAGTTCGCATGTGAACAGCTTCGGAGCAGAATTTCTTGTCTCTGTCAACTAAATACAAGATCAGAAAATGAGAACCACATGCATCATTTTCCATCCCTTTGATTCTACTCCTTTTCTTTTATTATTTTCTTCAGATAAAGGGACACGGGCTCCAATAATGCTCTTACAAATGATTTATCATATTTTATATTTTCAACTATTCTCTTGGATTTAAGAAACCTTCAATTATTTCTCACAATAAAACAAGAAAAAAAATATTATTATAATAAGAAAAACTGGATAAGACAATGTTCCCAGCAAGATCAGAATTGGGGAAAGTATGTAATCACATTCAGAAAGTAACTTACGATATTCAAAATTCAAGGAAGCTTGCATAGCAAACCTTTCTTGTTGCTTTACATTGCTTTCCATCTCTTTAATCTATATTGCCAACACAACAAATCATAATTTCATGGAAAGCATAAGTATTATTTTCATTTAGTTGACCAAGTGGACAGAACCATCTACAACATTGAATAAGTACATCAATTTATAAGTGATGAACAAGCAATAGAGCAAGATACACATTTATCAGTTAATCAAATACTCTGATTGGTTAACATCTGTTAGAGAAAAACTGATACTGAATTCCTTTGATTTTCTAAACTAGACATAATTCTATTGCATTAAGAGGTAGCAACGGTGGAGAAAGGAAAAAGAAAGAGAAGGGAAAAATCAATGTAGAGAATGAAAGAATATATAAGAAAAGAAAAGGCTTCAATCAGTTGTAGTAATCACCATACATGAAATCTCTTAATTAAAAGGCCATCTGAAAATGGCCAACAACAAACATGATAAAACCAACCAAATGCACATGTAAGTTGGAAATAATCCCATCAAATAAAAGTCTTGAATAATTCCTATTAATATTTTCCGGATAAATTCACCTAGAAAACATATGATTATTTACAGTGTTTGGTGTGTGCTAAAAGGATCCAAATCTTTTCTTTCGTGTGTTCCTAATAAATTCACCAGTTAGAAACAAAGAAAGTGGAACACACAAGGATTGCATGAACCCATCCTATTCATGTATTTCTAATAAATCCATTTGTTAATCCCTGGATTATTACAAGGTAATAGAGAAAAGTTCTGGTGCTGGTTCCCATTCGCTCTATTACAGATTTTCAGTAATCTTTTGTTCCATCAGTATCAAAGAAAATTAGAAAGCAATGTATAACTCAGGTATGTTCGAATTTGACATTTGTAGTAAAATGTTTCTTGTGATTTAAATCACAAGCGCACAGCATGATCAATTCAAGAGGCTGTCCCTACACAAGGCCACAAGTCCTTGAGGACTGAATCTTGCAGTAAAAAAATAGTTTTTGGTTTTGATGTTTGTGTAAACTAGTCATTTGATGTATAGAAAGATTAGGTACCCACAGCTTACTAAACACCATATCAGAAATCAGAAAGGCCGCAAGTGATTCTTAAATGTAAAGTCAAAATTAAAAACTATTTCACCCAAAAAAAATAAAATAATATCATTGCACTGATGATATCAGCAAAACTATCCAAACTGCAGTCCTAGAAATAGATAAACTAGTCCAAAAATGATAGGCAGAAATGGTGATTTTTGAAATCACAGTGATTTGATAAAAAATAAATGTAGCGATAAACATTTTTTTCATAAGATACTAACTTCTATAATTTTTTAAATAAATCTAAGACCTGCTTCAGGATAAAGAAGTCGTGAAATAAGAAAGCACATGTTTCCAGCATCAAGATCCAAGAACGGAAATATACCTTAGCTTCAAGTTCAATGGAGACCATGTTCAATTCAGCAAAACTTCTCCGGTGAGCAACAGCCTCAACTAGTAAACCCTATTCAAAAACAATGAGTGAAGTATAGAACCACCTTGCTGAATAAAAATAGATTTAACTAACATATCCAGATAGAAAGCTTTACCTTGATCTCCATCGCACATTGAAATCGCTGAATCTTCAATTCTTTAACCTGGTCAATAAGCTTTGTAATAGAGACATCTGGATCATTCTCCCTTTCTATTGACTTCAACTTTATCCTTCTTTGGTCTAGGTTTAGAGATATTTGTTTCTCAAAGAAATGTCCAAAACAATATATTGATTTACTTCACAAAAATATGTTTATCTTAATAAATTCAAAATCGCTGTGATACTCACTGATGAGGTTTTCCATCTCCCGTCGTTTCTTCTTTTCCTTTTGTGACATGTTTACAATCTCCTCCTGAAAGAATTGACTCAACTTATGAGTTGTTTCAAAGAGCAAGCACAACAAAAGCCATTACATGGATATCAACACAACTGTCATTGTAAATTTGTAATCAGGGTAGTATGATCCCACAGGCTCAAGAAAGACACAAACTGGACATCATAGAGATGCCTAGTACTCAGGAATCAGGATGCAACTGAACTTTTGGCAATGATGTCGCTCAACAATTTCTTCTGAGCATACAGGAGGAGTTTGACAGTTCCAGCTATTCTAGTCTTTTCAAACATTAATTTATAGAAAACCCAAAAAGATCTTACCCAAAAGTAGAGGTTGTCATGTTGACGGTAAACCATACATGGGATTATCCTTTAATTTTTGTATCATGTGTTTGCAAAATGAAGAATATGCCCAAATCATTTCTTGCACTCAGGAAATATCATTCGTATTTTTCGCTGTTCTGCAAATCTCTTATCCTTCCTAGATCTTTTATTGTTATTATCACACTAAATTCAAGGGGTTCGATCAAAGGTAAGGTTTTGCAAAGACATGGCTATCATTTGGATAGAGAGGATCACAACAAGCTTGATGAGCAATGCACGCTTGAACAGAGACTGAGAAAGCTCTGGGCCCCTTAGTACCCATATAGGAAAGCTCTGTGGAGATTTGCGGGTCAACAACTTGTTCAACATCAGGGAGCATAAGGCATTGTACTCAATGTTACATCTCTTTTTACACATTTGCATGTGTTCCTCAATGATGCGTACCTCCATATGGGTGGGAGCTGGCCTCCCACTCTCTTATGTTGAAATTGGCTTCGCCCTCCGGAGAGTGATTCAATTATCTAGTATGGTACCATATAAGGGCATCAAGAATCAGTGTCAATCCCACTTCCCGAGCTCCGTGCTCATGGGGAACTCTGAATGGGGTTAACACCGGCAATAAAAGAGGAACAATAAATCAGTAACTTTTTATGCTCATTCATTTGGCACGCTAAAATATTAACAACCTACTCAGCCCCTATCCACTTTGAAGTTTTCTGAGAAATCTTTCTTCTATTAATCTCGAATAGAATACACAAATATATACAATGTAGCACTGTCCCTATTACCTTAATTGCCTCCTACAAATAATATAATATAAGTATATAACTAGGGAATAAAATCAGAATATAGGTTGTTTTCAACACACTTCAATTGGCTCCTCGGAAAGTAATCTCCTAAATTCAGAATGCACCAACTAATATGCCTAGGTTGTTTTCCTACACACTTCAATCCTTATTAAGGGAGTCCCCGGCCTTTACAAATGCATTGTCCCTTTATTCGATGTGGGATTACCCTTAACATGCCCCCACAGATGGTGGCTCATTTGCCTATTACCAGTCGCGTCATAATTTTGAGTCTTACAAGAATCGAATCGCAAGGGCTCTGATACCATTTAAGGTTTGGGGTTCCATCTTAAAAGGTCAACCTTATTAAGAGGAGTAGCCCAAAGCCTTTATAAATTGCTCTATGTTTACATCTTTATTCGATATGGGATTATATCCCTTAACACTATCCAAAGCCTTGAACCCTCATAAAGTCGTAGACCTAAGTCCTCATTATCTGCAAAACAATTGCAAGATAATCCAGCTACCACTGTAGCCTCACCATCCACTATAGGATTTATCACCGCTTCATTATCAATCTTAGGTCGATAATTAATGCACCCATTAGCCATAGCAGCCTTGCTCATAGAGGACAAGACATCCTCTAAATATTATAAATAAAAACACAAAGTTATACCATATTACACATGTTCCCAAAGATATAGGAAAATAGGGCACATTTAAATTCTGCAACGGAAGACAGGAGAGAAGACCCATATGCATTCCAATCCAACAGAAACTCAAAGTCCTTAGCTAACCTCTCAGAAAAATAGCATTCCTTTCTAACCATAAAACTCAAAAGACTGACAAACCTACCAACTTCCAAATAGTTTTAGTTCTTTGAAACCAAAACCACCATTATACTGACACATCACGAAAATACAGGTTCTAGGCATCATCCAATCAATTTAAGGCTCAATAACAGGTTGCTCCAAAACATCAAGGCCAACTCATAATGCAACAACATATGATATAATAAATCAATTCAGCATCGTTATGGCACTGAACACAACATGAAGAAGATAAAAGAATATATGGTGTTGCGCACACGCACATATTGCAGACATGCATACCGGCTCATGTGTTTATTGATATATATATTCAAGTCCATTTGCGTTCTATCTAGTGTCACAAGCTCTTCCATTACTATATCATTGAAAACAAAATGTCAAGGAGTGCTACTTAATCCAGGTAACCAATGCTTTTGTTTCAATGAAAGCAATCAAATAAATGTCCCTCCATACATCATCAAGGAACTTGACAAAGGGCTATGAAGCAAATAGAAAAGCAGTTTCCACAAAGTTATACTTACGCGTTCACGCCTATGTTCAGCAGCTTCATCTTCTTTCTGTCTTAGCTCCATTTGAAGAGCTTTTAAATCTGCATCTATAGCAGAGATAGTGTCCTCCAGTTCTGTTTTCCTTGATTTGAGACGCTCAATTTCCCCAACGTCCAGATCTAAAAAGGAAAAGTAGTTCAAAAATTACAGAGGCTAATTATTAAATATTACCACACGCGAAGTTCTATATTAGCAGAATGTCTTGAACCTTTTTGGTTAAGCTGAATATTCTTAGGAGCAGAATTTACAAAGGTTTAGTTTGTCTTAGATTATGATCTTTGGGGCTAATGATACTAGTACGAATTTCACTTTTTTTAAGGAGTTATAATCTAAACGATATAGTATCACTAGCAAATCCATGATCTAAAAGGATTAGAAAATAAAAAATCTATATAAAAATCTAACAAACAAGGGAAGTACTATAAGCAAATGAAAATGAGCGTACTACAGAGGAGAAGTTGGGAACGGGTTACAGATTCTACACTTGCAGAAACATGACCCCCGTAGCGGGACCTGGACCAACGATAATGATTCTCTGGGGTCCATAGATCCATAATTCTTAATCCAAGGACCTGATCAGCTTTCTGATCAGTTTCTTTAGAGCCAATATACTGAGAAAAAAAACTGCAACGTCAGAAAAATTGTTAAAATACCAAATCCAGTGCTCAGAAATGATCTTCTGCCATAGAATACTCATATTCCAATATTTGATAGAGCACAAAATTTATATGAAGGCACACAATATATAAAAAGATAAATGAGCAAGCATACTGAATGTTCCAATCCAAATTGACTTGTCAAAACATCTTTGACAGCATGTGGAGCTTCAAATACTTGGTCCAGCCTGGAAGATATGCCAAGTTTACGCATCTGCTTAAGACAGTCAAATGAAACATTCAGTTAGTACTCAACAAAGCATTAACAATGAATTTAAATAAAATCAAAGTAATACCTCCTCAGTTGTTTGAAAAGGGTTCCTATTTTGACCTTCATCACCAACATGATTAATAACAGGAACATCATAGGACCTCAGGTTTTTAAATAGAAAATCACGGTCATCAGAATCCTGAGTAATAAAAGCCTGGATAGAATAACCAATCAGGAAAAGGAAATTGACAGGTGGAAAAAGACAGATGATGACAAAGCTAACAATTATGCAAACCGTACTCTAAAGTAACAGCAAATCGTATGCTTCATGCAATGCCATAAGTAAAAAAATAAACATCCTAGACTTGAGGATTATGAAATTCGACGTAACATCTTTATTGACTATTCTTGAGAATGTTTACCTGATACCTAGAAATCAAAAGATTTGGAAGATAGAACCTTTAGGATCCTTTTCTAGCAAGTCATTCTTCAATAAGCTAGTTGATTTACCAAACTACCCCATTTTTGCCCCTTTAGATTCATTTGGAAATATTGCGTCATTACAAAATTAAAGCATCTTTATAGCTGGTGTCCCAAAGGAAAATTAATGCTTGTGAAATGGTTCAAAAGAAACGTTTTTATTTCTTCCTCTACCCTTAATGGTGTGTGATCTGTAGGAAGAATTCATGGACTATTTGATCACACAAGATGCCTTTGGTGTAGACTTCTAGTGGAAGTTGGTTTGAATTGGGTCGACTCAAGCAGGTTTAGTTGATCGCTCATTCGAAATATAATTGGCTTGGGTCATGGTAAAAGGAATGTGATCATGTGGAGTTCGATAGTTACAATTATTTTACGGGTTTAAGACGAAAGACCAGATTTGGTTGGTGTTTTGCAACGAGCATCCCCCATATCTCTTAGCAGAGAGGTGATCTGGACACAGAAACAATATGATATTTGAATGAAAAGAACGAGAAATTTCGAGTAATTGAACAATATTGTTTGAAAGAAGTGAGCACTTAGGAGTGGAAGCTTACGCAGGAGTAAACTAAGAAGGTTCCATCGGGTTTCTTTACTTTGGTTAGTTGTAATCTTGTGACGTGGATAAAGAAGCACACAGTAGTGGCAAGGAATAGTGTGAAAACTGAATTAAGAGCTGTGGCTAACGAATGCTTAAACTTTTGCGACATGAAAAAACTTTAAGAGAAATTAAAAAGACATGCTGAAGCCCCTATTACACTACACTGTGATACCAAGGAACCGATAAAAATAGCCCACAATCCAGTACAACAAGACAAAACAAAACAAGTAGATGTTGACCGCCATTTTAATAAAGAAAGGCTACAAAATAGCATAATTTGCACATCACCATCCTAACTAAAGAGCAGCCAGCTGACATCCTCACAAAAGACATCCAACCAAGCTTTTGATCCCTTAAGAAGCGAACTTCATTTGATTAACATCTTCAAACTAGCAGTGTTGGAATAATATGTTTTACGTCTGCAAGATTATTGGAATAATTCACATTTCAAGGCTTCATCTCTTCCTTGATTCTCTCCCCAACCTATAGAGTGATTTTGTCATATTTATTTCCCTTTGTATTGAACAACTTCAGCATCTATACCCATGCATCAGTTTGTTAGGATGAGAGAAAATAAGTCTCTCATTTTCCAATTTAATTTTCCTATCACGGTATGAGAGCATGCAGACTTCCTGAGATCAAGTACCCCTGCTGGCCATTATAAAAATTTTGGAAATTGTACACTTGTCAAGTTTTTAATGGAAAAACAAATTGAGCCTCCATTCAGATGAGTGTTTTAGGATCTAGAAATATTTTTTGATGAACATTTTTGGATTTGCCCATGATTTTTGAAATTCATTTATTCTCTCAGGGGTGCGCTTAGGTTTGAAAATAAAAAATTAAATGAAAATATATATCCCTTCTTTAACGGATTAAACTTTTAGATGATGTGGTTCAACAACAAAATATATACATTATTACAGGAACAGTAAGATAAAGATATGAATGCAAGGATTATTAGTCATTGCAGAACAATATCCAGCTCATTCCACATAATAGCAATCTTTGCACAAGCTTAATCAGTAAATAATAAAGTAGTTTCCCAAATGAATCAATAAATAATAAAGTAATTTCCCAAATGAAACATCAAATATCACCATGTGCAAAAATTCTGGTCACAAAAATTTAGTGGGAATGACATTATTTCATATTAGACAAAGAAATAAAATCTCAAATAAAAAATTAAAGATAAATTAAATTTTAAAATACCTTCCATATGTAATGTGCAACATGACCCTCTAAGCAGTCAGCATGAAAGCGGTTGGAGACATTGACCTGAATTTGCAGTCTCAACAATGTTAAAAAAGACTCGGTGCATAAGAACGTAAAAAGATGCATACATGTCAATTTCCAAAGTTCAAATAGTGCACCTCAAGCAATACTGGACCATAAACTTCCTTATTGAACTCATTACGGTGTTCCTGAACCCATTGATAAGCCTCAAATATCTTCTCGGCACCAGAATTCCGCAAAGCTTGTAAACGCTTATTGGTTGCATTCTCCATATCTCTTAACCTTCAGGTTTGACAAGGATAAGAAAGGAAATTTTAGAACTTCTAGAAATCGAACAAAACTACTTAACAAAAAATTCTTACTGACTTGTCCATGCACTGCCTCAAAATGGATCTATTGTGATTTAGGTGCTTCTCTTTCTCCATTTTTTCAGTTCTTATCTCTTTTGCAGTCCCTTCCAGCTCCACAATTCGGGCACTTAATTGTTCCTGGAAATATCATTTCAGATACAACAGGGAATAAGAGAATCAAGGTGAAGATGGTCAACAACCAGCAATAGAGAAGTTCTCTGGGGAGCCTAGGTATTGAATAGAGCTACATTACTGCTTCAAGCCAACTGGCGTTGCCAGAGATATATAAATCAGTAAAAAATGTTAAACCCACCATTTTATGCTTTGGAGGTTCATATGGAGGAAGATTAGTAAGCTCTGCTTCTGCAGCTGTAAGATCTTCTTTAGCTCTGGAGATTCTTTGTTGGCGAGATTCTTCCTGGTGCCTCAATTCCTCCATTTCATTATACTTCCCTTGCATTAGAACTCCCTACAAAAATAGCAAATCAGGCAGTAAAGTAAATGTGGAAACAACCAAAGCAAATGAAATAAGGTAGACTACAAAAGGCAATGACAGCATACCAAACGATTTTCATCCTCCAAAAGTTGCATACGCTTCTTCATACTGCCATCTATTAAACCATTAATCTTTTTACATTTAGCCTCTTGTGCTGTTTTTACACGCTTTTGTTTCCTGAAAAGAAGTTCTCGTAACAAACCTAAAAGCATCCAAGCATATGAAGTCAAGAGGTCCTAAGCAATACAAAACAGTGCACAACACCTGGTAAATTGATACAACTACAGAAAATATACGCTTTCCTGCCATGCCAAAAGCTCAATTTACATAATGTTAGGTGATTATCTAGCTTTCCCAACTTTCTCTTTATTCATGAATTCTCATCTCAGCCGAAATAAAATATATTTGTCAAGGTAGTAAACACTTTGTAGGTCCTCTAAAAATATTTAAAATCATCAAAGTCAAAAAGTATATAGCTAAAGCAAATTTACTTACTCAATAGGCTCTCTAAGTTCATTTAGAGTCTTAGCAGCTTCATCCAGCTTCAGCTTTGCTTCCTTTTCCTGCTCTTTAGCTTCCATGTATTTTGCCTTCTTAAGATCATACTTCAGCCATGGTAATTTTTTCTTCATAGACTCAGCCTGGAACCACGTAACTGGATTTGATTACTCATCTCAACAAATTAAAGCAATGAGAAACAAAGACCGATTAAAAACCTTTGCTAACAGTTCTTCTCTTTGACGAACTCGTTCGACATCTTTTTCTAGTTCAGCGTTAACAGCTTTTAGCTGATCCAGAGACCCTTTGTTGCTCTCAACAGCCTATGACAAATCAAAAGAACCACAATATTTAGCTATCTCTTCCGACAAGAATTTCGTAGATAGAACTTACTCGTTCAAGCTTCTTCAACTCCTGACTCTTCACAATGAGAGCATGATGCTGAATGGGTAATTGAGGATCACCTACAGCTTTCTCAGTCTCTTCAAGGAGTTGTACTGGAGTTAACTTGGCAAACTCACAAACCCTGTCTTGTGGTAGAAACTAAAAACCATCCCCAAAGAATTGGACATGTCAATATCAAAGGTAAATGGGAAAAGACAGGAAGCAATTTACAACCATAATTTATGAATGCAAAGGTCAAATAATCTTTTAACTCTAAAGCAAGAATTCATACAATTCGGTAGTAAAAAGGAATCGCCTTCCCAAACACCCTTGGGGCATAATAGAAGGAAACAAAAGTTTGTCCCTTGTTCTATTTCCTTTCATTGAAAATAGCTGCTCTGTTAGAACACTTTACTTTAGTCTGGAATAAATAGGATTTACGGATATATATCCAGGAATCTTGTACAAAGATTTAAACTATAAACAACTGTTAACAATCCCTTCCTATTCTCTGAAGAAGAAGCTCAGGAATTAATTATCATAATTCGACAACAGATCAAGTGGTATATTAAAAAAAAAAAAATTAAAAGGAAAAAGAAGACAAAATGCTTGAAGCATGGCCTTGCAGGGCTATAAATACATACATACATAGAGAGAGAGAGAGAGAGAGAGAGAGAGAGAGAGACCTATGTGCATGATGTAGTACATCACAACTACAATTATATTTTATCTTTTCTAGGGGTTTATCTTTTTTATGTTTATCTTTTTAGTTTTCTTGTATAGTTGTGATGGGATTTTTATCTTTTATTTCATTAGGATTATAGTTTCAGATAGTTTCAATTTCCTAATACTATTAGAAGTAGAGAAATTTTTTGCATATAAATATAGAAGAATTGTACATTTTTCATAACACCATTTATTATTCAATCAATACAAAGCAAGTTATTCCAATATATTTCTTATTTCAATTCTTATTACAAGAATTATAAACGCTTCCACACCAAATTGGTATTAGAGCAAGGAATTCACCTCAATCTGATGGCTAAGGACAATTCGAGTGGCAGGCCAAACCGCCGACAAAGAACGGAGGTTTGAAAAAATTGAGCAACGACTAGAAAGGATAGATGAAGCACTTCGCAATATCACACATATACTAACTACGATGACCATTGAGAAATGCCATCAGTCCAGGGCATAACACCAGATTAGGTTCAGACTTCAATCTAGGCCTGGAGGAGAGACTCCCACTCGTCGTTGATCACCAACACGGCTCATCGTTGATCACCAACGATGAGCCCCGGTAGGACCAAGGATCAATAGACTAGGCGCGAGGTGCACGAATTGCGACCTTTGCAAACTCGGTGCCATTACGGATTTACGAGAGCAAACCGAAGGAAAAGAAATCGAATCATGTTTCGTTAATGAAGGAATATTACATAAAAATTGTTTGTGAAGAAATTATAATGAGCATGAAAAGAATGATATTGACTTCAAAGAATGTAGCTAAAGGATTTAACAACATTTATCAAGCACGTCAAGAAATTGAAATTTTTTCAATATTTTTGAGTATTTTCTTCCGAATTGATTATTTTTTCTTCAACCAAACTCGAGGTCAAGTTTTTTTTTCAAGTGAGAGAGAATAATGTAGGAGAGTCCTATTGTAAATATGATATAATAAGATATTTAGTTGTAATAGATTTTATCTTTTTAGTCTAGCATCTTATTTAGAATAGGATTTCCTTTCTTTATTAATTAGAATAGAATTTCTAATTCGTTTTAGATTAGGATTTTTATTAGTTTCATTTTAAATTAATAAGGGATAGTGAATAATTTTGCCTATAAATACAAAGGCATTGTACTTTTTTTTAATAACACCAATTATTATTCAATCAATACAAAGCAAGCTATTCCAATATATTTCTCATTTCAATTCTTATTACAAGAATTATAAACGCTTCCGCACCATTGCAAAATGAAAACATAACACGTGAATGACTAAAGAAATTTAGCATCTGACATCCATGTTTCAAATTTTCCTTTCTAAGCATAGAAATTTTGCTCGTAGTCTTGAACCTCAGATAATACTAATCAACCATTCAAATAAAACTACTTCAATAAAGAAATTCGGAGGTCTTAACAAGTTATAAATAGATTTTACTGCCTTCAAGAAGTCAAAATATGAGCTCAGAAAAATGTAAGGAGCCATTAGAAAATGGGATAAAAGTGTTTCTGAGCATAGCCAAACAGGATGATCTGTATAAGGGCAAAGTAGTCGAATAGTAATTTTGCCCAGAATTTGTGCATACTTCTAATTTTTATGCCTTTGTTTAGTTATAACACATGAATTAATTGCCAATCAAATCATCCTTTGAATAGGAGTTTCTTAAATGTTGTGTTTCCTAGTCTTTCATTTTAGGTCATCGTCCTTGAAGAATTAGGATATCTAGGAGTCTATTCATGTATGAAATCTATCTCGACCTTTAATAGAGTAAGAGTAAGAAATTTTCTGCAGACTGCATATATAATGTTGAGACTCCATTAAAATTCTTCTAAGAGAGATTTTTAGAAGGCCTTCTAGTTTCTTTCCTGCCATGGACGTATTCAAAGGAAGTTTTCCGTGTCAGTTCAGCTTCATAATCGTTCCGATTTTCATTTTTTTTCCTCTTCAGTTGTCAAACAACCTTAAGTACTCTAATTAGGGGCAGCCCAGCATCACCAAATTATAATAGGTTTGGATCATACAATTAATATGCACATGCACTGTTCTAATGGAATATTTCCCAACTAAGCCCCCAAAATCAGGCTCCCCTCCCCACACAAACACGCACACACAAAAAAAAAAAAAAAACACACACACACACACACAAAACCCATCTAAACAGGATTTACCCTCCCTCAGGAACACATATCCCCACTTCTTCACCCCGGCATGCCTGCTTCTTGCAACCCCTACAAGGATTCACTAGGGGGCTAGTTATGAAAGTTGGCAAATAAAGATTCCTACACCCTATTCAAACTCCTTTAATTTAGCAAAGAACTGGAGCAATGACTTCCTAAAATATTTTGAATTTATGTTAATTTGATTATTTTAACAAAAAATCAGCTGTTTTTTAACCTCAACTCTATTTAGGGTCCGTTTGATTGCAAATGTGGAATTTGGGTGGAAAGAAAATGAATTACAGGCATGGTTTGAAAAAACCCTGTTGAGGCGCGCCTCAAGGCTCGCCTCATGGTGAGGCGCATGGAAGATGCCTCGAGGCGGTGTTTTTGAGGCTCAAATCTGAGAATTGTAATTCAATTCCTAGCCACGTGAAATTGATTCGTAATTTCTGGATTTTTTCTAGGTTGGACCTGACAAAAGAAGTTAAAAGACGAGTTTCGGTGTCCGAAGTGGCAAAGTGGCAAACTATTTTGCCTAAAAATATGACTTCTTTGTTTTTATATGAAAAATTTTTTAGAACAATTTAATAGCATTTTTTTGAAATTAATGTTTTTTCAAAAACTTTGAAAATAGAAATAATCAAATTTTTTTTGATTAATGGGTTTTTGGAGGAAAAAAAATTGTTTACGCCTAATTGCCAAAAAAAAGTAAACGTTTTTTCAAAACCATGATTACAGGGAACTGAATTGTCTAGAATTTGTTTTACTGAGAATTGTAATTAATTGTATTTGATTCATACAATTTTTCACCTGGAAAATGTTAAAAGTTTGGTGTCCGTTGGGCTTTGTTTTGCATCAAAATTGTCAATAAAAAAAAAAATTTTTTTTTACCATTGGGACTTTGTTTTGCATGAATTTGTTTTTTTTTTACCATTGGGTCAAAAAAAAAAAAAAAAAAAAAAAAAAAAAAAAAAAAAAAAAAAAAAAAACCCTAAAAAATTGGAATTTATTTTCCACCAAAGTGGTGAGAAAATATTTTCCTCAAAAATCAAGAAAATGCACGTGTGAGCAAAAACAAGAAAATCAATTTCATGGAAAATATGTGCTATCAAATTGCAAAAAGTAGGAAAATGGAAAAGAAATTCCTAATTCCATGGAAAAGAAAGGTAATCAAACAGGGCCTTAGAAAGAAATCTTTTGTCTCGTGGCAGCATGATCCAGTCCCCTCCAAATGTGGGTTTTGGAAAACTATAAGTAAGCATGCTGAGATTCCTATATCATATGGCTACTTTATACAAAGGTAATTAAGTAATTACACCAAGAGAGACAAAGGTGCTCTTCAATATAGAAGTCGTGATGATAGAAAAGAATTCCCACTCACGTCACTAATCCTTTCACAGTTTTTAGAAGAAAATTCAAAATGGCGATCCAAGATTCCCAAATCTCACAATCAAGCATCAGACAGTAAACAGATTAACAATATCGTCCAAACCAGTCAAGATGTGAATACCGACATTCGCTTCTTCTCATTTGACTCATTATTTCTCTGCCGCCCAACAATAAGTTCACTTTGCTGACTCCCGGACCTGACCCACAGATTTGACTGCCCTAACAAAGGTTTTGCTTCTAGAAATGAGGAATTGGTGAGTTTCATTTATAAAGCTTTTGCATACAGGTATGGGATTGCACGATGCAATCTAACAGTTGGCGTGTTGAGTGCCCAGTTTGTTATTCTTCTTTCCTCTCTTAATTTTCACTGTTCACAACATACTCACAAGCCCCAATTATTATTATTATTATTATTATTATTTTTTTTTTTGGCTATTTGGACAATTTAAGATTCCACCCATCTAACGACTCTTGAATGAAACAAGGGAAACAGTTACTCTTGAATAACTTGTGCCATGGGGAATCTCGTTCTGAGGTCCAGCTGCCACAACCAGTTTGCAGTTCAACAATTTTAAAACCCCCAAGTACATGACCTAAACATCTTTCACCAACTATCCTCCCCATGACCCATCTTTTCTAGTTTACAGCAAATTCCATCACCATGCACCAGCATAACAAGATATTCTCATATTATTTGGAAACATTCTAGATAAAATCATGTATCCTTTGGATATCCTCAATTGAGTCTCGAATAGCATATATTGGGAAAATGAGAATAAAATAGACACAAAAGGAAACTGGCGGCTCCTCGAGGGATTTCCTCATCTTTCAATGTGATGCTTATGCTCAGCACATCCCAAGTTACAAAATGAGGGGGTGCTGGCTATGAAGATGCCCAAGAAATTACTCTCTTAAAACTATACATTAGCTTTTAATAAAATCCTTGACCCCACTGAAATAAACTGCTTCACATCTAAATCTTTTTATATGAGTAAGACCAGCAGATCGTCATGCTAGAGCTCTCATGATTGACCAACAAGAGCCCAAATATTTATACACGGTCAGCAGCAGATATATAGCACCAAATTAATTGCTTTTGAGTGTATAAAGATATATAACAAGCACTCACTTGAGTCAAATTGTTGACTTGGATGTTGAATCTTTGTATTACTTCAGTTATCACCTTTTTAGCCACCATTTTGCCCTGAAGAAAATTGGGACAATGATTGCAATTAACAAACAAGGATGAATCATTTTTTAAACAGTCAAAAATCATGTATGATGCAGACATGCCTACGAGGGAAACAAATAATTACATACCACGTTGATGACAATAATGAATTATTACTTAGTAAAGTCCACACAAAGAGTATATCCCGAATTCCAAACAACAAATTAAGAGGCCAAATGTAAGCATCAATCACCACTCCATTCATTGTGAGGTGGCTGGAGATTATGTAACATGACTTCAACATTGTTTAGAAATTATCTCAAAAGCTAATTAAAGCTTCTCAGGGTGTAGGTGCTATAAAGTGAAGGAATAAGGTCATCCACACTCCGACAACCAACTTATGTTAATGAGTTTGTGCATTTAAAATTAAGAAACGCCGGGAGTTATTAGGGAGTGAAAGAGTTGATTATCTAGAACAAGCTTACATAACTCTTTCTGCTTCAGAATGTATGACCAATATACAACTTCCAGAGTACCCTAGGTTGATTTCCTGGATAATATGCACCTCGATATAAGTAGATAGTGCAGCTATGCATAGGATGAAATTAACTTTATCTACTTAGATGGCTGCTTTCTATGCTGGTTAGTGCGAAGAAATTCATAGATAAAGAGCCAGCACCCCAGAGCAAAGAGCTAGAGTTCACATGATTTAAGAATTTATGCTACGAGGGAAGATTCAAGCACTGTTTTCGGTCTCCTGTCATGAAAACAAAGTATTATTACCATTAAATAGCCACTCTGTCTTGTTGCGTGTGTCTATTTTCCTTGTAATAGTGATTTGCTCTTCCTTACTCTCTCCTCTCAAAGAAATCTTTACGTATCCAGATTCCTCCCCACGTTTCACATAAGCTCCAACGCTAGAAGCCCTCCCTAGAAGCTGCAGAAATGCAAACTTTTCCTATCTATTTCTTCAAACACCAAAATATAAAGACAATTGATAATGCTTGTCCTTCAAACCTGAGGTTCTCCTCCAAGTCCTAACGCAATGGCACATACAAGAGAACTCTTGCCAGATCCATTTGGACCAATTACGAGATTTAAGCGAGAACCTGGCTGGCAGGTCAACTTGTTGAAGGTCATGAAATTACAAAGCTCAATTTCAGTTATGTTTCCCAACATGTAATCATCATCCCCCCTGTACACACACGCACAAAAAAAGAAGAAATATTACAATCTTACATCAGAAATTATAAACTTCAAATAAATTCAAGTCTTTTCTCTTGGATTCGTAGCAGCCAAACTAAAAATACCATATTTAAGTCGCTGAATGAGAGGACAATTATAATATTCTACTAAATACTAATCAGCAAAAATTCAATAAAACTATTATGTCAAAAGTGAAGAATTGTTATTAGAAAATCAATATTTTTTCAATGGCCAAACAAGAAAAATATGAGAGTATAATTTGGATTTTATGCCGAATAGGAAAAGGGAACAAAAAAAATGGGGGTACTAGAGCAGAGATGCAACATGGCTGGAATTAAAACGAGGGGAATCTATTTTTGAGTAGTTCATTTATGAGAAAGAAAAATTAAATATAGAAATGTTGATAAAAAAAATAAGTTAATGATTTTGTAACGAAACTGACAAAGAAACACATAATTAACATTTCATCCAATTAAACTACAGTATACTCAATCAAATCAGCTAGTTAAAATGTATATACATTAGTTATTAACATTATAAAATAACAGAGATGTCTCTAACGGAGTTTTCAGCACGCTAGCGCCTGGGCCCCTAACTACTAGGCCACTAATCTAATTTTGACAATGGAAAGCAGGCTGCCCTATGGGGTGCGCTTAAACCAAAGCATAAAGACTAATATGAGAGAAGTAGGAAATACAAATGATGTTACAGAAAGTACAACATTATGCATTGTACTATATACTGCAAAGAATACGTATTGGAACCTCAATGACGGAAAATATAAATAGATAAATAAAAGAAGAAAATGTCCAAATTTCACTCGTGAATCAAACAACTAAAAAATAAAACTAGAGAATACAATAATAAGTCCAATTATAAACAGAGGAATCTAGTTGCAAAGCCTCACGTGTAATTGTGTAAAGGCGCCATAAACATGAAAGCGTGTAGTTTATGTGCATCTTAATGAGCAATCGTAATGAAAAAAATTACGCGGTAGTAAGATGTCTATAGAATGAAATTAAAAAAATAAACCCAAAAATTATCCGAATACTTCGAAAGTATAACCGCGGAAGCAGGTAGTGCAATTTTCACCAAAGGTTGCAACTTTAAGCCCAAATAGTAACATTAAACCCTAACACATTGATATTGATCTAAAAGGGAAAAAACGAACTTTAAAGTACTGAACAAAGGAAATTGATAAAATAAAAACAGAGAAAGTTAGTGAAAGATGACTGCTGTGGACCTGGAAATTTTGGACCTTTTCGGCCTCGGTTCTTCAGCCATTGGATGAAGAATTCCGAAAAACCTGAGAACTGAAAATAATTGGTTTCAAATTGGTGGAGATTTAGAATGAGTTTCCCCAATGAGCTTGAGCCGAGAACCAGGGTTTTTCCAGTGCGAAGGGGAAGAGATGATGATTTGACAAGAGAGAAAGGATTGAGCAAGGTGAATGGTGAGAATTGGCGCCAAAGGGAAGAGAGTACGTCAGAGGTGAACTTCGACTTGTTTTGTGGTTTGTGTTCAACACGTTTTAAAATGAATTACTTTAAATTAGCTTCCTGTTTGACAGCCATATTTTTTTTTTTTTTTTTTTTTTTGGGAAAGAATGATTTTTTTTTTTAATAATAATCTTTTATATAAGAAAAGAAATATTGAAATAATGGTTACCAAACAAAATCTTTAAATTTATATTTTAAAATAGAGAGTGAATTTGGTTCGTCAA
The DNA here is from genome assembly GCA_019395295.1 of Osmanthus fragrans. NCBI lineage: Eukaryota > Viridiplantae > Streptophyta > Magnoliopsida > Lamiales > Oleaceae > Osmanthus > Osmanthus fragrans. Next base: position 9,103,818 of record CM033349.1, read on the forward strand.
ATTTGAAGTCAAACTCATTTTTCTACAATTAAATTCATTATGAAGAATAACAATTAGTATCAGTGGTGTTAGAACATCACCAGTCTAAATGACATAATATTATAGACTTAATTAAAGGTGAAATTGTGTGATTCATTAATTGTGCATATCATTTAATGTTATTTATATCGGTGTTATGATATTTTTAAGAGACTCTATTTTTAATAAATATATTTTATAATTTGGAAAGTATTTATAAATTTATAGAGTTAAAATTTTGAATTATTCTAATAAGGGTTGTGTTATATGTAGGGCTGTCAATGGATTAAAATTCGATCTGAATCCGATGAAATTAATGGAAAATGGATTTAGAGTCTCAATCCGACAATCCGATCAAAATACGAATCCGATAATCCGTTTACTAAATAGATCAAATATAGATATAGGTCAATCCGATCCGATAACAATCCGATCCGATTTTTTATAATAATATAATATGTTTTATAAAAGCATGTTTTTTTTATTTTTTATTACTTTTTTTAACTGTTAAATGATTTTTTTTTTTTAAAAATACAAAAAAACGCTTTGAAAATAGTATAATATTATTAATTAGGATATTTATAGAGTTTTTGATTTTTTATTAATTAAAATAAGTTAGAAAAATATTTATTCTAATTAATAAAGTAAATAAAAAATCAAGGGATAAGTGAATTATAATTTGATTAAACCAAAGAAGATTTTTTAGTTTTCTTTTGTCCCACATCGGATGTTTACTACAAACACATGGGAATTGTATAGTGTATAAATAAGTGGGTTATTAGTTATTATGTAGTTCAACATTTTGGTCCTTTTAATTTATAAACAAGTCAAAAGGGTATAAGAAGTTTATTAGTTTCTAATATTAAAATTTAATCGAAAAATCCGATTTTGGGTCATCCGATTTTTGGACAAATCGGTCATTTGGCCGATTTTTTTACCGATTTTTGATTAAGTGAGTTTTTAGTATTAATCAAACCGGATTTTGGTTCGGATCGGATATCCGATAATATAGCAAATCGGATATGGATTTAACAATCAAATATTCGTCGGATTATTGGATTGGATTCGTGAATCATTCTTATCGGATCGGATATGGGTAAATCTGATCCATATCCGGTCCATCCATTGACAATCCTAGCTATGTGTACAGAACCTCACATATGGGTGGACCCTAATTGAACAATTTTGTTCAAGTGGAGTTCACCCCATATGAGGGTGTCGACACCCTTTTGTACACAAAATTTTATACAACAAGCATTATTTTTCTAATAAACTTTTTATATTTAACATTTAATTTTACTACTCCTGAAAAATATTTATTATTTTTCTCTATCTTTTATTGTAATTAACTTTTTTATATTATTTTATTATTTTTCTACATAGAAAATAAAAATGTTTTGAACGCATTTAATTATAGAAAGTGGATACCAAACTCACTCCTTAAATTAAAATGTTCATTTAAATAGTCTTTTAGAACGTGATTTTAAGGGTTGACTCTATAAAATAGAGAGCTTTTTCATGTTTAAAAAGATCTATTGAAGATGTTCTAATAACTCTAGTTGTACTAAATAACATTATTGGGTAATAATGATATCTAATACCAATTTAGGTGGCTACACTTTATATGTTAAATTAAATTAGTCATGTAACTTTGCATTTGAATGAATATATTATTTAATGATACGTAATTGTCACCTAAACTAGTATTTAACATCGTTAGTTATAAATAACATTGCTTATATAAAAAAAAAATAGTATAAAAATAATAAAAATTAAAACAAATAAATACATATTGGGTGTAGATAAATACATATTGAGCGTAGTAAAATTAAGGATGCGTTTGATTGCAAGAATGAAATTTGTATTGAAAAAAATAAATTTTAGGCAACTCACTTGCATAGAACTTATTTGTATGAAAATTATTAATTAAATGTATTTGATTGATTTAATTTTCAACCTTAAAAGTATTATATTTGTTCATATTTTATTGGAGAGTAAATGAGGGAGAAGAGATAGACGAGAGAGAAGAGAAAACTGAATTATCTAAAAATAAAAATCTTCCATTTCTAAAAGAATATATTTTTCTTATTTTTTATGAAAAAGCATTCGCATGATCAAAAATTGAAAAAAAAAAAATTTGTTGATTAAACAAAAAATAGGAATTTGGGTGAAGATGACATTTTCCATTTAAAAAAAAAAAGTCAATCAAACACTCTCTAATTGTTAAAAGATAAAGAGGTTGTTGGAATATTTAAAAAAATTTACTTTTTAAATTTATAAATATTCTCTAAATTACAAAATATGGAGTCCGTGGAAAAATGAGTAATTTTACTTGTATAGTTTGATTTTACAAATTGAATGATATGGATAGTACTAACTGATTTTATTTCATTCATTTTTTCTTTGTTATTACTTTTTGTATCTCTTCCACATTATCAATATGTAAATCAATGTATATGCAAATTATGTATAAATAGTATAACTCCTGAGAAATGCTCTAAGAGGTGTCTCTCTACTATCATTTTTAGTAAAAGAACAATGTTAGTTTGTCAGGCTTCAAATATCAGGCTTTGTATAGGTTGTGACACAATGCGAGCCGACCCCAATAAAAAATGGCAAAAAAAAATACCCCCCTGTATGTGAGAAGTCTGTAAGAGTAAGAGGGACCTAGCACTACAACTCGATTCTCAGTAAAAATGATATTTTTTGATTTTCGTAGATTTTATATTTGAATTTCATGAGTTTTATATGATTTTAATAGAATTTAATATTATAAATCATCAAAATTTAAATAGGATTTTATGTTATGATAAATTCACAAATTTATTAGTTAAAATGACTAATTTCATCCATATAAAAATATTTAAAAACTAAAAGTTGTTCAATTTGAAAAAATTATAATCTACAATGTCAAGTAAATAAATAACAACAATTTTAAAAAGTGGAAACTACATGGAACCAGTTTTTTCAAATTATCATTTCAAAATTCAGATTTAAATGTGTGGTTTTAAAAACAAATCAAATCCTAATTTTTTAATATTGCGTGTAACATTTTTTTATTGAAACTAATCAATATATGAAAAGACCTCCATCCAACCAAATGCAATTTTGAGAAAAATGGCTACAAAATAGGGGCTAAATTTAACAACAATTTAAAAAAATCACAGAAGCACATGGAACCAGATTTTGTCAAAACGGGTTTCAAAATTCGAACCGATTTAAAGTTTAAGCCCGGACACCCGCTTTTAAAAAAAGCCCGTCCATAGCGGGCTTCCGGGCCGGGTCGGCCCGGACCGCAAAAAAATTTTTAAAATTAAAAACCGCTCGGAAAGCCCGTATGGGCCAACTCGGCCCGCATCCAAAAAATCCCTCGACCCTTTAATTTTTTAGGCAAACCTTTCCAATTTGTAGAAAAATTCTTACCATTGCACAGTAGGGCTGCCGAATTTTTTGACCAACATGTGAGATAGTGGAGCCTTGGGGTTGAATTTGAAAAATCAGGTTATTCAATTTCTTCGGGCTTTTTTCTCCTGGCAGAGACACCACTGCCTAGAACCCTTTACCCCTTTGCCGCAGGAACTCATACGAAGCAATTTTCTTCTTCAAGATCCCTGTCTCTCATCTACGGCATCACTTTCCCAACTTTCTTTCTTTTCAGCAAATGACAGCGTCATCACTTGAATCTGATTACCCCTTTGCAGCAATGTTGCCATTACAAACGAATGCAAGCGGAGGCATGAATTTGTCTTCAAGATCTAAATGTGGCAGTGTTTTCTTTTTTTTAGATTATGTCTCATTAACTGACGTGGTCACCTATTTCTCAGCGACGGCGTCATCTCCTGCTCTGATTATTACACTTCATTTTTGCGTCCCTATCTGTCTTGTCATGACCATTGCAGTGGTAAATAGAGGTTATGTTCCATGGATATAGATGAAAGGTTGCTTGGGGGTTTGGTTATTCAAGAGTCAAATCCATATTTTTTCTTGATGCGACCTCTCAAACAAAGCTGAATTTCTCTATTTTTCCTTTGCCACTTGAAAATGTGCCCTGAGGGCCCTTATTGGTGTTGTTGATGCTACTTGTGGTGGTGGTGGTAATGATGGTTTGGGGTGTAGTGAAAGTGTTGGAAATGAGGGTGGTGGTGGTAGTCAACAGTGCTAATGATGGTAGTGGTCATGGCTGTGCGCGTGGTGCACTAGTTGGCGTGGGATGGGAATGTCCGTGTACAAAATTTGGTTGATTGTGATCAATTATCTGAGTCGTAACTTATATAATTTGTGTTTGAGATAAATAAACAAATTACGATCTATAATTTTTTTTTTTTTTTTGTGATCGTTAAATAAATTGTGAACTTATAAAATTTTTAATTTGTGATCGTGAAATAATTTGTAACATATAAAATTTCTGATTTCGTGATCGAGAAATAATTGTAATCAATTAATTTGATAATTAGTGATCAAATAGTATATAATTGTGACCTTAATATATTTAATTGAAAAAATATATATGTTTAATTAAATATTTTTTAAATAAAATTAAACACTTGTTTGATACACGTTATAATTTTTATTTTTATTCTTTTATTTATTTTCAACCACACATTTTTCAATAAAATAATATTTTTCATCACGTCAATAACTTTTCATTTTTTTTCCATCCACATATTCACTATCACATCAACAAAAAAAAATGCATTTTTTCCAAAATTAATATCAGATTTTTGAAATAAAAGACCTTGGTTCTTAATTTTGAAATGTGTCAAACTTAATCTCTTACATATGAAATTTTTTTTTTTAAAAATTATATTCAATTTAAAAATAAAAATCATTTTAATTATAAAGTCTAGTTTTATGCATCAGTATTTTATGATTAAATTTATGTTTATTTGGTGAATAGAGTTTTAAAATCAGAATCAACTAATTATTTTTTGGACCATGCTGTGTGTACATAAAATCACACAGCCTTAATCTCTCACACCCACACATAATAAAATATTTGTGGGCCTCTCTCCATGTGAGAGGGGTGTAATCTATTTGGTACACTATAAGATGTACAAAGTTGAATAAAAATTCGATTCCAAATTCTAGTGAAAACGAGAGAGGTATTCTTCATTTTAATTTCTCTCCATAAAAATGAGAATTGAAAATGAAATATTTTATTATTATTTATTATTATTATTTTTTAAACTATATAAATAACAGTTTTGACTTTTTGTATAGGCTCGAAATTCATTGGAATCTGAGGGGCCAGGCTAGAATCTCTAATGAGTTTGATATGTATATTTATAGTTTCGATATACATTAAAATGTATTCAAAACTTTTCAATTAATGAAATTCTTAGAAATTCACTAGCTATTGAGATTATCTAGATTTTAGTGGAGTATATAATAAAATTTATTAAAATATGAGTTTGGAACATTTGGAATGTAAGGAATTTTTATGAGTCGAGAACACTCTTTTAAATTTATCATAATGAGCTATAAAGTAAAAAAAACATGGTTATTACACATTTTAGCCCCTGTTTAGTACACAACGCGAGTGATCTAGTATGAAAACATCTATTGATGGATAAGCAAAACGATATTACGTGGAACACGAAAAAAATTACACATCCATGGAACGTATTTTGTTGTTCCATGGACCGAGTTTTGCTTTTGCACACTAAACAAGTAATTATATCAATCATGGCGCGCGGGAGAAAAGTATCAGCTTTGCCTTGCCTTTTGGCAAGGCAAAAGTTTTGTAAATAAATAATTATTTTTGGTTGTCAGTAGCGGCTGACAACCTGTGTTTTTAATTTTTAATTTTTTTGTATTTTGTAATTTTTTTTATCCTTCAATTATTTTATTTAATATTTTTTATATTTTGATTTTTTTGTAATGTATTATTTTTGTCTTTTATTTCATATTAATAATTTTTAATATACATATATTACACTTTTTTGATATTAATAATAACACCGCAAATTTCATATGATATTTGTACTAACATTGCAACACATTCAAACAAAATAAAATATATATTGCATAAATTAGATAAATGTTCTTCAAATTTAATTCAAACTACGTCGAACGAGTACAACAATAAGTTGTTTAATTAAATTTACACTAAAACTCATTAATTTAATTAAAGCCCATCATTTAATTAAACCACTCATTTAAATTAATGAACTTTAATGTAAATTTAATTAAATCATACTCGTTCGACGTAGTTTGAATTAAATTTGAAGAAAAATTATCTAATTTATGCAATGTTTATTTTTTTTTGTCTGAATGTGTTGCAATGTTAGTACAAATATCATATGAAATTTGCGGTATTATTATTAATATAAAAAAATGTAATATATATATATATTGAAAATTATTAATGCGAAAAAAATGACTATCAAACAAGGACTAAACAATACAATTGAAGGAAAAAAAACAAAAACAAAAAGACAAAAAAAAAAGTATTCAAATGTTATCAGCCGCAAATCCTTGCGTGTATTTGCTTTGCCTTGCTTAAATTTTCATGCAAGGCAAAGCGTAGTTTCGTTCTCCTGCGCACCGTGCGCAGGAGAATGAAACTGGTAGTTATATATGTTTCTTTGAGAGAATATTTTATTGGACTATGCTATGTGTACACAATAGCTTACACCCCTCTCATATGGGAGAGGGCTCACACATAATAAAATATTCGTGGACCCCTCTCCATGTGAGAGGGGGTGTAGGCTATTGTGTACACCTCATGGTGTACACATAGCTTTATCCTATTTTATTTATCTTCAAATAAGGCCTTGTTTGGTTGGGCAAAAATTTTCATGAAAGTTGAAAAATTAATTCCAACTTTTTAGTTTTGACTTGTTTGGTTGACCAAATTTTTTATGAAAAATGTTTTTCACCTTTTGCAATTTTCCCACTTTTTATGAAATTGATTTTTCCACTACTTTGGTGGGAAAAACAATTCCATTTTTTTTTCGATTGGAACAAATTCTAGACTTAATGGTAAAAATATTTATCCATTTACTAAACAATTTTCATGAAAAACAAAGTCAAACGAACATCAAAAGATCCAAAATTTCAAAAAATTTCGGGTGAAAAATTATAACAATCAAACACAATTAATTGATAATTTTCGATCAAACAAGTTTTAGCCAATTTAATTACCTATAATTCGTTTGATTTCCACCCAAATTCCATCTTGCAATCAAATGGACCCTTAATTTTTAATTTTTTTTTCTTGTCTTTTTAAAAAACTTTGTAATTCGTGACTGTTTTTCTCAATTCTGTCTACTTCGATTTTGATAAATACAGTTTAATTTGGGAGAAAATATTATTTTTCATTTTTCAGTTTAATTTTGCACATCGTCAGATTTGTGATTGTGTATGTACATAAGAATGGCAATATTTTCTCTAGCACAATAATTGCGAGAAGTTACTAGTTGACAATGTTTTAACACGAAAATGATCGACATAAAGTACCTTTTTTATTATTATTATTGCGTTGAAGAACTAGTCATTCAAAAATTATTGCACCATAAATAAAGAGCTTGTAGTTAAAATTAGATTTTAATTCAAATCAAAATCAAACAATTAATATTAATAACATTTTTCATAGGTTCCACAATTTTTCTATCACACATTTTAAAAAATTCTATCATAATCTACTTTTAAAAAAAAATCTAATTTTATTCCCCATCAAACATATTTTTCAAAGAGAAGTATCCTTTAAATTGATATAAATTATTCTTCGGAGTTACATTAATATGAAGACGATATCTTGTTTGTAATTTCTTATTATATTTTGATTCATATTTAAATTGTTTGTAAACACTTCACAAACATTTGTTTTGTCATTTCTTATCTAAAATATTTGTTCATATTTTTTTTTTGTTCTTTGCCCTAGTTTTTTTTTTTTTTTCATCAAAAGTATGTTGTTGATTTCTAAGGTACCAAAAAATTCTTGTTATTTTGATGAAGTTGAAGAGAATAAGCATGAATTATTAAAAATAATTTGAGTGATTATAAACAATTCACAAATTTTAGCCAAAATATAATTTAGGAATATTAATTCCGAACATGGGCTAAGATCAGCTGAAAATGGAGAATAAAATGCGGTCTAGCTTTTTGTCATGTTCAACATACAATGTACCTTGAAGGTTACTTAAATAATTTCTTTATTCATAATAAAGATTGATTAATTAATTCATAGTTTAATACAAATTTTAAAGAAATATGCATAATAAAATAAGCTATTTTATTGTCTCATAAAACGTCAATTTATCCAATACACTACTGTAATATAAATTCAGTACCTATTTTTAAATATGAAACATCAATATTGAGAATTAAATAAATAATATTTCGATTTCAAAATAATATTCTGAATAATGAAAGAAAATCTCAAATTATTGATCTAAGGACACGAACTCTGCAATCAGTCTCAACCTCTAACTTCGATTCATCAAGCATCTACAAAAATATTTAGAATATAGAATGAGCATACGAATACACTCGGTACAGGTTTCATGCTAGCATTTTCACAATTTAATATAAAAAGCAAGTAAATCACGCACATAACATAATTTTCTATTAGGATAAAAATCGGACTATCTCATTCTCAATTAGGTCATACCCTTTCTCAATCTCCACTTGGGATTTGTAGCCCTATGGTTGGTTTCTATGTAGATTTACATAATACTCTATGGTATAATCCACAAAATCCTTCTTTAATTTGGATCACATAATAACACATAAATAATTAACTTAAAACATTGAAAAGTAAAAACACAAAATCACTTGGCACATATAAAAATTCATATCTTGTTTGTTAAGTTGCTTGCATACTTAAGTTACTAAGGATTGAAGATTCTTACGAACGAATCGTGAAAGCCTTAGAAAACTTTTTCTTTTCTTTTTCTTTCTTCGCGCTCTCCCTCTCTTTTTTTTTTTTCTATTTCTCACGGTTTCTTTTTCTTCTCTCTCTCTGAATTTGTGTGAATTGAAGTGCAACGACAAGTAGGTACTTATAGGTGTGATTAGATAAGGATAGCTACCTACTTGGAATTCTAATATGACTCTTGTTTAAAATTTAAATTGGACTTTCAACAAACAAACTTATTACGAAATTCTAATTTCAGAAAATCCTAACTACATAAGGATAAAATTCTAGTTTGGATATATGTAAAATTCAAGTTTTGTCTAAATACTTTTATATCAGATAATTTGATAAAAATTTTAATAGATGTCCAAAATAATATTAAAATTTAATTACATGTAAAACTCATACATATCCAATTATTAGGAATATTAATGCAAAGTCCCTAGAAAATGGTAAAGTTGCCAAGTTACCCTAAAATCTCAAAACTTGCATTTATTCCTTATAATATATTATATTGTGCATAATTTCAAGGTGTTACATGCAATGTTATATAATAAAGTCCAAGAAAATTTCAATTTTGATTTTATCACATACTTAATGGAGATAAATAAATATACCTACCATAAGAGTTGTGCTTGATAATCAAAAATTACTTTGAGAGCATGTTGATGTTCATATATAATCGTGTTTTGTCTCTTCGTCACTATGTCAACCTAGCATCACCGATATTAGATAATATTATTCTTAATTTCTTACTCAATCCTATTACATTTCTAACAATTATGTTATTCTACTTATTTTGAAACCACTCTTCCTTGACATAACTTCATATTTTTTACCTAAAAAGTTAAGAATATAATGGGAAAAAGATAGGTATTTCCTTATCGGAGTATTGAATTCTTTCTTCTTCAAGTGAAAAAAAAAATGATTGAACTAGATTTACACCAGTGATTGAGGGCATAGGGCTTGAATATCCTTAAAGAGAGCTAAATACACATGCCTCAACCTAATTGGTTACAAGTTTACTTCTAAATTTAATTGAAATTTTTATTTACAATTGTAATTTCACTAAAAAAAAATGGATCATGTTGTGTGTACATAATGATGTACACGGAGCCTTACACCCCTCACATAGAGGGGGATCCACACATAATAAAATATTTGTGGGTCCCTCTCCACATGAGAGGGGTGTAATCTATTTGGTACACTATAAGGTGTACAAATAGATTAATCAAAAAAAAATTAAGGAGATTCAAATTGAGCAAACTGTTGAAAAGTCAAATAAGAATCTTAGAGATCTGAACAAGCCTTTTCAATTTGAGGGAGCAAAATTTAATTGGTGTATGGGTAAATTCCTCTTCCAACTCACTCTTATCAAGGTAACCTATGTCCCGATGGAGAATAATCCCAACAAAATATGTACAGTAGGCACGAGCGACGATGAATATATTAAAGAATTAAGTCACAAGGTTTAGGGGCGGGTAGATGTGGGCGCCAGTAATGGGGCGTAATCCAAAAAGAATTAAGCCATAAGTACATTCTATTTTGACACCATGATTGACACTCCACTCACATGTGGTGGGGTCCATGATTATTTTAATCATGGGCCCCACTTTTTGCATGTGAGTGAAGTGCCAATTATGATGTCAAAAAAAATGTACTTGTAGCATCATTGAAATTTTTTTTTGATCTACTTATACGCCTGTCAAGCAAATATGGAAAGCCTTGTCGAGCTCCATTTTTTCTCTTCGAAATGGTAGATGGAAAATCTGTGGTTGAGCAAGTACAAGATTTTCTAATGATGGTCGTCGAAGTCTTATTGAAAAGCATCAAAATTGGTGACAATCTCATTGCAACTGGCCTAATTTACAAACTTCCATCACCATGGGAGAGTTCTAGAAAAAATGTGCCAAGAGCAAGACTACGTTGGCTTTATGACCTATATTCAGTTAGATTTTTTTTAAAAAAAAAAAATATTGTTTCCTTTATTTCACGTGCTTTTATTGAAAAAATATTGTTTCCTTTATTCCATGCGTTTTTTATTGAAAAATATTATTTCATTTATTCCACGCATTTTTATACTATTTCCACCTTTAAAAATATTGTTAGAGTTTTGATAGGTTCACCATATATAGTTGACTCTTCTTCACAAGCTAATTTATTATAAAAGTTAGAATAATTGTAAGAAACATAATTGTTGTAATTCCTTCTTCATTATAGTTTAATAAAATCTCCAATTTCTCTGCCAAATTAATTTTATATCTTTTTCTCTCATCTTTTTGTTGTAATCAATATTTCATATCGTACCGTAAAACCTTGTTCCACTTTAACAAGTGGGATCAGAGCTTTGGTTTTTTTTTTATTTGTTCTTGGTTCTTGTTCTTGATGGTAACCATGAAGTATGATATTCTACTTTCCAGCACTAGATTTTCGTTGTAGTAGGTGAAGATGCAAGCTGTACTCAATCAGATGGATTTGAATAGTGCATTGTTGAGAATTGATAAGATGTTCTCAACTTGGTCAACGAAGGAGAAACAACGTAAAGATCGAAAGACACTTTCACATATTCATCTTTATTTTTCGAATAATATTTGTTAGGATGTTTTGAAGGAGAAAACGGTGGCTGCGCCATGGTTAAAGTTGGAGCAATTGTGCATGACTAAGAGTCTAACCAACAAATTGCACATGAAGTAGTGTTTGTGTTCTTATCGCATCACAGAAGAATGATTGTTAGAAAATCACCCGACTGTTTTTAAGGAGATCGTGTCCGATTTGGAAACTCTAGATGTAAAGTATGATGAAGAAGATTTGACATTAATTCTTTTGTGTTCGTTGCCCATTTCGTTTACTTCTTTTATAGACACGATTTTATATAGTCTTGATACTCCCACTATTGAAGATGAATATGATGTTTTGTTTTCAAATGGAAGATAAAGCATCTGGTTGGATCGGAGGCTAGAGAAGAAGAATGTCTTATTGTTCATAGTGGTCACTAAAGGAACATGTCAAAATCTAATTTCAGTAATCAAGTTTGTTTTTACTGCAATAAGAAATGGCACATCAAAAGAGATTACAATAAGTTGTAGAATGAAAAAAATTTGGTTACAAATCATAAGAGAAAGCAATAAAAAACTACAGATGAAGTCGATGTTGTAGAGAACTACTTTAGTGATGGAGATGTGTTGGCTATTTCTAATGGCAAGTCCAAACTTGATGAGGATTAGATGTTGGATACAGCTTGTGCTTTTCACGTGTCCCAATCAGGATTTATTTTCAACATATGAAACAGTTTATGGTCATGAGATACAACGCACTTTGTCAAGTATCTGGTATTGGTACAGTCAAACTTAAGATAATGAATGGGACAGTTGGAACACTTGATTAGGTTCCACATGTTCCAAATTGGAAAAAAAATCTCTCTTCGTTGAGTACTCTTGATTCAAAATGGTACAAGTTCTTTGGTTGAAAAGGAGCTTTGAGAGTCTGTAAAGGTGTCCATGTTGTATTGGATGGGCAAAAAAAATCGCAGATATGCACTTACAAGGTTGTGCAGAATTTGTGAAGAACAATCAACAAGGGTTATTACTGTGATGGATATTCAGTTTAGTACAATATTGTTGGGATTTGTTTGAGGTCTATGTTGAAGAGTACAACTCAATCGAGTTCAGAGGATATAGGTAATACCTCTTTGCCACCACCTACGTTGCCATTGTATTCAATTACTAGGGACAGACCTAGTGAATATAGGTACGAAGATGCTGATTTTGTTGCGCATGCTTTAAGTGTATTTGAAGGTGTTGAGTTTGGCAATGGGCCTTTCACAAAAGTATTTGGTGTTGATTCAGTTTCAGAGTGTGTTTTGATTTTGTTTGGTAAATTTTAAATCATTTGTGATTTTTGTTGAACTCGAGGTAACTCTGCGGAGCAGTGCTTGGATTTATTTATCCTACCTGGATATTGTGGAAGAGATAGAGGATTTTTGGTTGGTTGGAGAAGTTAGTTTGATTCTCGTCGGAGAGTTCAGTTCATTCCTTGCAATTGATTTTTTTCTCCAAGTACAGAAAAATTTGTAGTTTCGTTCGTTACAATGGAGTTTTGTTAAGGTGGAGATTGTTGGGTTCGTGACCTAGATTCGATTGATTTTTTGAGAAAATATTGTTTCCTTTATTCTACTCGTTTTTATTGGAAAAATATTGTTTCATTTATTCCAAGTGTTTTTTATTGGAAAAATATTATTTTTAATTATTTCACACTTTTTTGATAATATTTTTATCGTTAAAAATATTTATTATTTTAATTATTTCACACTTTTTTGATAATATTTTTATCGTTAAAAATATTGTTAGAGTTTTGATGTGTCTTCTATATATAGTTGGCCCTTCTTTACAAACTAATTTATTACATATGTTAGAATAATGTGAAAAAACACAATTGTTGTAATTTTTTTTCTCTATTATAGTTGAATAAAATCTCCAATTCCTTCGTCAAATTAAATTTATGTCTTTGTGTTCATCTTGTTGTTGTAATCAATACTTCATATCGTGTCGTATAACTTTGTTCCTCTCTCAACAAAGTAGATATTCCTTAGAAACCCTGATCACATACATTAGCATGGAGAAAGAGGCTAGACGACAAGATGCGCTTATTTGAGATAGTAGCGAATCACCAAGGTAAATTTAATTTTTGTACGAAAATTTGCCAAGTAATCTAACTCCTAAAAAGATGCTATGTTCAAACCAATGGAGTAAGAACAAAAAGACATCCTGCTTAGCAAGTGAAAATTTGTTTTACGAGTGGCAAACAGTGGCGAATCTAGGAATTGGATCCAGTTAGGGCGGTCGTTGACCGTCGATCGTCAACAATCGTAATAACGACATCGTTTAATAAACACGATCGTGCATACTACATATTACTATATTTTCAATTAAGTCTCACAAATTGTTTCCACCATCATTTTTTTTTTTTTGAAATAGTTACTATAAAGAATTGGAATATATTTTCAATTAGCCAAGAACAGATTCCAAGTATAATGGACAAGATTTCAACCTTCGTTCATTATAAACTAAAAATAAATTTATGGGAGAGTTCGATTAGAAAATTCCAAGATGTTAGACTCTAAGAAGAAGCTAAGTTTTGGATCCAATTCGAAACAAGGAAAAACAAAGGCCAGATTCCCTTTGAAAATTCTAAGTTTTACCCATTAGTAATGTATTTCATTTATCTTCAAAAGCTATATATAATTTGGGTCCGAAATTCCAAATTGTCCAATAGGAGGAATTTCTAGTTTCTTAAGAAATTAACATAAAAAAAAATCATGCATAAAAAAATTGGATTCCACCATAAAGCATACGCAAGGCCTTTATTGTGAAATCATAACTCATAAATAATAAATCAAAAATGAATTAAGGAACAAAAACATAAAACAAAAACAAAAACAAAAACAAAAACAAAAACAAAGAAGAAGAAGAAGAATAAGAAGAAGAAGAGGATTAGAGGCTCGTGACACACGAGTCACTGTGAAGATGGTAACCAGCAACAATGCAAAGGTTGAGTGCCCGTGGCGAGTGCGCATCGATAGGGCAGCGGGAGAAAGGGAGAAAACTCAATTTTTGATTTGAATATTGCAAATTGTAATAGCTGAACATTTTGGGATTTGGATTAGAAATTTAAGTAATGGATTTGTTATATGAATTTCAATTGAAGCAACCTGATTGTATTGGGCCTAATTCTTTTTTTAAACAACATTAAACCAAAAAGAAAAGACCCAAAAAACTGTATAAAAAAATGGCCCAATTTTCTTATTCCTTTCATCTTCCTTGTTGGCTTCTTCCACTTGTTGCGGATTTCAAGCTTCTTCTTGGCTGGGTTGGCTTCCTGACGGCGACAGTAGATTCTAGAGGAGCCAGCATGCACGAAACTGAATAAAGAAAAAGGCCCCCCCAAAAAAATGATCTAATACATTTACTATTATCTTCATCTTCTAATTTCCACATTCCCACCTTCAACTTCAAGCTTCCTCCCTGCCTACACCCGGCGAGAGGCAGTAGTGGCAATTTCGACGGATCTAGCTTGGGTGGCCGCCCTAGCTCGCCAGAGGCTGGATCCGCCCTGGTGGCAAAAGCGAGAATATTTCTTGAGTTTGCAGATATTGGAAATCTTGAACATATGCCTTGCTAACCGAGGAGTCATTTTTTGGCTATTATAACTAATATCAATATGATTCAAAGTCTTGAAGGATGGTGGGCAGATTCTACTATTCAATTTCACCTGTGAGAGAGTTTTAACATTGAAATATGTGTTTTATACACCTTCCCAGGAGAAAGAATTTGATGTCAAGTTATCTTTTGAACAATGTTGGCTTCAAATAGCAATGACTGGACATCAATTCAAATTCTGAATTTTCAAATTGAGAGAGATCAATAAGTCTCACTATTTCTTAGATTCATGGATCTAATTCAATTCAGTGAGATCTTTCATTCAATTTTTTTTTCCCACCAATAACATTTTAAGCAAAGTTTATGCTTGCGATTGAATGTTTAAACTCAATGTTGACAACATGAATAAAAAACACTCCCTCTCTTCTTTAAATTTTTGACATGCTCTTTTATGTCATATTAATAGTAAATATGTGGAAATCATGAGTAGTTTGGCATTAATTTCTAACATAAAAAATGATTGAAAAATGTAAAACTTGTAGAGAAGTGAATATTACAAAATGACCTCATAAAAGTGTTGAAAATTATTTGAGTTAAATCACTAAAATTTTTGTGAATTTGAAGGGATTTTAACTCGTAGAGGAAATATGATTTTATCACTTTGTTTAGAATATTCCCATGTTTATTTTTTGAAAATTAAAAATGTTGCTTTTGATTATTTAAAAAAAATATAATTTCCTCATTAAGTTTAAAATAAATTCAATAGAAAGATTAAAATAATTTGAAGTAATAAATGTCGAGAAATCATTAAGAATAATCCTTGAAACAACACCATATTCACGTGCTTTTAAAGGTATAGCACAGAGGAAAAATAGAAATATTAAAAGGAGTATTTGGGTAAAATTATTAATAAACTTTTAGAAATAATGTTATTGCGTAAATGAAATGTGTGGTTAATAAATGGACAATATTTGTGAATACTTAATTGAAATTAATATTTAACTTTGACTTAATAAAAAAAATAACTTTTAAATTAATTTAAAAAAAAAAATTCTTTTAAATTTACACGAACAAAGGCAATAGATCTTACAAATGCTATGCTAGTGGATTCACGTGCAAATGTTTGGGGTTTTGCGGTTTTAACTGTTTGTTATGTGTTAAATAGAGTGCTAAATAAGAGACTAAAATTATACATTTTGAGGCGTGGAAGGGGGCATTAGTCAAATTTGGGATATCGTATGAGGATGCTTAGCTTTGTGAGGTTAAAAAATCCTAAAATACATAAATTAGGAACTAGAGACTTGTGCTTTCATTGGATAAGTGGCAAATGACATAGCAAGCCCCGCTAGATGTACAGAGGAGCATTTACATATGTTTTAACAGACATTTCACAATAGTGGGATCAGTATTTTTTTGACCAATTTTTTTTATTACATGGGGTTCCGCGTGGGGACCGACCCCATGTGAGGGATCTGTTCAGGGTCTGTAATGTCAAACCCTATACATCCAGTATTAGTCTAACATAGCCTACCATTTCTAGCATTGAAAAAAAAAAAAAACTAACTTTTTTAGTAGGTGACACTATTTGTCATGAGAAAATTTTCATTTTAAATTAAAATTAAAATTCAGCTGAGGTAAAGAAATTGAACAAAATATTTTGGAACCCAACTCTTCTACTTCTATTTAAAAAAGTAACAAAAAAAACTTCAAAAAAAAAAAAAAAGAAAAAAAAAAGAAAGAGTAAATTAAAGAGCTAGAGTAGAGAAAAAAATTGGTCTTTATTAGTTGTCATAATGTTTTGGGAAATGCAAATTTATATACATGAGTGATATATCACCTGATGCTATATTTTCGAAAGATGCCATAAACGATGAGATAGAATTACTAATTTCTAATAAAAGTTGAAAATTAGTTGTTGAAACATGATAGAAGTATAGACACTATAGAGCGAGACTTGCAGCATATGAATTTAAACAAAAAAACTGATTTAGACTTCATAGACACTTTTTTCTGATTACTAGGGAGACATCAAGTTATTTAAAATTTGGTTTATTTAAATGGCTATTCTGATGAAGAAATAGCCTCAAAGTGAAGAAAGCAAAGTGTGTAAATTTGTCTAAAATTTTTTATGCCTTAAAGCATGCTCCAAATGATGGCATCAAAAGTTTGATTACTACATGATCTAAAACTAAACAAGCATGATAAGTGCATGTATTATAAATCACATGTCATAATGTCTCTATGTGAATGATTTGTTGACTACAGATGGCTCTAATATTTTCGTAATCAATGAGATGAAAAATATGCTTAAGAGTCAATTTTACATAAAAGATTTTGAAGAGTCTTATTTTATTTTGAGCATGCTAGTTACAAAATAGCATGAATGACATTTTTATTGATCAGTCACATTATATTGAGAAAATATTAGCTATGTTGACTGCAAGCATGTTTCCAATCCCTTCGGGGGTGTTCTTTTCGTGTTTTAGTTTTGTGTTTTGAGTTTTGAATTCGTTTTGCGTTTTGTATTTTGGGTGTCCATTTTGAGATTGTTGAAAACTCCTTTTTTTTGTCGTTTTGAAAAAATATTCCCCAACCCGTGTTTTTTGAGTTTTGGCAGATTTGTAAAGAAAATAGCCAAAACATAAAAAAGTTATTTTTTGCTTTTTTCACAAAATTTTCAGGCGTTTTCAAAAATGGGAAAGAGATCGCGTTTTCAGTGTTTTGAAAAATCGAAAACAGAAAATGGCTTGAAAACAGCAAAGAGAATGCACCCTTCGATTCTAGCATTCACTTGTTCTTGTTGAAATTGAAATGATGTGATGAATATAAAGAATATGCCAACACGATTGGTAGATTAGGATTTGCAACTAATTGTACAAGATCTAATGTTGCATTTGCAGTACGAATGCATGGTAGTTTTACAAGAAAGCCATGTAAGAACATTGACATGTTGTTGATCGTGATATTTACTTCATACAAAAAGCTCTCACTTATTTTAGTTTTTATGGAAAGGTTTTCCTGATGTTGATGGTAAACATTGTTCGTGATTTTTCATCCGTGCATAGTTTTAAATTTTAAGGAAGTGCTATTTGTTGGAAATCTAAAAAAAAATAAAAAACCATTATTGCTAGCTCAACTATGAAAACCAAGATCCATTACTATAGCTTCATCTAGTGAGGAAGCAAATTGGCCAATGAGATTTATTACATGGGATTTCAGTTTAAAAACAATCAATATATCCTTTATTGATTCTTTTGATATCACTACTGCTATTGGTAGAGTGAATAATCGCTATTATAACGGTAAATCCAGGCTTAATTAACGTGAATTATGTTAAATCTTGGAATAATCTTATACATTCATTAACTAAGGTCTTAGAAAAAAAGGGCCTGAGTGAATCGAGGGGGATGAAACTTAAGCCTGTATCACCACGAGTCACGTATAAGGATTTCCACCCCGAGGATTAGAGATTCTATAACTGGTTTCAATTGGACAAATGAATTATAAGGATGCATTATTTATTTTAATTCGTCCCTATGTTGAAAGTGCATTAACCCCATAACATTTGTAGGGTCAAGTCATCTTTAAAACTCTTAATAAAATATGTAGCTCGTATGCATGAAGTGCAATAATTATAAAATACTATTATTAATAGAGTGTACGTATGTTAGTTTGAGAACGAGGCTGCTCTGTACGAGAATTTGGTTATTTTATTAACATGTACATTATTATTGTTGGAATATGAAGGACTGTGAAGTTGCATGATATTATGATGTCACAGAGTTATGGTAAAATGTTCGGACGGAATTCGCAATCGTATGGGATTGTTGACAAGTAATGGAAATCAGTGAGTTTTGAGTTTATCGTTCTCACAAGAAATAAAGTAAAATATCTAATTCAATAGCTTTTATCAAATTCGACGTCATGTAATATCAAAAGAGATGATTTCTATATTTTCTATACTAATCCCAAACTAAGAAGCTTGGTCAATCTGGATATTATAAAGTCCCGAAACAAACCGATTGAACCTCCAAAGAAAAGGCTCCTTTTTTCCTTCCATCTATTCCTTCTCTCTCTGGAGAGATTATTTAACTCTAAGCAATCTGCTGATGAAGAGATGAGTACACAAGCTCGAGAAACTGACAAGAAAAGGCCAAAAAAAAAAAAAAAAAACTGATATCACAGTTTCCCAGTTCTTGCATTTCCTCCAGTCATCGGAGGAAAATAATTGTTAGTTGTCTCATAAGTTTACATTTGACTTTGATCGTCCAAGTTTGGTTAATAAACATTCCAATACATTATTAAATAAATGTTCGACTATATTTACACAAGCATGGCTGTTTGAAGTTGCTGCATTTACTGATTATATCAAAGGTTTATCTTCTTCCACTTTGGATATGGAACTAAGGATGCTTCAGATTATAGATGATCACGATGAGCAAGAACCTGTTAAGAGACCAGAACTGTACTTCATCGAACTTCTACTGGATTCTTTATACATGAGATATCTTGCAGAAACAATTTTTAGTTTATCCAGACTGTAAACAGATTATTTTGAAGTGCAAATTTACTCATTTTCCTTGCTTTGGAAAATATCTTGCAGATATTTTTATTTGCACCACATGAGGCCTAACACACACAATAACAATATATGCTAAGTTGTAATGATGGCATCTGAAGACTAAAAATGTAAACTCTGAACCTTTTGAACTTGATTGGTACTTAGTATTGAACTAGATTGGACACTAGAATATACATGATTTTGACTTCTTGATCTTATTTAATTGTGTCCAGTACTGCACGATCCACATTACCAAAAACACTATCTAGGTTATGAAGACTTCTTTTGGAAATTTTCTGCCAGTTTTTTTCATATGATGAACTGTACTCTGGAGTTTTGTTTAATCCTTACTCTTTGTGCTGACCGGATTCATGGTGAAACTATTCAGTGCCAGTCAGGGTTACAGGATAAAGCACGGAAGCTTCTAGAACTCCAGTCAACAGTATGGCAAAAAGTAGATACCTTGTTTCAGAGTACGAGATGTATGGTTATTTTTCTTAGTAACTCATAATTTTGAATTTTGTTTAAACAATCCTCACTTCTTGTAATTTGCTCTCAGTTTCGTCTTTTAGAGAAATTCTCAATACATATTTGTTTGACATATTGGATCAGTTAATTCGGAAAAAGTTTACTATGTAAGGCAGCGTTTGAAGAATTGACCATTACTTTGATGCTTGCCTTTTGGTCTAAAGAGTAGTCAGAATCGAGTTAAATATACTGTCTTATATATGACTAGAGGGGAAAAAAACCTGGAAATGATTTCCGGACATATTGCCTTCTAAAGACTAGCCTCAGGTAAGAAACATATAAAAGTTGAAGAGGCATTGAGTTTCATCTGACTGATAACAGATTCTGAGAATTACTGAATTTCTGTATCTTTCGTTATTCATTTTCTCTACTCTAGTGAGCATCAACCAAAGTATTTTTCTGGTTGTGTGACTTTTTTGTCCACAAAGTATTATCTGCTGTTACATTAGTAGTATTCTCTTTCAGTTTTGAGTTAGTATTCATTAAGCTGAAAAATGTTCATCGTAGCCTTCAATTTTTTTTTTTTTAATTTATTTTTTTTTTACACGTTACCTTTTTTATAGCAAATAATGGTGCTCCCCAGGTTGATAGTTCACTATGACTGACTGTCATCTAACCGATCAAACGTGCCCTGTTAAAACTCCATTTGGTTTCGTTTCACCATTTTGAGCATGAGATATTAAAGTCCATTACTGTCTGATCGAAAGGATGACCACAAAACTGGATTCTAACTGTGAAGAAGGTATGGAAACGACCAAACAACCCTTCAGTTGTTCTAAAGATCAGCTTGAAACAACTTAAAATGGACAGATTTTAGCTTTGTCCTTGTGAAAACTAATAGCATATTATTAGCAATTTTTCAACTTTGAAATTCGACACTTGAATAAAATATTCAGCAACAATGGCTCACGCCTTATTTCATTGCTGATAGTATATCGTGTCTATTTTTCCTTGACAGACATGTTGGAAAGATTGAATTACAGTCATAATAATTCATGCAATTGACTTTCCCCAGCAACAGTGGCAAGGGATTACCCTATAAATGTTGCAAAATCATGCCAGAATCTTTTAATTGTTTAACCAATTTTATTGGTTCAAGAGACCAACATGCAATCCAAAATAAGTGATTTTTTCGAAGTTGTTTCATCATAAGGTGGTTTATTTTCTTCCTAAATAATTTTTAGCATTGTTGAATCCACCTTAATGCTTTAAAAGCATTCGACATAGAGTATTACAAAGCTTGTCATGTTTTCCCTTCCACTTTTAGTCAATATTGGTG
Source organism: Osmanthus fragrans (assembly GCA_019395295.1). Classification (NCBI taxonomy): domain Eukaryota; kingdom Viridiplantae; phylum Streptophyta; class Magnoliopsida; order Lamiales; family Oleaceae; genus Osmanthus; species Osmanthus fragrans. Next base: position 9,125,219 of record CM033349.1, read on the forward strand.
ATACTTTATGTTCAAAATAAGTGGGATGGCTTCATTTTATTTTTAGTCTTGATGGAGCAATTATTTTGTTTCAATTCTACGTGATTTATATTCAGTATGAACCGATATGAAAAATTTCAAGAAACTTGGCTTAAATTCCATCACTATTTCACAACATAAATGAAAGCACATTTATCCTTTTAATTGACATAGACCTCAGTCATCAAGATGAGATGCCACGTTGGAGATGGTCAGATTACTTGTATGTAAAAAAATATTTCTGATTTATAATTCAAACTAACAAAACAAAGTTCATTTTCACACACTATAACAAGATATACTTTTTGTACAATAAGATTCAGTTCAAAGCTTCTAAACAAGGAACTTTAGAGCAAAAGGCTCCATCTTTGAGAATGTTATAGTTCATCATTGTTTAGCAGGTAATTTTCTGCTGCTAACAGATAATAATTTCTTTGCCACCTTATCCACAAAATCAAAATAGCCATCTCTCCATGGTTTTTTGATCACTAAAATAAGGTAAGGAATGAGAATGCCTGCAGCAAATCCTAGGCCTATGCTAAGATAGAACAATCCATCGGTGAACTTGTCGTTGCTGTCATAATCGTTGCTCCCATTTTGTGTGTTGTTTCCACTCTTCGAGTCTTCATCGGTGCACTTCAACCCAAGGTGAGCTCCACAAAGGTCAGGGTTACCCTCAAAGGAGTATGCATCAAATGTTGACATCTTACCAGATTCAGGGATCTTACCTGATAAATTGTTGTTCGACAAATTGAGATAACTCATAAATGATAATGAAGTTATGCTCGAAGGAATGGGACCAGAGAGCTTATTTCTTGAAAGATCAAGGGATTGCAATTGGCGTAAGCTTGAAATGCTTTCTGGGATTTGGCCACTGATTTGATTTCTTGATAAATTCAAAACCATGAGGCCGTGCAATTTTGTCAATTCCTCTGGAATCTCTCCATACAAGCTGTTTCCAGATAGATCTATAGAGGTCAAGAGGGAGAGAGTCTTGGTGAACAACTGAGGTTGAATATTCAAATTGACAGCCAAGTTTTCTTCGAAGTAGAGACCTCTGTACTCCCCATGAAAGAGATATTTATTTATCCTTTGCTCTTGTGCCATGGCTTTTAGGTCTCCAAAGGCTGCTGAAATTCGCCCTGTGAAGTTGTTTTCAGCAAGATCAAGAACCTGGAGAGTAAAGTTCGAAAGCTCTGATGGGATTTCCCCTGAAAATGCATTTGACCTCAAGTTGAGGATTCTGAGACTGAAAAAGCCTACAGAAATCCATGGTGGAAGACTACCTTCTAACTGATTGTTTCCAAGATCCAGAGTCTCCATACTCGATAAATTTTTTAAAGAAGACGGTAGCTCACCCGAGATCATGTTGTCATTCAAGTGTAGCGACTGAAGCTGATTCAAGTGGCCTAGAGAATCTGGAATTGAACCAACAATGCGATTGTTTCCAAGGTCTAAGACTTTCAGACAAGGACAGTTTCCTACACTGGTAGGGACGCTTCCAGTTAAATTATTTCCCGAAAGATCAATCACCTGAAGTGACACCATATTTCCTATGTCATCTGGTATATGTCCTGAAAGGTTACCAGAAAGAGAGAGAAAAATCAAGTCTGGCATGACTTTACTGATATTCTGAGGAATGGGACCTCGGAATCTATTGTTTGACAGATCAAGTAGCTCTATTGGAACACCAGGAAGAGGAATGGATCCTTCGAAAATGTTGGAACTAAAATCTATATCCGCATATGGAATAACTTGAAATGAATTTGGCAGTTGACCTCCTAACTGATTGAAAGAGACATTAAGTAGTGAAAGATTAAACGAGAGGTCCCAGAACCAGTTAGGTATGGAACCCGAGATGCTTGAATTGGAGAGGCTGAGGTACATAAGCTCGTGCTGAGATTTAAGCCAAGCCGGAAATAAAGCTCCCAATTTGCAGGAGCCCATGTCAAGATTACGGATTTGGAATGGAGGAATCCAATCCAAGCTGACATTCAGAACAAAGGAATTGGAAGACAGAAGTAAAATTTTTAGCTTGCTTAGCTTGGAGAAATGTGCCTCGGTTAAAATGCCAGTTAGAGAATTAAGAGAAACATCAAGAAGAGACAAGTTTGAAAGTTGCCCTATACTCTCCGGTAGAGTTCCATTTAATTTGTTGCCTGCTAGATTTAAATCTGTCAAATTTTGGAGTGCCCCTAGAGATTCTGGTATAGGGCCTTCAAACAAGTTGGCAACAAGTGAAAGTTCCTCAAGATTTTTGAGCTCACCCAACCATTCTGGCAATCTACCAGTTAAGTTATTGCCGCTCAATTTTAAGTGAACCAAGTTGGGAAAAGGACTCTTGGAAAAACAGTCTTCCGACCCCTCAAGTATCTCAGGTAAACTTCCTGTCAATTTATTCCCAGATATATCGAAATTTACTAACTTGCAGAGCCTGCCAATTGTGCTTGGTATTCCGCCTTCAACAGAATTATCAAACAAATCAAAATCAGTGAGAGTTGTCATATTTCCAATGGAAGCAGGAAGTCTCCCGTGTACTTGATTCGATGCTAGATCAAGAACCTCTATCATTTTCCAGTTACCCTTGAAAAGTGATTAGCCGCTGGCACTAAGGTTGCCATTTGGGCAAGATTCAAGTATTTTAGATTCGGAAGATCACTGAACTCAAGTGGAATCCTTCCTCTAAGCATGCAATTACTCAAATCAACATAGACAAGGCTACTGATATTGACAAGCCAATCAGGGAACATTGAGTTGAAACTGTTAAAACTAAGGTCTATAACAGCAAGTGAAGTGAAATTAACGGAATCAAGAGATGAAATGGAACCGAACAAGAAACACGATGCAAGATGCAGCTCGGTTAAATGAGGCAACATGTTTAACATTTCCAGCCAATTCGACTCAACTAAAGAGAGGTCAACGAATTTCATTTCAAGATGTTTCAATGACGTAAGACCAGTTATCCATTGGAAACCATTAAGAGTTAAACTTAAAAATCCTGAAGAAACATCCAGATATTGCAAATTAGAGAGGTTTCCAAGATTTGGAGGGATAATACCACTGAATCCAGCATCGAACAGGTTCAGATACTGCAAATTCTTTATATTACCGAGAAATTCAGGAATCAGGACGCCATCGAATGTGTTAGAACTCAAGTCTAAATGCTGCAATGACTTGAGATTTAGCAATGAAGGCCTAATGTCTCCAAAAGTCTGGATATGGATTGTGAAGGTCTATTTTGGTAACAGAACCTGTAGCATTATTGCATCCAATGCCCCTCCAGATACAACAGTCGATACCATGCCACGACGAGAGTCGATTCTCAGGATCATTCAGGCCATTCTTGAAATCAAGAAGCGCTTCACGATCTGTGGCTCGACATTTTACATTATTAGCATTGCCATTGCCTACATTTTGTGTTGATATTGAACTAAAACTTGCAATAACAAGAATAATCACTAATAATCCCTCCATGGATTAATTTTTGACTGGAATCATGTACCTCAAGGTCTCTACATAAAGCCTTCATTTTCTTGATTTGCAAGGTAATTTCGTGTTCAACTAAAATACAAGAAAGACTTTTCATGGATAATATAGAATAATATTAAATTGTCCGATTAATTTGGCAGTATCGCAAGTACACAATATCTGAAGTCTGACTGAATGATAAAAATACTGGCACACAATTGAAACTTTTAAAGACAGTACAAAAAAGATGCCTACCCACATTTTTTAATGAATGATTAATGGAATTGGTTTATCAGTTTGCTAATGTGAGACGATCTATGAAGTCAACCATTAACCAGGATTGCGCAGCTTCATCGAGATGTTGCCAAAGGGTTCAGTACAAAAAAGATGCCTACCCACATTTTTTAATGAATATCATGGAATTATTTTATCAGTTTGCTAATGTGAAACGATCAATGAAGTCAACCATTAACCAGGATTGCGCAGCTTCGTCAAAATGTTGCCAAAGGGTTTGACACAGAAATGTACCTTATGTGTTGACATTATATTGAACAATATGATCTAAAAATTTAATCTGTTAGATAGAAGTATATCTGTATATTATTTTAATATTATCTTTAGCCGAGTAGATAATTTAGTTATATGAGTAATGCTATTTGTTAGCCGTCTATATGTGGCCGCGACTTCACAATTAATAAACAGTTAAAATCAGAGATTAACAAAAGAATTTGTTGCTAATCCATGAACAAAATTCCATCAGTTAGATTGTGTTTAATTATTTATTAATTGCAGGTTTGACTTCTTATAAGTACGATAGATTTTAATCTACTTAGGGTTCATTTGACATGGCTTTTGAAAAGTCAAAAAGAACTTTTGAGACTTAAAAGTTGCTTTTGGGACCATTTATTGGAATATTGTTCATTGTATATAATGAGGAGGGATTTGAAGTGATTAAATGTTGATCAACCATGAGAAAATCAAGCGAAAGCAAAATGAGAAGGAAAAACGGAGGTGGCCGGAAAATGGCCTATTGGGCACTGGCCCAGTGTAAATTTTTGTCCATTGGGATTTTGAGTTATAGTGTCTTCTCATCAAGATTCACACATTTTTGGCTTGGTGTTTACACATTATTGTGCATGGTTGTTGGAGTACTATATATAGGGTGATTTTCATGATTGAAAACATATCCTAAATATGAAATTTATACTATTGTATCCAAATCAAAAGATCAAACCTAGTTGCTATAATTTTGTTCTTAAGTTCATTTTCCAAGTTAGTTTGCTTGATTCAAACTTCGAATGAAGTTTTGATTATTCCTATAAACTATTTGCAATCGAAAGCCTTCAGGTACTTATCTCGATGGTGACAAAATATCGTTTGAGGCCATCGATTAATAATCATGTTCAAACCTTCCATTTGGTGGATTATTCTTGTTGCTGCTTACTTTGTTCTTCATCAACTTTTGATCAACAATCTCAAACGATATTTTCCACATGAAGAATGAGACAATCATGGCTATGATAAGGATGATGAATCAAGACCTTGTGAGGCTTGAAAATTCGACGGGTCGAACTTCACAAGATGGAAGGACAAATTGAAGTTTCTTCTTACAACATTGAAGATCCTCTATATTTTGGATCAGAACTTGGCACCATTGGAACCAACCCCAAATGAAATCGACGGAATAAAGGCAGAAAGAAAGAAAAGAAGAGAAGACGAATTGATAAGTAGATGACACATTCTGAACGCTCTCTTCGATCGCCTCTATGATCTCTACACAAATAATACCTCGACAAAGAAGATATGAGAATCGTTGAAAACCAAATATAAGACCGAAGAGGAAGGTACCAAAAAATTTCTAATTTCTAAGTATTTTGATTTAAATTTTTTTGGATAACTTGCCTTTGTTAGGATAAGTCCATGAGTTGCAAGTCATTGTCAATAAAATGAAGGTCTTGAAGATTGATATTTGTCACGCATTTTCTATAGCGTGATTTACACCGTGAGTGTACAGTATCAAGTTCTGTAATATATGAATGAAGTTAAAAGTGTTGAACCCACAGTGATTGTAATTTAATTTTATACTAAATACTACAATTGAATAGCTCTTATTTTATCTAGAAAACCGAATCATAAGATAAATGGTTTTAAACTAATCTAATGGTGAATATTGTGACAAATTCAACGATATCAAAAAAAGTTTGAAAAATTACTCAAGATAAGAAAGCATAGGATTTGATTTCACCTAACTATCAAATATGATTCTCAATTATCTAGTTATCTGTAATCAACTTTTCCATGTTTATAAGTAAGAACTCAATTGTATTTCCATCCACTCTCTCGAGTGCCAACTAGAATTTTTTTCCTAGATTTCAATTTCAATATCTCAATTTTGAATTAAAAATAAGAATTTATCAAGTTCATGGTTCTTTTATGGAGTAAGCTTCTAGATTCTACACTTTCACTCAAAACCCAAAAAATTTATGTTGTGTTAATCTTATGATTGCGCCTAAATTTTTATTTCTCGAGTGTCGAAATTGACTAGCATCTACTCATTCAATTAGTGCTCAATTAATTGAAAGTTTTAAAATCATAACACAAATAAACGAAATGGAAAATTTCATACAAATAATTCAAATAAATTCAAATCATACTCACAAGTTTTGGCTAATCAAACCCTAGAAGTATAGTTTAGTTCGTGATAAGAAACATGAAGTCTATACAATTCAAAATAAACAACATAAAGAAGAGAATAAAATCTAGTTTTGGGTAGATCTTCAATCGTCTTCCTTGATGTTGTTCTTGACTCCCTTTTATTGCTTGAATCTTACCTTCTTTTTTCCTAGTTGAATTTTCTCTTGAATTGTGGTATTTAGGTTTGTAGTTATAGTATTTTGAAGTCTTGGAAGAGTTAGGGTTGGATTGTACCAAGAAAAGAGTCCAAAAAATTCAAAATTATTTTTCTTACCCAGTGGCATTGCGGCGCCCAAGATGGGAGCTGCGTCTCCGCAATTCTATTAATTTTCAGCATTAGAGGCTACGGCGCCCAAGATGAGCGCTGCGGCGCCCACTTCAGGTGGAAAAATAGCAATGCGCATCTTTTAGTATTTTTATCATAACTTTTTCTCTCGATATTTGATTGAGGCGATCCAAGATGCGTTGGAAAGCTAACTCAAAGTTCTACAACTTCACGTCAGATATTATTTTCCAGTTAAAGTATTTTTATGTCGAAAATGGTCTTAATATGACACTAAAAATCTGGAGCATAACTTTTTCGATTGGAAATTGATGTGTGATTGCACTTTTATTATATTTCATCTGTTTGACTTTTTTCTTTATCCAATTGACTCTTAGCACTCTTTAATCTTCATTTCGAGGTTTGACACAAATTTTTAGTATTTGTACTTTAGTTCTCGAATTTTGGATCTCTTACAATTTAGTCATTTTCAATTTTGCTAACTTTTGCTTATTTCCTTCAATTTCATCAACCCCTATCACAACACCAAAACACACATTAAAATGCTATAAAACTCGTAGGAATTAGCTAAATATCAAGCTTAGATGATGCCTAAAGTATGAGTGAAATACACTCATCAATCTTCCCGAAACCTTTTAAGTTGGTGCAATTATTATGAAATTGTCATCCCTATAGAAGGGTTATAGGAAGATTTTTTTTTTTACAATTTCCAAGATTATTCTTTATAAGATATTCAAAAATATCTTCAAATTGAGAAAGAGTTAGGAAGGGTGTGTGAATAAGATGTTTGATGGTTTGTTTAGACGTTTGCAGTGACCACTAGTAGCATAATAGTACTAGAGAGTGGAGTGGGTGGAGGAATTAAATGAGCATTATGTCATTATAGGGTTTGTCTTCACTCTACGTACAACATCTCTGTTCAAAATCTGTTCGCAAGTTTAGACCACTCCCTATTTTTTTAAAATGAGTAATTTAGAGAGCTATTTTAAAATATTAATTTGAAAAAGCCTCCTATATCATAATTTTAAAAATTAACTGCTCAAAGTTTAAAATATAGAGCATTTAATTTTTAAAGGGTCTCTTTGAGATACTCCTAGAATATTTTTAAGAGACTTTTTTTTAAATAGCATATTCTATAATTTAGAGAGCATCTATAAATTTAAAGAGTGAAAATTTTGAAATACTTCAACAAACTCTTTATATTTAACATTTAATTTTATTATTCCCAAAAAATATTTTATTATTTTTCTCTATCTTTTATTTTAACTAACTTTTCTTTAGATTATTATATTATTTTCCTATATTGAAAATTGAAATACTTTGAATGCATTTAATTATAGAAAGTGAGTTTGACTCTTCAAATTTGGATAATCAAACATACTCTCTAAATAAAAATGTTAATTTTAAAAGCTTTTTGGAGCATGATTTTAAGGATTGCATTTTTAAAATAATGAGTATATCATGTTTAAATAATTTCTTGGAGGTGCTCTTAGTCTTCAAATGCCATGCATGTCAGAAGTCAAATTTGTCGAACTTAAGTTGCAACTCCACTTCACTAAAGGCAAGATCATGCTTTGAGAAATCATTTACCTCTATCGATCAAGCAAGATTTAGCAAAAATATATTATTCTGAAGTGTAATAATTAGGGAAAATTACCAAAATCCAAGCTTTGAAAATTTGGTTATTATAAATCAAGTTATTAAGATTTTTTTTATTTTTTTACAATAATCAGACATTAATTAAAAAACACTCATTTATATCTCTCTCTCACAACTTAAATATAATAAATCGTGGATTTGAGGTGAAGATGATAGTGGTGGTGAGTTGTGAATTTGAGGTAGTCACGGCGATTTGAGTGGGTTGATTGTGGTGGAGTGAGGTGGTGTGAGATTATGATATGTTAATTTGGTAATTAATATAAAAACATTTAATTTGCAACTACATTTATAATTGTGATATAGATAATGTGTATTTATGACTGTGTGATTATATTTTGTAACTGTGACCATATAATATGTGTTATTGTAATCATGACTTGTTAAATTAAATTATAAGTCACAAAATGGGATCATAATTAAAAAAAAAAAAAAAAAAATCTATAATTTAGAATTGAAAGAGTATCTGTAGGAGAGTGAAAGTGAGATAGAAGGCGAAAGAAACAATTATTTAATGATATACATTATGATATGACATTATTGATGAAAATATCCTAAATTAAATAATTTTCGTAAATTTCATTCACAGTAATATATCAATATAATTTATCACCTGATTTTTTGAAATATTTTTGTAAATTTGTTAGATGTGAAATTGTATGCTTAAAATATTGTAGTTATATACTTTTTCCCTAATAATTATGCAATCATCATAAATAATTGAATGTTAGAATACATGGATTGCACTTTTCTCTAGTTGCAGAGTTTTTTTCAAGGTTTTTAATACCCAATTGTGAAGTTCTCCAATAGATGTTTAAGATAGTGTCTATCCTTTTAGCTCCATCATTCTACGATTTTCTTTACCAAGGAGTTGTGGAAGAGATTCAAGGTATGCCTGTTTGAGATTAATATCATCAAGTCCTCCAAGAATATAATATTATTTCATGTTTTTTGGCTTGTAGGAACAACATTTTAATTGGAAGAATTCTTTGCAGGACTTTTTTTCGCATGGTTTGGTTTTCCACAAAACTCCCAATGTAGATTATCAAAGAAGTTGTCAAGATTCTGGGTCTTTGCCCATTGCCTTTGTCTATAGCTTCCAAGGGATATGAACCATTATTTCACAAGGCCCATGATCATTTCTATTGCTGCCTCTTAGGGCTAGTCACTCCACTAGATGGATGTAAAAAAGATATTTCATCATGGTGATCTTAAGGAGGACATTTACATGGCCCCTCCTCAGGGCCTCTTTTCCTCTCATTCTTCACAAGTCTGTAAATTGAAGAGCACTCTTTATGACTTAAAATAGACCTCCTAGGCATGGTTTGAGAAGTTTCGATCTACTATGCTACAATTTTCCTTTATCTTAACCCAGTATGACTCCTCTCTATTTTTGTACAAGACAACCAATGGTATTGTTTTTTACTTGTTTATGTAGATGATATTGTCATAATTGGCATGGATATTGAGTTGATCTCTCGACTTTAGCAACATCTACAGGCTATATTTCATATGAAGGATCTTGGTCTACTTACATATTATTTGGGTTTGGAAGAGTATACTAATTCCAAGGATATATTTTTGAACCAACATAAATATATCGAAGATCTGATCACTTTGGCAGGTCTTCATGATTCTTCCGTTGATACTCCTCTGGAAGTCAATGTGAAATACCATTGTGAAGAGGGTGATATATTATCTGATCTCACTATTTTTTGTCAATTGGTTGGCAGTCTCAATTACTTGACAATCACCCAACCTGATATATCATTTGTCGTCCAGCAAGTCAATCAGTTCATGCAAACTCCGTGACATCTCTATCTTACTGTTGTTTATCATATCATTAGGTATCTTCGAGGTACTACTTAGCATGGATTATTTTTTAACATTGGCTATCCTCTTCATCTTGTTATGCTCGGTGATGTGGATTGGACGGGGTGTATTGATACTCTTCGTTCGGTTACAAGTTGGTGTATGTTTCTTGGTGATTCTGTGATCTTCTGGAAGAGTAAAAAGCTAGCTCGTGTGTCTAAATCATTGACTAGATGTGAATATTAGGCCATATCAGCTGCTTGCTCTAAGATGTCTGGATTCGTAGGCTAATAGCTGAACTTGGTTTCTCTTAGTCTGATCCCACTTTTATTCACCCCGATAGCATAAGCGCTATTCAGATTGCTGCTAATCCTGTTTATCATGAATTTACGAAGCATATCGAAGTGGGCTATTATTCCATCTGTAAGGCTGTCGACTTTCGTGTTATTTATCTTCCTTATGTCTCTACTAATCTTTAGATCGCTGACATCTTCACCAAGATCATGACGAGACGTCATTTCTTTCTCGTGAGCAAATTGATGCTTCTTGATCATCCAACATCAATTTGAGTAAGGGAATGTTAGCTGTGCGAGCCTATTAAGGCATTGATTCTTAGCATTATTTAGGGAAAATATATTATATAGTTGGTAGCTTTTATTTTCTTTCCATACATGTATAGATACTATAAATAGACACCATCTATTTAAGAGAATGGACTCTCACAATGTGAGGTAATGAGTTCAATAATTCAAATTGATTAGGTCGTTGTTCTGAACAAATTTGTATCACGAGCAATAGAGAAATGTTCTCATTTCTTCCAAGTGTTGAATGGAGGAATTTTTTTTTGGATTGGGTAGTGAATGTGAGTAGGCATTCCAGACTTTAAAAGAACACAAGAAAAGCACCATTATTGGCTAAAATTGTAAATGAGGAAATGTTACTGCTATATTTAGCAGTTTCTAAAGTGGCAGTGAGTTCTATTCTGGTAAAAGATAAAGGGAAACAACAGTTACTAGTTTATTACGTAAGTAAAGCTCTACAAGGAGCATGAGCAAGATATCTAGATATGGAAAAATTGGCCTTTGCTTTAGTCATAACATCACAAAAATTGCGACCATACTTCTAAATAGAGGTGTCAAGACGGGCGGGCAGGCTAGACTCATGAAAACTAGCCCGGATCGACCCGTGACTCGAGCAGGCCATTCACGGGTCAAGGAGGTATGACTTGCGGGCTTCGTGGGATGTACCTTCACAGGCCGCGGTTAACTCGCTGGCCCGTGAAAAAAAAAATGAAAATATAAATAAATATATAATTTTTAAACAATTAAATTATAGTTAAGTAGGTGTCAACCTAGTTGAGATGTACTTATACTATAAATATTTGATAATAGTAATTAGAAATGCATTTAGTTGTTATTTGTTTAAGTTAAATTTAACTTTGCAAAGTTGTAAATAATTCATGTAACATTAAATTTGAATTCTATGTAACCATTTCTTGATGTAAATATGAATTTATCATTTTGTTCAATTCTTAGTTTACATTTAAAAAAAAAATATATATTTTTTGTTATAAATATGAAAAATTCTATATTTTTATAATTTTATTTTTACAATCATACGGGCCAAATCGGAACAAATTGCGACCCGTGACTCGCATGGGCTCGACCCGCATGGGTCAACAAGCGGGTTGGGTTGTAGTCCAAAATTTGTGGGTTGACCCGGAACCCGTAGCGGACGGACCTTTTTTCACGCGGGTCGTTACCGAGCTCATATGTTGGTGGACCGACCCGGTCCAGACCACCCGGATTGACACCTTCCAAAGCCATAATATTGAAGTACTAACCAATTTCACACTTAAACAAGCACTACAAAGACATGATATGTCAGGAAGGCTAATGAAATGGGCAACAAAATTGGGACAATTAGAGATAAGCTATAAGGGGCGATCCGCAGTCAAAGCAAAAGGGTTAACATGTTTTATTGTAGAACTATCGGATGTTCTCATCTCTCGAAAAAGTGCTTTAACAGAAAACATGAAAATTGTTAGTAGACGAATCGTCAAAAGACGCTAGTGTTAGGGCACGCATAATCCTGACGAACCTAGAAAAACACAAATTTAACTATGCATTAAGGTTCGAGTTTAAAGTAACCAACAATGTGGCTAAATATGAAGCTTTATTGGCCGACAAAGAAATGCATGCTCGAAGTATAAAAGTAAAAAGTGATTCGCAATTAGTGATAAATCAGGTGAACGAAAAATTTACGGTCAAAGATAAAATGATGGTTGCCTATCTTGCAGAGGTTACAAAGTCATCTTAGTACTTCAACAAATTTGAGTTATCTCAAATTCCTAGAGAGAAAAATGAATATGCAGATGTATTGTCAAAACTAGCAAGCACAAAGGGTGCAGATTTGTTCGAAATTGTACTTGTGAAATTGTTGCCAAAACCATTAGTTCACCAAAAATGGAAAGAAACTCCATGGATACAAGATAAACCCTCATGCATGCAAGAGATCATATCCTATCTAGAACTCGGGATGTTCCCTGAAGATAAAAAGGTAGCTCAAAAATTGTGGACAAGAGTTGTGATATATACACTAGATGGTGATATCTTAATCAAGCAAGAGTATACACTTTCTCTACCTTAGATGCGTAAATGAGGATGATGCGACGTATGTATTGAATGAGATACATGAGAGGTTATGCGAAAATCATGCCAATGGACACCCTATGGCACAAAGGCTTTGAAACAAGGATATTATTGGTCCAATATAAGAAAAGATGATATGAATTTCACTAGAAAGTGCGAAAAATGTCAGAAGATCTCATCCTTACCACGACAACCCATAAAGGAGCTAGTAAACGTCAATAGCCCTATTTCTTTACAAAATGGGGTGTTGACTTCGTTAGACTATTGTCCAAAGGAAGATCAAGTACGAGATTTATAATCATGACAGTGGATTATTTTACTAAGTGGGTAGAAGCGAAACCCTTTGCCAATATCATTGAAGCTAATGGTTGCAAATTTTTATGAAAAAACATAATCTGTCGATTCGAAGTACTTAACAATATCATCTCGGATGGTGGCAAACAATTCCAAGGAAAATGTTGAAAGCAATGTGCGATGAATTGGGGATCCGCAGGTATTTCTCCACTCCATATTATCCTCAAGCTAAAGGATAAGTAGAGACAGTGAATAAGAAAAAAAGAAAGTTGGATATGGTGAAGAGGTTATGGGCTGATGAACTATCGCAAAATTTATGGTCCTATTGCACCACCACAAAAAATTACTACTCAGCTTATGGGATGGAAGCCATGGTGCCAGTCAAAATTGATGCCAGTTGTGCGAGGAGAATGGGATGACGAAGAATGAAATGAAGAAGTTGTTAATCCTCTTTTGCGAGGCTCCAAGCATGGCTACATGCCAATCACACAGCAAGCGAACATAAGCCCGCACTCCACATCATTCGCCTATTTGGCAATTTTGGTCGAAACCTATGAAGAGGCAAAACCCATGTGCTGAGGCTGAACCCATATGAAAGATCAAACCCTAATAGATGAGGTGAGGCAAATAGAGGTTCTGCAAATGATATTCCATACAAGATCTTCCATTTATGGTTAACGTGACAACACACTGTTACAACTACTTTATCAAGTCAAATGTTAACTCTAGCGCCTATGTGCCAAGACTAGGGCTGTAAAAGGCCATAACTTTAAATGGAGTGAATTGCCCAAATAGTCAATGAACTTTACACCATACTTCCATAAGTCACTGAACTTTAAAAATCATCTAACTCATTATTGAACTTCCCAAAAGGTTTCCACGGGGTCACTGAACTTAAAAAATCTTCTCATTCATCACTAAACTTTGCAAAAAGTTTGCCAAGGATTATTAAATTAGTGATCCCTAGGAAACCTTTTGCAAAGTTCAGTGACCCCATGTGAATTTCTTACAAAGTTTAGTGATTAATTGAGTGATTTTTAAAGTTCAGTGACCCCGTGTAAACCTTTTGAAAAGTTCGGTGATGAGTTGGGTAATTTTTAAAGTTCAGTGACCTTGTGGAAGCATGATGTAAAGTTCAGTGACTATTTGGGCAATTCACTCCTTTAAATGTGTTTGAGCCTAGGATTGATCAATTGATGCCTATGATAAGGTGCCTCAGCCATTAGGATGAGCAGGGGCGGATGTAGTTTATGGCGAGCTAGAGCGGCTGCTCTAGCTGGATTCGCTGAAATTTTGGGCTGCTCCGGTGGCTAGGGAACAGAGGAAGACCGGAGAAGAAGGCTGAAGGGAAGAAGCTAGGAAAATGGAGCGAAGCGGCTGTGTTTCAAAAAAAAAAAAAAAAATTAGCCCATATCCAAGCCCAATTTATTTCCCCTAAGTGACCCCAGCCCAAAGCCCCAAACCAATTTCATTCCCATTCCCCCCAAATCCCAATTGCACAGCCACGATTGAGGACTGGAGGAGAAGATGAGAGATTCTCCAAATCCTTATTCTTCCAAATTTCCAGTATTCCAGTTGGTAGATTGAAGTCGAAGCCTCGAAGTCGAAGGCAGAAGCAAAAACCAGCTTTAATTAATTGGTTGGAGACTTGGAGAGTGCGTGGAGTTGAAGACTTGGAGTTCACAGTACGTGCGGTGTGCAGTTGGAGACTTGGAGGAGTTTGCTGGAGTTGCCGAGTTGGACTTTGGAGACTTGGAGCTGGACTGGAGTTCACTGGAGACTTCTGCTGTGGAGTTCACTGGATTGGAGACTGGAGTTCTATTCACTGGAGACTTGGAGTTAGCGATTGTCTTCGCCAGTCGCCTCTGCTTCATGACGACTTTGACTGAGGACTAAGGAGTACTTAGGAGGTAAGTTTGGTTTCTTTCTTCATTCTTCATTGAATTTTGCACTTTTCAGTTGATTGTTTGATTAACTCGTGATTTGTGAGCCTTGTGAGTTGTGATTGAGTTGTGTGACTACTGTGTTGTGCGACCGTGTGTGGACTGTGTGACTGTTTTTGTCACTGTTTGAGTGTGTTTGTACTCTGTGTTGTGTTGTGTGAGTCGTGTGACTGCCTTGATGACTTGTGAGTTGTGACTTGTGACTTGTGAATGTGCAGTGTTCTAAGTGGCCGGTGCTTCTGTGCGGTTCTCTACTTGTCTTTGTGATATTGGAATTGTGAAATTGTATATCAATTTTAATTGAAAATTAAATTGATAACATGGAGCTTTAATGATTAATTTATGAAATGTACAAGCTTATATGATTGCTAAGAGTGCATCTTATTGGTTCTTGAGAGAAATTTATATTTTTAGGCTTAATTGAATTTTCCCACTTTGGAGTTATTGATTCACTAGAGCAAAACTAATATGGATGAGTTGTGGTTGCTAAAGATATAAAAATTTGAATCTTCCATTTTAGCAGTGAATATTGGATGGAGATGTAAAAAATGATTCTTGTAGTTGACCCAAATTTGTTGATATATTAGGTTTAGTTAGTTGTTTGAATTGTTGATTTGGTAGTGCAAAGAAGTAGTAGAGTAATGAAAGAGGGGCAGTGGAAACTGTGAAACTTCCATAGATTTAGTAATGAATTGAATGGAGTGGTAAAAAAGAATTCTTGTAGCTAGCCCAAATTTCTTGAGAATAAGTTTTGTTTGCTGTTAGAAGTGTTGATAGTGAAAA
This sequence comes from Osmanthus fragrans, assembly GCA_019395295.1. Classification (NCBI taxonomy): domain Eukaryota; kingdom Viridiplantae; phylum Streptophyta; class Magnoliopsida; order Lamiales; family Oleaceae; genus Osmanthus; species Osmanthus fragrans. Next base: position 9,140,821 of record CM033349.1, read on the forward strand.
AGGGGCGGGGGAAGCCGTTAAAATTTTGTATATAATTTTTACGTTTTAATTCATTTAATGATTTTTAATATTATTTAATCAAAATCTAATAAACGATCGGGCTATTACGATCGTGGATTGTCGACGGTCAACGATCAATCTCCGCTCTAGTTGAACTTCGACGCTAGATTCGCCGCTGAGGATGAGGTCATATGTTTCTTCATCCAACAGTTCTTACTCATATCCTTCTACTGTAAAAGCTCATACATTGTACCATTCCAAATGTAATGTAAATTTAGACTCTCAAACTACAACTTTGTTATCTCTCACTTAAATCTTCCAAAGTCGAAATTTTTTATATCCAAAAGACTCATGTCTAAAGCATCTCCTAAACTCAAACACTTATATTATCAACTAACTTGACTATCGGAGTGCACGCGACTAACTCCACGCTACCGGGGAAGGCCACGTGTGACTAACTATTGTTCTAGTGTGCAGGAATTAGCTTACGTAGACGCGAGAGGAATTGAGATCTGTTAGCCACATTGGAAGTACAAAATCGAGGTCAACAAAAGCTATAAACATGAACCTAGAATTTATAGAGGAAAAGTGAGAAGATTCTCATATTAAGCTCGATGCATACTAGAAAAGATGGAAAGACATTTCAATTTCAAGGTTCGCAAGAAAAGCTTCAAAATAAGGGACTTGTTGCCAAAGAAAATATTTGTTGCAGACAAAGAGATGAGCACCAGTTCGCTGTCCAAAGTGGAAAGGACCATACATAGTAATTGAAATTATTGGATCAAGAACATATAAGCTTGCAAGAGAGTATGACGAATCTCTTAAACATCCTTGGAATAACATGTACACAAGAAAGTATTATTAATTAAACACAAGGACATTAAAGTTGAATGATTGTTTAACTTAAGCGAGTTAAATATAATAAATATAGTAACTTCTCATTGATATAAAGAAAGGTTACATGGCGAATAAATTCGCAAACTAATCAAGCATACATTACAGATTAACCTAATTAGGAGATACATCTAGCGAACTAATCAACTAAGATACATCCATTGTTCCTAACTTCGAGGGTTACCTAGGCTAAAAGATGAAAGGCAGACTGAAAGCATTTTAATGGAATCAAGTTTCGTGAAATGGAACGCGATTGCCTAATAGCTCATAGTGCAGACGTTAGTCAGGTCATCATCTTTCCACCATAGGCAACTTCTGAATCATATGCACCAATATTAGAGTCGCAAATGCTTGGCCACAGCATGGAGAAGGGAAGATTAGGTTAATCCTATAATATCGCTTGATTATATGAGATGTTAACAAGAAAAATGAAGAGAATTTATTAGGGAGAAGTTGTGGAATCAATAAAGGTGATGAAACTTCATTAATAATGTCTAAAATGATTCTTAGAGGAGGAGTGTATCCCCTAAAAAATTCAGTAAAATAATAAATATTAGAATACATTTCTCGTGGTAAAGAATAATCTAATTGATTAGAAGTACGGTGCATGCCCTTGTTTAGTGGGATTAAAATTAGATTTTTAGTAAATTTTGATAAAAGTTGATGAAATGTGTGATTGAAAAGTTGTGGATCCAATGAAATATGTGGTTAAAATTAATTGTTGACTTTAACTTAGATTAAAATTTACCAAACAAGGGCATAGATTTCAAAAGCATATCTCAACTATTGAATCCCAAAAGACTCAATGTCAGTTGTAGAATAATAAAGCAATCTTAATGTCGAAATATGAAGAGGCACACAAACAAAAAGACCCTGAACAAGCGTGGATGTCATGCACAATGAAAGGAGCAAGTCAAAAGGACATTTCATTTAACCACGCGTTAATTAGCATTAAAAGGTAAAATACGTTTCATCTAGCCAGGCATTAATTATTATTAAATGCATGAAAATTAAAACCGAAAAATCACAAAGCTTCAAGTTTGCGGTCCTAATATAAATAGTTAAGCTCGAACTTAGGGGACTGTTGCGGAATCAAGAAAATGAGCCTGCGAGCTTGCGCTCCTTGTGGGCGAAGGGCTAAGTGTACCTAACTAAAATATAGAAGAGCTCGCAGAAAAGGGGGGCTGAACCATCTGCTTGAACTATCAAGCGGGTAGAAACCGTCATTAAAACACACAATGATCAATTCACCACTAAGTGACCGCCACCCGTTCATTGCTAGAATGACTAAACTGCCTCAAAGCATAACAGAAAATTTATATACTCCCGTCTAAGAGGAGGAAAGCATACAAATTCAAATATCTCACTCTCAAATAACCATTTTCCGTCTTGCTCCTATTTGAGCATCAAAATCAGAGAGTTTAGGAGGAGAAAATCATGACAAGATGAGAGGAATTTGTTGGTTATAATTTTATAGTCAAAAGTTAGTTTCAACTCTGACTAATTTTAAACCATATTTTCCAGGCAAAGAAGTTTGGTCCAGTGGAGCCGATAGATATGTTGATGTTAGAGATGTTGCTTATGCACATATTCTAGCGCTGAGAACCTTTTAGCCAGCGGCAGATACTGTCTAGTAGGATCAGTTACAGATTCCTTTGAAACTCTAAAGATTTTAAATACGCATTACCTTTTCCTCCATCTCTCTGCAAAGTAAGTTTTCAATATGCACAACATTAATAAGTTCCTTTAATGAACATAATATGTATTGGGAAATTCATAACATATGGCTAAAGCTGAGAAATCCAATCAAGTTATAACTTTCAGATTTTTGGTTCTCACAAATGAAGGCAAGAGACTTAAATAGTATATATTTTACTCGCTGGTTATAAGTTAATATCATCATATTCTACATATTCTCTGACTTGATTATTAAGAAAAAAAGGGAGCAAATAAAATGGGGGAACTTTGGGCTCAAACTTAGACAGTAACAGCATAAAGAAGGGATGAGAGAGAGAGAGAGAGAGAGAGAGAGAGAGAGAGAGAGCAAAGTTCTAGTACAAAGGGATTTGATAGAATAAGTCGTATTTTCTAGGCTTGTTTGGATAGGACTCAACAGGACTAAAGAAAATAATGTGAAATACTCGTCCGTTTTCAAAGTAGCCATGTATATTTTTAACTTTCAATCTTATTGCAGTAGTACAGAGAATCATGTAGCGACACTCCTTACCAAGTTTCGAAGGAGAAGACAAAGAGTTTGATGCAGGAGGGTCCAAGTCAGATGTTGAGTTGTCAGATACTACATTAATGGCCCTAAAGTATCACGAGTTGGCAGATCGGTGCAAGGGCGGCAAGTCGCTTGATTTTTGTAATTGAGACATGATTTCATGATAACTTCGCATTTGTCTGTTTTTGACGAATTAGTAGTCCAATTTGATTGGAAACGGGCTAATTCCATCACTTAGGCGAATTGTTAAGCCTTCGTTTATGCCTTTGTTTACGCGTTTTTGCTATTTTTGGTAATATTTTCTTTGTCAATTTGAAAGGGAATATGAGGACGAATTTAGCCAGATTTTTGGCAGATTCTTTCTTTTATTAAGTATTTCATTATGGTATAATTATTAGAATTTTTGCTATTCTTGGCAATTTTCGATAATTTCGTTATTTGAGCTGTATAACCCGGCTTGTAGGTTATTTTCGAATTCATTGAATGATATAATAAACAAGTTGTTTTGTGTTCTTAGTTTTTCTCTCGAATTCTCCCTTGCAAATTAAATATCTGTTCGATCGGCCCGCAGAATAATCATTATTTTGCCCGACGTCATAATTAGGGCATAAATTTCACTCCTCTTGAGGTCAGCTTCAAGGACACTGTACCGTCTCAAGGAGAAGAACTTTCTCAGCTTCTAATATTATAATGGCTTTCTTTATTTTTTAAAATGTGTGAAATCTGTATTGTATTATAATAAATCTTTGTCCACTATGCAAAACAAATTTTCTGTTGTTTTCTGTCAATTGCTTTCCAATTTCTCCTGTTTGTCCATTCTGCTAAAAAAATCTTCATACTAAGCCACAAGGTAACGGCCAGTCCTAGATCACCTAGACATATAACTTGAATTCATTAGGTCAAGTTGGCTCAATGTATGTTTTAAAACATGGCACATTTTGTAAGATAGGTAGATTGAGTTTAATTACTACTACGCTCAAGTATTCAATTTAAATTGCTTGTATTCTAAAGAAATACGGAAAAAGGCTAGAAAATTCTGTTAGAGAAAAATAAGTTATTTGTGTATAGATTATCAATTAAAATTGTAATTTAATTTACATAAAATATAAGAAGAATATTAGAAAGACTGGCTTAAGAGTGTCGAGAAATACTTTGTCCTAAATTCGTTTGACCTTCCTTTTGTGCAGGGGCCAAACCTTTTGCAATTTGGGTTTATGCTTATGTCAAGATGAAACTATTGATTAAGACCTAGACATAGTCAATTTAGGTACAAATGTTTGAATTGTAAAACTTTGACTTGTAGTTTGGTTTCTGGATGAATATCCAACCCAGTTTAAATTTGCGAGAATCATGTTGTGTGAACTCACCTTTAAAACCTGACGACGTTCAAGTAGTTATGACCCTTAATGTATCAATCAAAAAATCAATTAGAACAGTAATATGCTCAATAGTCAAACAAAGAATCAATCAGATCATTAGAAAGGTGGTTGAAAAATATGATTTGTACTTGTCTTTGTTGGTAAATTCATAATTAATTATCTGGGCCACCCATATTAGAGGAGAGCAGTGTAAAGTTGTATAAAACTCCATAAGCGGCAGCATTGACAAGTTAGAGAAGATGAGCGGTGCAGGGAAGGTAGTGTGTGTGACAGGAGCCTCCGGCTATGTGGCATCCTGGCTCGTCAAGCTTTTGCTTGAGCATCATTACACTGTTAGAGCCACCATTCGCGACCTCAGTCAGTACTTAGTTTTCCTCTTTTGCTAGTAATAAAAAATATTGAAATTTTAGTAGTATTAAGAACTGTCAATGTCTATGCAAGAACACAAGTGGCCATGTTTTGTGATCAATAGTATCATTATTTATAATTCGACAGGGCATGTCTTGTTTTCATGTTTGTAAAGGCTTCAAATGTTACAGGTGATCCAAGGAAAGTTGCACACCTTAAGGAACTCGAAGGATCTAAGGAAAGATTACATCTATTCCAAGCAGATTTAAATGAAGACGGATCTTTTGATTCTGCAGTTGATGGTTGTGATGGTGTCTTTCATGCAGCATCACCCGTGTTCTCTTCAGTAACTGACCCTCAGGTCCATTTAACTTCTCTCTATAATTTAATATCGCCATACTTGCATTAGATAAGCTAGTTGTAGTAAAATAACCGTACATACTGCTTTGATGCTATTGCAATTTTGCTCGACTGAGATCCTTTCTGGTTTTTGTGATCTTCGTAAAAGGCAGGTTGTATAAAGTTTTGGGCTTACTAGCTATGTGCTTTGTTTCAGGCAGAACTTATAGAACCTGCAGTGAAGGGAACACTTAATGTTCTTAGATCATGCAGAAAAGTACCATCCGTCAAACGGGTTGTCTTAACATCATCTACGGCTGCAGTTATGGTCAACAAGAATCCTCCAAGCCCCGATGTTATAATTGACGAAACATATTTCTCAGATCCAGAAATTTGCAAGGAAAAAGAGGTGTGTGCATATCAGAATATCAGTGCTTTCATTTCTTTTCGGATTACCATCAAATGGTATTTGATTCGGATAATATATATTGAACAAAACTGTTTAAACAACCTTGTATTGTCAAATTAATATATATATATATATTAAGGATTTGTTAGTCTCTGAGTTTTTCAATGGTGTTAAAATTAAAAAAGTGCTGCTGCTTTTAGCTATGGTATCCCCTTTCAAAAACATTGGCAGAGGAGGCCGCGTGGAAATTTGCAAACGAAAATGGCACTGACTTGGTAGTGATGAATCCTTGCTTGGTATTTGGCCCACTTCTTCAGCCAACTCTCAATTTATCTTCTGAGATGATTTTGAACCTCGTTAGAGAAGGTATTTTCGGTACACAATCAAGATCACGATAATCTTTCAGTGTAGCATAGATTTCATTCCTTTGAATAGAGATATAATTTCATCATCACGGTGTCTGCAATTCATTTTCTTATTTGAATAATACCCTTAAATCAATCATCAGAAATCTTGTACAAGCAGACACCAAGCATCATCCGTTTGGGAAATTGAATAAAGAAAGATTTATATGTTTGTATATAATGTTTTGGAGGATTCTTTGTTTCTCTTGGCAGCACCTTCTGTCCAATATTTTACCAGCAAAAGCATATACTTTCCAAATGTTACTTTCTTTATTACTATGGTTTTCAAGATAGACGAAAGATATTTACACACATCGAGTATAAGAATCCTCGTACAAGAAGACATGATTTACATGGTAATGGTGCAACCTGCAAAAAAATGTCTTTCTTCTAATCAAACATTTGCATATTGATGTTGCAGGAAGGACGGAATCATCAGTTAACAGGTTTGTTGACGTAAGAGATGTTGCTCGTGCACATATTTTAGCATTGGAGAATCCTTCAGCTAGTGGCAGATACTGCCTTGTTGGTACATTACTATCAACTTCTGAAGTTCTTAAGATTTTACAGAAACTTTATCCTCGTCTCAACCATCTTGAGATGTAAGTATTCATTCTTTACTCTTCCATTATTATTATTATTATTATTTTTTGTTTCAAGAAAGGTCATTTTTTAACAAATCATACATGCCAAATGGGTTTTTGTTCAGTTTAGAACCTGAAGATGCTAATTTTTCTAATGTTCATCAATTTAAATTTTACAAGACTACAACCAAATATTTTCCTTCGCTTTGATGCTGACCTTTAATAGTTTTCCTGCTTAAAGCAAACTCTATCTTGATAGAATGATAGAAATAATTCGTACATGTTTGGTACAAAAATTGGAAATAAAACAGTCGAGAAGTTTCCCGTGCTTCCTACCAAACATGTATTTACTTTCTTCTGCTAATTAATTTGCAGCATTTTCTTCAACAACTAGTTTGAGTAAATGATCATCATTAAAGAGAGCTCATTATATTCTGTACTCTTTTTTTAACTTGGTATAAATGGCAGTATTGAAGAAAAGCTGAACAACCAATATCCTAATCAAGTGTCCCAGGAGAAGGCAAAAAATTTGGGCATCAGTTTTACTCCTTTTGAGATTAGTCTAGAGGACACCGTTGAAAGTCTCAAGGACAAGAATTTCCTGAGTTTCTAGGATACCATCAACACCATGGAACTGAAGTAATCTAATTCAACCAATATGTCCCTCCTCACCGTCGTTATGTGAAAGATCAGTTTCAGGAATGTGTTATGTACATATTCATCTCAGCTGGTCATTAAACTTTAATTAATCTCAATTGGTTGGCTGAACTTCAATATAGTTTTGATTGGGTCATTGGACTTCAATTCTGGCTTCAAATTCCACGACTCTGTCATACGTCCTCTCTCAAATTGATAAAAAATTGTTTAATTGAGAGTCATACTGTAACATATATATCGTCTACGTAATCACTGCATGACATACCAACTTATGACTATGTCACGTCATAAAAGTGTTAGACTAGTATAAAATAAAATAAAATGCACATTTTAACTTTTTATATTAAGACCCTGTCACAACTCTCATTTTTTCTATTTTCGTTTCTTGAGTACCACATAGGTAGCAATATGTGGAAGATTAGTTAGTTATGACTTTCAACAAAAAATAATTTTTATCAGTTAAAAAATTGAGACATATTAAAGTTAGAGGATCCAATTGAGATTTTGCTAAAAGTTCAGTGACTCGGATAAATATACGCCGAAATAATTTATGAATTTGATTGGGATTAATGATCTAAATAATTCCTTACGTGTGACCTATTGATCTACCATTAAAGCATGCACATAATTTAAAATTGCATATAAATAAGGATTTAAAGGTAATTTCCTTCTAAAAAATTTGAATTACATAACAATTTGTCTGCATTGTAGATACTAGTTACATTTCATTCAACGATCTTTGTATAAAATTAAAATGCTCGAGGGATTGTTCTTCTGATATTTGTTTTAAGTACATCAATTTTAATTGGAGTACGTCATACGTGTCTTTGCATAGAAAAAGAGCTACTATGCAACTTCGATGTAGTGCATAACTCAGTATAAGCATGTTCCATGTCCACATAAATACACGTAGTGTAGTCAAGACACGTTCCAAAACAAATTACATTACTGAAAAATTATTTCGAACTTAATGAAATTTTAGAATAATACAATTTATAATAAAATGAAGTGAGTTGATTGATTATCATTCATATTTTTAAATAAGCAAAAAATATAAAATATAAAATTATGGGAAAAATTGCCCCTCATTTCAAGGTATTAGCAAAATATTTTGATAAAATCGATCATCATGGACAAGATGTGCTAATATGCGATGAAAAAAGTTAAAGACATGAATGTGACAATATATAAAGGTTAAAACTTTCATTGCAGTTAAGATATAGTGCGCCAAATGAAAGTTGTGATGTGAATATAATCAATCTTTAACTCTTGATGAGAAATAAAATTTATTTTAGTCATAAAAAGTATACTACTTCAAGAATTTCTATTAAATAATATAGTAAAACAAAATAGGTAATTGGGGACCGCAGCCGCTCCTCCAAATGAATTTGACAAATAATTATAGTCATTTAAGTTAATATAACGGACTATATCTATTAAAACCTTTTAAAATCATCGTACCCACATCCATACATTCCATAATAAAGGTTTTAATAGATTTAAATCAACGGGTTATCTTAAATTAATGATAAAAACTTTTAGTAAAATTAATTGATAACAACCTCCTACATATTTTGTAGATATTACATGCAAACAGAGGCGAATCCAGGTCGGGAGGTTAGTTAGGACGGGATCAACTGTTGACCATTGACTTAAAGATCGTCATAGCGATGACTCAACTAAATCTTTTGACTTTGCAAGAACCCCTTTCGAAACATTTGAATAACACAGTATGCGACTGCAACACTTCATCCAAGTCTTTTTCTCCATTGTAAAATCTCACCAACGTATTTATTTCAATTCTTACATTAGGGTATGTTTGTTTCAGATTAAAATCTGATTTTAATCTAAGTCAAAATCAAACAATCAATATTAACCACGTCTTTTAGGGGTCTCACAACTTTTTAATCACACATTTCAAAAATTTCTATCACAATTTACTAAACATCTGATTTTAATTCTTACCAAACACCCTCTGAGCTTATGATCAAACAAAAATCACTAAAAATACCAAATTGGGCATCTCAGAAATTACAATAACTAATTATTAAATAATATAATTTGTGTTAAAAAATACGATTTCATTGAATCATTACTTATAAAATTATCATTCTATTCTTGCAGCACGTAAACAAAAAACGAGAATAAAAATTAGACGAAAATCAATTTAAAATGAAAATGGACTCTCAGGAAGCCATATTTTAAACCAATGTTTCATAATATTAGACATTTTAATAAAAATTAGAGAAAACTTAACTCATGATTAGAACTGCATTTGTCCCAATATCCAAATATTAGAGGACACTTGATTAAAAATTAGACCTGAGTTTTCCAAAACTTCATGTATTAGTGTCAAATTTATACGACTATAACACAAACGCAGTGCTGAAGACAAAGAAAATATATAACAGTATATAAAAAACTTACATGTCAGAGCGCCACGAGAGGACTTTATTCTTGTAGCAAGCAATGTCTAAGCGGATTCCTTGTTTCTTAAGGCGAACAACTGCCATGTTTATCAATCTTTTCTGCCCAATCGGCTGCACTAGAGTCTTCGATATTTCTGTTTCTCTAACTAGGTTTTGAATTGGGAGGATCTACCATTGCTGTTGAGTTGATCAAAGATGAATTGGGTGGCTTCTTGTGAAGAGTGAAGGGCTTTGGGAGGAAGAAGATGTAGTGGCGGTCAAGGAAATGAGACCCTCGCCTCCGTCGATAAGACTTGCAATTTTTGGTGACTCACGGTCGAGTATCAAGGAGGAGAGGAAAAGGAAAATTGGGGGGAAAACGACCCAAAACCCAACCAGCCAACCTTTTATCTTTCCAAGATGTTCTGCAAGATTGCAACCCAAGTTTCAACCTTTATGTCGACTGCCACTCCTTCTGCCGTCGAGCAAAGGTTCCAATGGATCCAGCTAGGGCAGTCGCCTTAGCTTGCCAGTAGCTGGATCCGCCACTGCGTGCAGATGTTACCTTTAGAGAGAAAAATTGAAATGCATCTACCACTTTCATTTTCTACTTAATGTCCCTTTTTTTCATAACTTTTTTCCTATCCATGCGGACGATTTTCTCTTCAAAGTATTACCAAATTCTCTCCATTCCTCTTGCATGAATGTTGAACATTGAGGCATTGTTAACAAACAAGACAAAATTGACAGGATTTTCTAGTTATTTTGACACCCGAATCTTTCTCATCAATATAGATAATAAGTTCTATATTATTATGAATTTCATCAATTATTCCTGGATGACACTTTAATAAGGAATAATGATATCCACTACCAATTGTGTTCAGTGTCAATCTGGATGGAAGCATTTGATAGGTCAATTTCATTATATCATATTTAGAGCTTGTTTGAACCTCATTAAAATGCTAAGAATGCATTTTTGAATAATAAATTATGAAAAATATGTAGTTAAAAAAATTGAGTTTGCGTGTAATATTATTTTATTGAATAATGTGTGATAGAAAATAAAATAGCGAAAAATATATTTTGTATAAAATGAGGATCAAACAACATCTTAGTTGAAATTGTTGACCTTGAAATTCGACGAGACACATGATCATCAAATCCAAACTCCACTTCCATCCAATATATGTGACATGCACACTTGGACAACAATACTGTTATTCGTACAGAAGAGGTTGACAGAATACTCACAATGGGGAACTTCACTTTTTTTTTTTTTTTACTTTTTTATTCACACGGACCCACGCGCATGTGAATGAATGTCAATATCTTCTGATAAATGAGCTTAATTCGATTGTTTAACATTAAATTATCTTTGAAATACACTAATTGTGAGCTTTTATACTAAAAGGAAATATGTGATGGTCATTCAATGCTTGACACGTGGTACCCCTAATGGTGCATTGGTCGAGCTAGGTAGGTGTCAATTACAACCATCATAGGATGTGACCATTTTATATCGGTTGAAAAGTAGTCACCTTATGTCATAGTCCTGGAAAAGTAGGTTGAAAAGTTGATTGAGCACATATGCTATAGGTTGTAAAATTTGTTAGTTGTATAGAGCATCTTTGTAAGGAAGAGTTATTGGTCAAGGCATTGTTTGTAGAAGATGCCTTATTAGGGGGCGGTTGATCAATTTGAAAATCCACTGTGACTTACCTCAGAAGTGACACTTCAAATAAATTGTCATCACCTCGAACAAGGTGCCTTAATAAGCTCATCCAGTTGCCTAATCGCTTCAGAGAGAGCTTAGGAGAGCAGAGATGATGTAGAGCATGGACCTTGTGTGGTTTCTCAATTTGCTTTTACTCAGCTAGCTGGTACGTGACTTGCTTCATAGGATGGGTCGTAACAAATACTATGATTGAATCTTACATACTTACAATTATTTTGAATAACCAAATGACCCTATTTTGTATAATTCCCAAGGAAAAAAAAAAAAAAAAAAACCTATTTTACTTTGGCAAATGAAAAAATAAAGTAGCTAGCTAAAAAATTTCTCGACAAATTTGTCATTAATTAAGGAGATCACGTCAGTTCAAAGTTAAAATATTCATGATCAAAGAAAATTTTTACAAGAAGAGGGCATGGGTGTATTAATTACACTTATTCCATTTGTACGGATTTTTTTTTTACAGAATTGCAATAGAAATTTTACAGTGCGGGTCCCATATTATTATAAAAAATCACTCAACCCAATCTCCAAGAACCCTACTACAAAAACAGGGCAAAAAAAAGGTAAAAAACACTCAGCCCAGATCTGATCAGATCTAAAATTAAAAAATTCAGATCTGAGACTAAGGTGCTGCTCACTTTAACTTCCTGTTTTTTACCCTGTTCAAGGGGTTTAACTCAATCCCCAATGTGTCTAATTTGTTGACATTCTGTCAACTACAATTTGTACAGGCAGAATTGCTCTATTAATTAATACAAAATAACGCAAGGAAAAAAAAAGAGGAAAGAGGAGAGTGTTCGTTGATGTGTTTGACTTTTATTAAAGAGCCTTCTAGCTTGAAATTCTCACCAATAAGCACTAGAGAAACTGTAACACTGTTTACATTCCAAACATGAACTCGTACTTTCCAAAGTTCTTGATTCTATTTTCACTTCTCTTAATTCCTCTGAGTTCATCTGCATCGCCTTTAAATCAAGAATCACAAGCTATAGAATCTTTGTTGAATCGTTTGGATGCCAAGAAACCATCTTTTTCAGTACAAGAATCTGCAGCCAAGAGTGTTCTTCACAGACTGCTTCCTTCCCATTTGTCCAGCTTTGAATTTAAGATTATCTCAAAGGTACAGAATATCATTTCCTTCGATTTCGTTTCTGGGTTTTTCTAATTTCAACGTGTTTTGATGCAATTGCAATAAATACTTCTAAGTTCTGAAAATGTTTGATTGTCTATGAAGCTGAGTGTATAGAAAGGTAATGTGGAATTTGTTTGCATTATCTATTTTTTTCTTCCTGGGGCTTTAAGTTTTTGAATTTTCTGTAGAAGTTTCAGTTTTGTCTTTTGCTTTCTTAAGAACTGTTATGATACACCCTTTAAGATTGACGTAGGGGATTAAGTTGTTTGAATTTGAATTTTGTTATGCCCAATAATGTTATGGTTATTTGTTTGCCATTTTTATGAATCAATTTTTCTTTGCCGAAAAAAGTAACTTAATGTGCAATTCATTGTTACTGATTTTCCCCTTTTATTTGGAACTTCAATAGGATACGCTTTGGAACAATCTCCCAAACTAAAGCAACATTTACAACTGATGAGACAATCACAATTAGGAGCCCAACTTTTATGGCTAATGAAAAATCACATGTAGAAACTATTTCTGGTGCATGATTAGTATGTAATATGCCCGTGTATTGTTATTAAACTATCTACATTGATGAAGTGTGGTATGCTGTATGTTAATGGATCCATAATCCTTCCGTCCGTGATATCATCCTTTTAATAGTACTTTTCGTGAATGATTAACAATTGATCTCATAAATTAGGATGTCTGCGGTGGAAGTAACTGCTTTCGAATAAGCAATTACAAGAGTTCAAGCAGAGATTCAGCTGAAATATTGTAAGTAGAATCTGATTATTGCAATCTTCTTCTCAAGGTCCTCTTTAAGTTCCTTTTTGAGTCATGTGCATCCTGTTTTGCTCTCTACATCCTTTTATCAAAATTTGGGATAAAATTTGTAATCTCTGCATATTTAGTTTTATGGTTAGTGGATTTTTGAGGTAAATTCTATCATTGGATGATATTTGTTATTTTTTTTTTCCTTTTGGGTATTATTCTGAGATTCCTTTCTACTGTATTTTTTGTTTTTGTTTCAATAAATGACGTGTAGCCTCCTCCTCCATGAAATCTTATCAGCACTACCATCAAATTCCCCAACGACAGTTGACACCACGATTCTTGAAATAATCTTCATTGATTACGTTCAGATTCTTGTTCTTTAAGAGTGGCTTTTGTTCAGATTCTTGAAATAATCTTTACTGATAGCATTTTGATAGATTTCACAGTTATCTTACTTGGACTAAAATGAAGTAAAGTATTGGAATATGTAATAATTTTGCATTATCTAGCTCATACATCATCAAAATAAAGATTTAATCATGACTCTGAATTCTCTGGGTTTTTCCTTTCCTCCTGCTCTAGGATACAAGGAACTACAGCAATTGAAATAACATCAGGCCTTCATTGGTATTTAAAGTACTGGTGTGGTGCTCATGTTTCCTGGGACAAGACTGGAGGTTCTCAACTTGCTTCAGTTCCCAAGCCAGGATCACTTCCACCTGTGAAAAATGAGGGAGTGATGATTAAGCGTCCTGTGCCATGGAACTATTACCAAAATGTTGTCACTTCCAGCTGTAAGAATCATTGTTGACCCTTCTTTTTGTTATCTTCTGTTTACTTCTTCAATCCCTACTTCTTGTTAGTTAACTTATTTCTCAACTATCTAGATGCAGTGAATATTATACTGTGTTGAGAGCATTGCATTTAATCTTCCCTTATACCTGATTGACAACAACAAGGAAAGTAATCTTGGGTAACTTATTGTTTTCTCACAAGTAGACTGACTACTTTGTTTCACTATAAAACCCTATCATCTAGCCATTGCTTTTTGCTTTTATGGTTGTGCAGTTGTGTATTCTTTCTCTTGTTGATTCTTTTGGTTTAACAAATATTCTTTGGTTCCTTTTACCAACTGAATATCCGTCTTTTGTCCGCAAACCATATCATAAGTAAAATTTTGATGTTTGAAACATGTCTCTCAGGCGGAAACACAAGCCAGTTTTTCTAATACTTGGTGAAGCTCCGGTAAAGTAGTTCTGACTGGCTGAATGCAGTACTAAACAGTAAAAGGATGGTGTTTATATAACCCTGTCAGGAAAAGAAAAGAAAGAAGGAATTCTTGGAGAAGAATGAAAGGAAAAATAACACTTCAGTCAATAATAGCAACAAACTACTAAGCCTTTATCCCAATAAATATGGGCCCACCACTACATCACCGGAAGATGCTATGCTCTTAAATCCTTTGTTTCCACTTTATACCATGTTATTTTTTCCATCATCCATCTTTTAACTTATTTTGTTGGAATCACATGGCCCTTGTGAATGGGAACTTCTATATGATCTTGTGAAAATATTACAGAGCCCAAAATTTGATAATAATAAAAAAAACATAATTGTGGGGTGGAGATCCTAAAGAATATTGGGAGAAGTGGTTCTTAAAACAGAAACACATATCTATTGGGTATCTTTGATGATATAATTGAATAGTCTTCCCCTCACCTATTCACTCGTCACGTTTATGAGTAGATAATTTCTTCTCTCATCCAGGAAAAAAGATTTTGATTTAAGTAACTATATACTTGTTTCTTTTTGTAAACATGAATTATGAAGTTCACACAAAAAATTGGAGTTAAAATTGATTAATTTTTCTGTATTTTATGCTCATTTAGAATTTGTGTTGTTATTAATTTATTTAGGTTTTTAGATTTTAAATTTATTGAAGCATACCTTTTTTTTCAAAAAAAATCTGTGGCTCGTTCTGTATTGACTTTTACTTTCTCTTTTCTCTGTTTTATTGAAATTGAACCATATAATGGAGAAGTTATAATTCATTTGAATGCTAACTTTTCACTCAGTAGAGAAACTTGAGAACTGAGATGCAACTTTCTTCCATTTTAGGTGGTTCAACAATCAAGATGTTTCACTAATGCAGTTTCTGTCTAAAGCTTAATAGAATTCTGTTATGCCATTTTCAGATTCCTATGTTTGGTGGGATTGGGAAAGATGGGAGAAGGAGATAGATTGGATGGCTCTTCAAGGAGTCAACTTACCTCTGGCATTTACTGGACAGGAATCCATCTGGCAAAAAGTTTTCTCAGTATGTAAAGAATGAAATAAGAATTTTTGTATTTCTTCATTGAATTGTACAAACCTATTACACCCTATTTATAGTACAACAATAAAAATAAAAAAAGGAAAAAATAATCTTCTAATTTAGGATACAAGAAATTAGCTTAACAATTCGCCTAAGTTATGGAAAGATTTAATCAATCATATATCAATCATGATCAATCATAATCAATCATGATTCATCATAATCATAATCAATCATGGTTAATCTCTAGATTTCTACACTCCCTTCAAATTGGACCGTAAATGTTGATCATAGCCAACTTGCAGATGAAATCATCAAAATTGTGCCTTGGTAATCCTTTGATGAAAATGTTCGCAGTTTGTTCTTTTGTAGGAACAAAGGTCATACAGATAACTCCGTCTTCCACATTTTCTTTGATGAAATGTTTATCTAATTCTACATGCTTAGTTCGGTCATGTTGAATGGGATTGAGAGAAATGTTGATATTAGCTTTGTTATCACAATAGAGTTTGATCGATAATCTTGTCGTGGCCTGTAGTTCTTCTAAAAGTTTCTTTAACTACAATCCTTCACATATCCCTTGTGCAACAGCTCTAAACTCAGCCTCAGCACTGCTTATGGCTACTACATTTACTTCTTCAAGTGACTAGGTTTCCTCGTACAAAAGTGCAATATCCATTACTAGACCTTCTATCCTCGGCTGAACCTGCCCAATTAGCATCTGTAAAGATCTCTAACTTCCCTTCTTTCACATCTCTTGAAAAATAAACCTTTACTCGGAGTCCCTTTGAGATACCTTAGCATCTTGTACACAGCTTCTAAGTGAGCTTCTTTTGGCGAGTGCATATGCTGGCTTACCACACTTACTGCAAAGGCAATATCAGGTCTAGTGTGTGACAAATAAATTAGTTTACCAACAAGCCTCTGATATCTCTCTTTCCATTGATTTTCCTGCATCTTTCATCCTTCAATGGGTGTGTCACTCGGCTTACAGTCGAGCATGTCTGTTTCAGTTAAGAGGTCAAGGACATATTTTCGCTGAAAGACACTGATCCCTTTCTTCGATCTAGCCACCTCTATTCCCAAGAAATATCACATTTGTCCCATATCCTTGACTTCAAATTCAGTGGCTAAGACCTTCTTTAATCTTTCCATCTCCTCGATATTATCTCTAGTTAGGATGATGTCGTCTACACATACAATTAAAATTGCCTTCTTCCCATTTTCTTGCTTGTAGAACATAATGTGATCTGATTGTCCATGACAATAACCTTTCCTTTTTATCACCTTTGAAAATCTATCAAACCATGCTCTAGGCAACTGTTTGAGTCCAAACAAGGACTTTTTCAACTTGCATACTTTGTTTTCTTCCTCCTTTTACAAAAACCTGGAAGTAGTGTCATGAAAACCTCATTTTCTAGTTTGCCATTCAAAAAGGCATTTTTTGTCTAATTGCTGAAGTGGTCAATCTAGGTTTGCGGCAAGGACAAAAGAACTCGGACTGTGTTCAACTTAGCCACAGGTGCAAAGGTTTTTGTGTAGTCAATGTCATAGGTTTGAGTAAATCATTTTGCAACAAGATGAGCCTTATACCTTTCTACCGTCCCTTCAACTCTGTACTTCACAGTAAATATGCATTTACAACCCGCTATTCTCTTCCCATGTGGTAAATTTATCACCTTCCAAGTTTCATTTTTTTCAAAGCCCTCATTTCCTCCATTACAGCTTCTCTCCATTTAGGAATCTCCAATACATCTTTGATGTTCTTAGGAATTTTCGCACTATCAAGGTTAGAAGTAAAAGCACGATACTCTGTGGACAATGCATTGTAGAATACATATTTTGAAATGGGATGGAGAGTACATGAACGAGGTTGTTTTCTGAGTGCAATAGGTAAATTAATATCACCAGTTTTAGGAGTATTAGAGAGATGTTCTATTACCTGATCCGACCTAGGGAAAGACTTTTGGCTGTACGGAGTTGCCACTGGTTCAGACTCAATCGGTACCTCAGATGTGAGATTTTCATTAGGCCTTGATTTTGGCTTTCATGAAATAAACTAGTACCTCTTTGTTTTGCTATATTTCTACACATTCCTCTGACTGTAAACTTCTTTTTGTAACCGGCAAAAGGTGATGGTGTGATAGAATCAGTGTTTGGGGAACAATCAAAGAAAGAGTCACTAGCCGAATGATTCAAGATCCGAGATTCACTTAAATTCTCCCTCCTGAATTGAGGATTTCGGGTAAAAAGGAGTGGTTTCAAAGAATGTTACATCAAGACTGACAAATGTGCGATGTGATACGGGATCATAGCACTTGTAACCTCTTTGAGTAGGTGAATAACCAAGAAAAACACATTTTATGGCTCAAGGTTCTAGCTTAGTTTGCTGGGGTTTATAGACATGTACAAATGCTGTACAGCCAAAGATTTTAAGGGAGAGAGCAGAACTAAGTCAAGAGTGAGGAAAGACATGTACAAATGCTGTACAACCAAAGATTTTAAGGGGAAGAGCAGAACTAAGTCAAGAGTGAGGAAAGACATCTTGAAATTTTTGAAGAGGGGTGATAAATGAAAGGACTCGACTAGCTATTCTGTTTATGAGATAGGTTGCAGTCAAGATATCATCATCCCAAAATTTTTTTGGCAGGTTGCTAGTGAACATTAGGGCACGAGCTACATCAAAGATGTGACTATTTTTTCGTTCAGCAATCCCATTTTGTTTAGGGTTGTCGACACATGAATTCTGGTGAATAATGCCATGTTCATGAAGATAAAGACTCAAACAATGATTGAAATATTCAGTACCATTGTCGGTACGTAAAATTTGTATTTTGGTGTTGAATTGCGTTTGGATCATAGAATGAAAATTGATAAAAGCAGAACGGACTTCAGTTTTATCTTTCAGCAAATAGACACAACAAAGTCTTGTATGGTCATCTATGAATGTGATAAACCATTTTGTATGTGTTCGACTAGGAATATGAGAAAGACCATAAACATCACTGACACGCGAAAATGTGTTCCACTTATAGTACCGTAAGTATACGGTTCGTTTCAAGTAATAAATTGGATTTTTAAATTCAAGTATCGTTCTCACAGAGATTTAATAGTTTAATTCTATCTAATTCGACTTTAACCAAAACAAAATACGTTTTTGTGTTTTTGTAACTAAATTGCAGTAAACTAGAAGCTACTTATGCAAAAGTGAATGAATTAACTAAATGAATGCAAATTTCACTACGTGCAATAATATAATTAAATGCAAAGTTGAGATAATAATCAAATAAAAGGCGTACTAGGTTCGTGAATCCCCATATAACGATCTATTTCGACCCTAGTTCTACAATTTGACAACACGTTTGAATTATGACGAATCAATAATTCTTTTTTATTCAAGACTCTCTTTCGATTAAATTTGAACCTATTTTCATATACGACACCGACTATATCTCTATGACGGAAGCAAATATACAAAAATGCATGGAGTGTTATGAACACTTAGAGATTCATGTAAAGTATAGCGGTATATTTCTATCCCCTATCGAACCCTACGATGATTTATACCCTGTTTAATCTATTTTTCCTCTTTCGAATGGATGAAATAAATCACAACAATGCACAATAATTATGGATAAAATTCAATGTATATAAACCATTCATCAATCCAAAATGCGTTTTAACGTCAAATATATAAAACTAGGAATTAAAATATCATATTACATGGTTCATTGTTCGCCTAACACTATAAAATCTAGCCTAACATGATAAAACTAAGAAAAAAAACTAATAAGAGAAGACATCACCCTATCAAATCTTGAAGTGAAATTTTGAATCTTGAAATCAATCTTCTCGTTCTTCACCTTCTTCCTGCTCTTCAATATGTCCCAAGTAGTAGAATAATGTGTCACTTTCGTTTTTGGATGAGATTAGGGCTTTAAAGGGGTCCTAGATTGGTTTCCATAAGATGTTGAATCAAATAAGGAAAGCAGAAAATTCGCTCCAGAAATGAACTATGCGATCGCATAGAGTAATTCTATGCGGTCGCATAGCCTCATAGTATAACCTACTTTTCAAAACTTGCATTTTAGTCCCTGAATTCTGTTCCTTCATTCTTGAGCTCCTTTCAACTTTCTTCTTTTTGTGCTTCGTATCATTACTCAATTTGTCTTTGGCTCTCTTAGATTCTCGATTTGCTCTGCGGATCAACTTTTGAATAATTGCACTCAGGTCCCTGAATTTTCGTTTTCTTCTACTTTGGTCCTTTTTCGCTCATTTTCGCTTATATTTCATTCCATCCATAAATGTAGTCCTACAAACACAAATTATACCGAATTAAGCCATATTTCAATATATACATTCACAATTAGCCATATTTTGTGGCCTAAATAAGTGTGTAAAATGCACTTATCAATCACTGTGAATCATAGTGAACGACTTAGTAGGTTTGTATGTGGACTTTGGAAATGAAGTACGATGATGTTTTGCAAGTTCACACCCTTCACATTAAATATCAAGAAATAATTTATTGGACCAAAGAGTAGGAAATAAATATCGCAAATACTTAAAATTTGGATGACCCATCCTAGAATGTCATAATAGGAGTTCACAATTCTTAGAGGAAAAAATAGAATCACAGATAGCATTTTGACACTGGTTACTCACTTTAGCCTGCTCAAAGTAGTATAGTCCCTTACACTCTTTAGCACTGCCAATTATCGTCTCCGATGACAGGTCTTGAAAGACACAATGGGAGGAAAGAAATTTAGCGGAGCAGTTGGAGTGTTTAGTCGGTTGACTTATAGACAATAGATTACAAGATAATTTTGGAACATGGAGAACTGAATTTAAAGTGATAGAATAGGAAATACGGATACTTAATTTGCCTGCAACAGGAGAAAGGGATCCATCTGCAATTTTTACTTTCATATTTTCAGCACATGGTGAATACATTGAAAATAGATGATGAGAATCAGTCATATGGTCAAATGCTCCTGAATCTGTAATCCGGGGAGTATGAGTACGGGAGGTGGTTAAGGCTTTCAAGGGATTACCTCTATGGGCAAAGGAACCAGAATGAATGTTTTTTGATAACTGACCAGAGGATTGAAGGGTAGCAATCATCTCCATGATTTTTTCTAATTGATCCAAATTTGAAGTGCTGCTGCCTGGAGTGGACGGAGGCGTCCTTGTTGTTAGCTCAGTTAAGGAGAAAATAAGAATTTTTGTATTTCTTCATTGAATCGTACAAACCTATTACACCTTATTTATAGTACAACAATAAAAATAAAAAAAGGAAAAAATAATCTTCTAATTTAGGATACAAGAAATTAGCCTAACAATCCGCCTAAGTTATGGAAATATTTAATCAATTATATATCATCACGATCAATCATATATCAATCATGATTAATTTCTAGATTTCTACAGTATGTATTTAACATCAGCAACAAAATTCATTTTGTCAGTCAAGTTTAAGAGGATTAATCTTTAAACTTATAGAGAAATGCAATCTATATGTTTGATCTCTTTGTGAAAGTATCTTGTCATACGAAAAATTATTAGCTTCAAGATTGGAAGTTTCAAATCGTTGTACCTCATCAAGGACTCTGCAATTCGTGAACTGAAATTTTCTTTCTTATATGCACAAACTGTAGCACTTATAAACATTTAAACAGTTACTAGACCTTTTCTATTGAAACCCTATTGAATAGGTCTTTCACTAACTTCTTAGCTCATTACAAACTGCTTGAAGTGTAGAACTAAAAAATATTTATAATTCTCTGCTATATTGATATACTCATTGATAATTGTGATTGATTTATGTCATTCTAGTTATTGGCTGATGCCTTACTGAAATAGGTTTTTCATGATCAAAAGTTACTAGTAGCCTACTTAACATTTTCATGTCTTTCCGCATTTCCTTCACTTAAAATTTGATGAGTGAAAACATATGATGCAAGCACATATGATTGGCTCCAAGAAACCTCTCACTTGTTTTCTCGGCTACATAAGTTTTGACTTGACAATTTTTAGGTACACAAGCATATTCCTGGCTTTTTTATTGACTTTGTTCTGTATCTAGAGAAGTCTAGTCCTCTACTTCTGATCCTCATCATTTGACTGCAGGATTTCAATATTACGAAGAAGGATTTGGATGATTTCTTTGGTGGACCTGCCTTTCTTGCTTGGGCTCGCATGGGTAATTTACATGGGTAGGTATTTGAACCCTGGTTGATGCTGTTATAGATCATCCATAAGGTGATTACTCAAGGAAGTGGATAAAAAAAAAAGAGTCAGTTATGCTTCAGTCTTTTTTTCAACCCTCTATCTATCATTTTAACTTCCATCAACAAGGGGATTAGATTTTATTCCTTAAGTGTTTCTCTTGCAATTCTATCCTTTTCAATCTACCTTTTACATTGAATGTTGTCAATCAATAAACATAGATGTCATCAAGGTAGGATGGATCATCAGTTTTTGATGGATATAAAAGGAATTGGATGATGTTGCTTATTAGCCAAAGGCTATGGCCGGCTAACAGGAATATTGACATTCTGTTTCTATTGGAAAGGGTAAGCATTTTCATCTCTTTCCTTCAAAACATTCTCCATTAATTTGCAGAGACCTGCCTTGTACCTAGATGCTTACCAATGAGATAGAGGATCAGATAATCAATTGCATCTTTGCTAAATTTACTGCAGTTTTTATCTTAATTTGTGTTCCCAACTAACTTATCAACGTGTACATAATTTTACAGAAAACATATGAAATATATATCCTTACCAGATTCTAGTTTTTTGTCATTCTATTTGTTTACTGTTGAAGGAGGGAAACACACACTGTCATGTGTTGCTTGTCCTTTGACAGTTGAAATTGCATCGTGTAAATATATATTTGGGCCTTGGATAACTTAATTTTTGAAAAAGTTTTTCCACTTATTCTTTCCTTATTACAATCGAACTTTCATCTCACCAAGATTTTTAAACTGCAATTTATATTATATTACAGATGGGGTGGACCTTTGACGCAAAATTGGTTAAATAAACAATTGATATTGCAAAAACAGATATTAACCAGAATGGTAGAGCTCGGGATGACCCCAGGTATGCTTCAGCTGCAACCTAATTGTCCCCTTTTCCTTCCCCTCTCCTACAAACCCGAACAAGAAGCTGCTTCCAGATTTAAATTGAGCTCCATGTTACTTATCTGAATTCTCATGTACATATGAAAGACAAGCAATTTTTTTTGGCTGATCAACTAAATACTTGCTGTTTTGATAGTGCTCCCATCATTCTCCGGGAATGTTCCAGCTGCATTAAAAACAATATTCTCCTCGGCAAACATAACTAGACTCGGGGACTGGTATTTTGCTCCTTTTGGCTCTTGGGTATCTGTAATTATCTTACATTGAAAATCCGTGCATTTTGCTATTATTTGTAGCTTACTTTTATGCTTTCTTTTCTGTGTTCCATTTTAAAGATGCTGTCACTTTTTTATCAAACTATGCCTGATAAGATTCTATTATTTGTCAACCACCTTAGTTTTTTCTCTTGCTCCAGTAAATTTTATATTAAAGAAAATGGCAAAGACAATGAAGAGACAATATAATCCCATATAATCCAATATACTCTTGTGACATTGAAATGCAAATTGTACTTCCAGGAAAACAAAAGGCTCCACATTGTCAGGAATTTTTTGTCGAAGGACGCATGATTTATCACTATGGTCCTTCAAATAAAAGTATTTGTGCCTAAACACAAATTGCATCTATTTGAGTGACAAGCTGCACCGTAAGTTTGCTTGTACCATTTAGATGTGTAGATAGTACGAGATCTTTTAAAGAATATTAAAGACCATAAAAAGATAATATGAGTGATGGTTTTAGGGGTGGGCTGGGGGAGAGTTGTTGAGATAATACTTCATTGCATGGAGGGGCTGACATTTAAATTGGGACATACTGAAAGGGTCTTTGGAATTTTAAAAGAAAAAATGATAGACAAGTTTGTTATGACTGTCTTTCTCTACTAGATCAGCAGTTATCCGCCTCACATCTTTTGTCTTTAAGTTAATTATGTGAAATCATGCTATAGAAGAAGATATGATTTTCTTTTATACTTTCAATTAAATTACACTTGAAATTTCTCGTGTCTTTGTGCTGAAAATCATACTTTGAAATTCTAATTTGTATACGAAGTTTATCTCATGCTACTTTAGTTTTGCTAATCAAAACTGTTCTCTTTATTATAGGAACACCGTTGATGGTGATCCTCGATGGTGCTGTACTTATCTTCTTGATCCTGCTGACCCTTTATTTATTAAAATTGGAGAAGCATTCATTAAGCAACAGATCAAAGGTGAGGTATTTGCCTGTCATTAATTTTACTGATTTGAAATGATCTTTGGCACTATTTTACTGAATTGAATTCTGTTCATCCTGATAGCTCTTGTAGTCGTCTCTCTCTTTCTCACACTTGCTGACTCAGTCTTTTGCAACTTATCCTTCTCAGTACACTTTGATGGATTTGCATGTATTGACTATCTAAATAAAGCACCAAGTGGGACAGTAACCTGTTTTGAATTCAAAGAAATAATCCATCACCATGTAATAATTTGGAGTACACAGGGCTCATTGCGTGTCACAACTTCTGAAAAAAAAAATTTATGCAAATTAAGTATTTAGGCATATGTTTCCTTTCCTTTTCATTTTTCTGACTCTACAATTGATATTTGGAACTTTCTTCAAATAAAATCTTCTTTGAGTAATAATTTTGCATTTCTATGTATTAGATTCATTGACCCTTTTTTCTGGTTTTTTTTATATATTTGTTGCAGAATATGGAGATGTCACAAACATTTATAGTTGGTAATTCTTTTTAATCAGTTTCACTAGATTTATTTCTTGTATCTGGATCATAGATCAGCTTAGAGAATGTCTTTTATATCTTCTTAATCTTATAAAGCATCTTCCCAACTATATGTAATCTAACTGGGTGTAAAAGAGGTTTGTAGTTGTAGTCGGTTGGGCACGTTATGCATTTTTCTTGGTTCTCCTTTTGATGATTCTAATTCATTGACATTTGAGAAATTTATAGAATTTATCAGCCACCAGAAGCATTATTTAAGCCAGGCAAGCTGACTTCAAATGGCTTTATGAAATGTACATAAAAATAAAAATAAAAATTGCAGTCTTAGTTATTTGTTCCATATACGCATCAAATATTGCATAACACAGTAACCAGGTTGTAGCTTCCCATTTGGGTATTAATGAGAAGCATGGCATTACCAGCAGCTATTCCTGATAAAAAACTTTTGTAAGCTTAGAAGTATAACTTAATGATAGAAGCATGTACATTTATGCGCAATGTTTCTGCCACTTAGAAAGGTCTTTTGGACTCTTGGACAGCATCTGAAATCTGCAAGTGAGGTCTAAAGGTTTTGAAACTTGATTGAGCCTCCTTGGACATTTCTTAATTATGGAATGTGTTTTAAGCCCTCATGGAGGTTGTGTCGTATTTTCATAGCAAGATTAGATATCTTTAGGGGAAAGTTGGATTTAGAATTTCAGAAGTTAATATACATGGAATGCAGATGGTGTAATAATAAAGTATTAATTGGTTTCTTTTCAACCTTACTAGAAATAGAAAAAGAATATGCTAGTGATCTTGCATGTACATGGTTGAATTTACAGTCTTTAGAGGTACTAGCGGAAGTTGTTTTTATCTGATTTAGAAACGTTTTACTGGCATCATCATTGTCTTCATAACTAAATTACTATCTGTCCTTGATTTTTTTCAATATACTATTTGTTCTTTTGTGATTATGTTCTTGATTAAATGTGTAAGAAAGTAATCTATTCAAAACTTTCTTATTCAATAGCTCTTTATCCATCTGGATAAGGTTATTCCATGCTTATTTTGTACATTTCTCATCATGGACTTAAAATTACTATGATTTTTGCAGTGATACTTTCAACGAGAACTCTCCACCTTCTAGTGACCCAACTTATATCTCCTCTCTTGGTTCTGCTGTTTATAAAGCAATGTCTAAAGTAGATAAAGAGGCAGTGTGGCTAATGCAAGTATATTTCTAATCCTCTCTTTTACTCATCTTTTGTTGCATGCATCAATCATTTTCTGATGATTCTATACATCATGGTTTTTCTCATATTATAAACGTCAATGTTCTTATATTATATTGAAATCAGTCCTATCCTATGCTTTTACGTTTAATATTTTTATATAAGCCTATGTTTGGGTAAATTTATTAGTAACTTATAAGGAGTAGTGGGTCCCACGAAATGTGTGAATGATAAACGGGTAGTAGTAATGAATATTTGACTGGAAATTATAAGTTACTTATTAGTTTACCCAAACATGGGCTAGATTTAACAGTGAACAGGATGGATCATTACCAACTCAAATAAGACAACATTATGAATCTTTCATTATGTGAATTTACTCGACTGGCACAAATTTTCACACGTTATCTATACTGTTCGTCTTTTTAAAAATTGATCTATTTGCAGGGATGGCTATTTTATTCAGACTCGTCATTTTGGAAACCACCACAGATGAAGGTACTAGCTTCTAGAGTAAAGGAAATACCTTTATCTTCTATTTCACATATTGTTCAGGTGCTGAGGCAATGCAGTTCATGTCTGACAGGCACTTCTACATTCTGTTCCATTTGGGAAGATGATAGTGCTTGATCTATTTGCAGATGTCAAACCAATATGGAAATCATCTTCTCAATTCTATGGCACTCCTTATATATGGTACTCTGCGTTTAGTATGACATCATCCATTGGAAAAGAAGTTACTTTTCTAGACATTTCTTCTGTCATTTCATGATTTATATTGTTTCCGTGTCTGTATTTTGTAACATGCAACAGGTGCATGTTGCATAACTTTGGTGGAAATGTTGAAATGTATGGCATATTGGACGCAGTTGCTTCAGGTCCAATTGATGCCCGTATTAGTGAAAATTCAACAATGGTAGGCTCTACTTTTTATGTAAGACATACTGTCTTCATGTATATGACTATTAATTTTTTAATGAGCTCAAATCTATACATCAAAATGTGACCTAGTCTATGAAAAGATGACCCTGGAATCTCTTCTATAAGTAGAGAAACTAGAAGAGCAATTTAGAGAGATCTTTTGTCCTTTGTTATTTTTCTGCTAATATCTTAATATATACTACTGATTCCTTTTCTTCTCACTTTTGTCCTATCATGTACTCTACTCATTATCTGCTTTCAGGACAGATTGGTGTTGGCATGTGCATGGAAGGAATAGAACATAATCCGGTTGTATATGAGGTGATGCCTGAAATGGCGTTTCGAAGTGATGCTTTACAACTGGAGGTAATAAAAATCGTATTGCTTTCACAAGAATTCGGTCTAAGCTGTTTATTCCGATAAATTCTATTGAGTTGGTTCTGCTTAGATAATATTTGCGACCCTCAATCCATTAACTTCTCATGAAACTTGATTCGATTTATTATGTACGACTAACGACTTACAGTATTGTTATAAGGGGGAGTGGGTATATTTTTCTTTGATAACAAACGTGATTTTATTAATTATAGAAGCTTAAGTACATCTGTTAAGAGGATAAGGAATCCTCTAGCTATCAAACATAAAGTAAATTTAGAATACAATTCATTTTCCAACCAAGTATAATTAAAGAAAAAGGAATGCAGTTGAACTCCATATAAAGGGAGTGGTTATATAATCACAACTTTGGACTAAACTTTGTAAAATGACAATGGTGTCAAATTTAACCAGACAAACAGCATTTAAAGTTCTGGCAAAGACTCTATATGTATTTGATATGATAGAATCACTACTGCAGGTAAAAAATCTAAAGCTTCTCGAATATAATGAACATGTTTCTTATGGATGGAAAGTTAATGTTGAAAATGCAATTATAGTAATACAAGTTTTGTGGGAAAATTAATTATTTTTATTTCTTGCAGGACTGGTTGATAACCTACTCTCGTAGACGATATGGTAAAGCCGTTAAACAAGTTGAGACTGCCTGGAAAATTCTTCATCACACAATCTACAACTGCACCGATGGAATTGCTGTATGTGTCTTGCAATTAATTCATTAATAATAACTTTGATAATTAGTTTTGCTGTTGTGACAGTATTTGTCGCTTGAATCTCTAATTCTAGAAATAGATTAGTAGTATAGTTACATTCCAGTATTGCACATTTTATATTCTAAATCAATGCAATTGGTAGCAGAAATTGATACCATTTTTGCATGTTGACTCACGTGGCTTAGTATTTCCTTCTGTCGCCTTTGGTTATTTCTGTGGTACAATTCTATTCTTGCTCTCACGAGTAACAAATTGTCATCCAAGGTTGAAGAAACAGTTTGAGAAATCCTTATGATATTGAGCTTTGGTGTAAATGGCCTTCTGTTAAGTTTCTACATGAACAAATTAAAAGATTAGAGCCATCTGCAACATAATATTAAGCCATTTCTTCAAATTTTAAATGATTACCATAGAGAATGAATTGGTTTATAAAATAACTGATCTTAGATGTTAAAGATGATAGTTTTCACTTTTTGGCTTCAATTTTGTTAAATTCCAGTTTCTATTAACTGCTTGCATCTTTATGTCCTAGTTTTGGAGTCTTTGACAAAGCTCTTTATAAATAAGCATATCTTCCTTATATGTTTGCATTTGAATCTGTTTTGTACAGGACCATAACACAGATTACATCGTGAAGTTTCCTGATTGGGATCCATCGCAGAGTTCCAGGTTTGAGACGTCTAAAGTAAATCAGATGCAAAAAGTTGTTGAAATACCACGAACCAGAAGGTTCTTGTTCCATGAGAAAAGCTCTTCCTTGCCTCGGCCACATTTGTGGTATAATCCTCAGGATGTTCTCCGTGCATTAAAGCTACTCCTTGATGCTGGAATTGAACTTTCTGGAAGCCTCACGTACAGGTAAAACTTATACCTTACTCCTACATGTGAAAAGCCCAAATCTAAACAGTAGTCACCTTCCTAAAATGGATAAACATGACGTAGTACCCCACTGCCAATAAAATGTTCGACCCCTCGTGCATATACGCCCAAAACTTTTTTAGGTTATTTGACACACGACGTCTCCACAAGACTGTTTCAATTGTATAATTTATTAATTAATGCTATTTCTTATAAAGAAATTAAGGGAGTGGTTACGTTAATCTGCGACTTTTGACTAAACCTTGTAAATGATAATTATGTCAAACTTTGTTTGGCAAACAATATTCCAAGTCCATGCATAAACTATATATGTATTGGACATTATAGAATAGCAACTGCTGGTACAAAATCTAAAGCTTCTCAAATAAAATGAAGATTTTCGTAGACCGCATTCCTGAGGCTGTGGTTACAGGTCTGTGGCCCATATGCCAGAATGGCATGATATGTAGCTGAGTTCTTCAATATGTCCTGTCTTCATCTTATTTTTGTGTATTAATATGAGAGGAGATTCAATAGCAACAAAAACATTTAGGTAATGGGTTACTTAAGACTGGAGAATGTATAGGAAATAGAGGGAGATCACAGTCTTACGCTTATACTATCTCAATTCAAATGATTTCAGATTATTATAGAATTAGTATCGTAACTCATGTTAATCTCTTATATAATAAACAAAAACATATAACATATGCATGTAGAAATACTGAAAATTGAATTCATCTCCTACAGGTATGATTTGGTTGATTTAACTAGGCAGTCACTCTCAAAGCTTGCAAATCAGGTATATCTAAATGCAATAGCTGCTTTCCGGGATGGGGATGCAAAAGCTTTAAGTGTGCATAGTCAAAAGTTCCTACAGCTCATCAAAGACATTGACAAACTTCTTGCTGCGGATGATAACTTTCTACTTGGTACATGGCTCGAAAGTGCTAAAAAGTTGGCAGTAAATGCATATGAGCTGAAACAGGTGAGAATTTCTTCCTTTCTTTATGTTTCCCTTAAAAAATTTTGAGGCGATAAAGTCATATCAACTTAGTTCGCCATTATTACACTAGGGACAGGAAAAGCCATGACCTTGTCAATATTTAAAGACACTAAGCTCAGCAATCATTTATACGCTTGTTCTTCATGAAGCAAACTTATTTTATGTGTTAACCTTGGTTTAGTACGAGTGGAATGCAAGGACTCAAGTGACAATGTGGTACGATAACAAAGAGAATGTTCAGAGCCAACTTCATGACTACGGTAAACTCACTTCTATTCTATTAACTTTTTTTCCTCTCTTTTTCAGATTTGTTCTAGTATTCTTATATGCTTTTGTGTGCTTCAGCAAATAAATTTTGGAGTGGACTATTAGAAGGATATTATCTTCCACGAGCATCAATGTACTTCACACGCTTGTTGAAAAGCTTGAACGAAAACAAGGACTTCAAGTTGGAGGAATGGAGAAAAGAGTGGATCACATTCTCAAACAAGTGGCAAGCAGGTCAGGAAGTTTACCCAGTAAAAGCACAGGGCGATGCCCTTGTTATTGCAAAGGATCTATATCGGAAATATTTCACTTAAAAACATGGGGTGTTTGTCATGCAGGAAAGGTTGGGAAATTGTTAACCTTCATTTGTGAAAGTAATAATATTCAATAAATTCGCAACATGAACCTTGGTTTCTTGTACTATTTTGTCTTGGTTTTATATATGCTTTAGATTTACAGTGTTCATCACTCAAGAAGAATAAAATCGAGAAGGAATATGAAGATAAAGTATCTTCACAAGAGAAATTTTTAGAATATATAACTCCATATTCAACATTTCGAAAGGATTCTAACCACTCAATAATGATCTCCTACCCACCATAGGTAGGAGTTATCTTGCCCTCCACTGACATGGATCTACAATTTTTGATAATTTAACATTGAATTGTCAAAAATTGTAGGCTTGACCATTGACATGACCCATCATGGGTTAAAGATCATTTTTATTCAACCACTTTTAGAAAAAATTATCGTTATACTAGAATATGATAGTTCAAACATTAAGAAAGATAATGAAAATGAGATATATGTTTTGGTTTTGTGCTAATTGTAATTACAATCCACCGCTGATATGGATCTACATTTTTTGATAATTCAACATTAAATTGTCAAAAATTGTAGGCTTGGCCATTAATGCGATCCACCATGGGTACGAGATCATTTCTATTCAACCACTTACTTTTAGAAAAAAAAATTGTTATACTAGAAGATGATAGTTCAAACATCTAGAAAGATAATGAAAATGAGATATATGTTTTGGTTTTGTGCTAACTGCAATTACAATCATGCTTG
The DNA here is from genome assembly GCA_019395295.1 of Osmanthus fragrans. Classification (NCBI taxonomy): domain Eukaryota; kingdom Viridiplantae; phylum Streptophyta; class Magnoliopsida; order Lamiales; family Oleaceae; genus Osmanthus; species Osmanthus fragrans. Next base: position 9,171,726 of record CM033349.1, read on the forward strand.
GTGTATGTCATTGAGTATTGTGTACATCATTGTTTATACTTTGACACATGACATTATTCAAAACAGTTTAAAAAAATATAATTTTTTCATCCAATTATTTATTGACAACAATACAAATGTCAACAAGGGTGTAAAAAATGAGTGTACAAATGACATAATCCTTGTTATTATTCTATGGATAATTTCTCTTGGAAGCAATTGTGTTACTCTAAAATGATATGCACCAACCGAAGAGTACCATAAAATCACTGCCAATAAGTTGGAGAAGAAAACAAATCTAGCAAGGAATTCAAATCAAGAAACACCAATAACTTGAAGAAACAAATCTTGGTATTGAAGATCGAGATCAAGAAATAGATTTCACATCTCTTTATGGTATTTATAAATTCGTGGTGATGATATTTCAATTTCTTTGTTATTTTATCATTAGAATCATGTTAGGCTGGATTCTTTGGTGTTGGATGTAGAAGAATCTTATTATTATTATTTATTTTTAATTTAAAAACCAAGTAATTTAGTAAATTTATTTTCTTGATTAATTTTGCATATTTTTTTGAATTATTTAATTGCTTAATCACCATTTATGTAATTAGTTGTTTGTTGTAGTGTTAGAATGCTCACAAGAAGTTTAGAACACTACAATTTCAACACATTGATAATAAATATTAGGAATAATATGTATGTTATGTGCAATTATAAAAATAATCATTTAATTAAATGTGTTACTTTGCATATAAATTCAGATTAGGAGTAAGATTGGATTGTACTTAAAATAGGTTTAACTTACTACAAAAGAGATACTTAAATAAAATTAGATTACTGATTGTCATGAATGCACAAATCACACTTAATTAGATAAGTCGAGAATTTAAAATAAGATATTAAGAGTTGGATTCGGAATTTCAACACATTTATATTTAGTTAAAACTTTAAAAATAATATTAAATAACTGGTACGATAATTTAGATATAAACAAAATCATCTCTTTTATTAGTTACATTCGAATTTGATAAAGGATTGATGGATTTCAATTTAAGGCTTAATTTCCTATGGGACGATACATTTTATTCATCAAATCTATTACTTGTCCAAGATCTAGTAGGCTTGCGGGCTTGGCTCAATAAAGAATAAATTTTTTAAACTTAATTTATTGATTCGTAATTGAATTCTATATTTTATTTTATTTATTTTTAGTTTATTTATTTTTTGAACTACCCACCACAATCATGATCTCTCTTGTATTTAGTGTTCTTTTCAAGTACTATTCAATAGTGTATTAAAGATTATGACGTTGACAAAGTAGCAAAACTTTTGCAATAATGAATTTCGACATGAATGATAATGGCATGCTTGTAGAAGATATATATTGTGAGCTTAGTTATGAAATGCACACACTGGGTACTGCTTGTACACATACACTGACTCTCATAGGTTTAAATCTTCTATGGTTTATACGATATTTAAGATGTCAAAAATAAGCAATTCAAACCTCTCGAAGAACCTTGAGCTGTTGTCCAAACTTTTTGTTTAACTAACATATTCAGATCTGATGAAAGCTACATGCTTGTGAAAGATTATGTACCTATCAATTGGGATGAAGATATCATACTTTCAGGAGAAGGTCCTCCATTGTCGAACGAGAAAGTACTTACAGAATATTATAATGAACTTGTCATGTTGGATAATAGCAACATGTATACGGGAGATGAGATTCACTAGAGCGAATTTAAAAGGTGGGAATATAATCCACTTAAAAAAATTGAAAGAAAATTGAAAGGAAATATTTGTCGTTGCCCGTGAATTTAGTTTGTGAATCAACCATTCAAACTTGAAGAGAGATCAACTACTAAAGGTGGTTGATTCCTCCAAACTGCATCCCCATTATTTCTTGATTGATTATGAACACTACGATGCTCATTGAGTTCACTTGGCAAGATGATATTTTGGTCAATTTGGAGGAATTGGTTGAGGCCTAAGTGGAATTGCATATATATGAATCTAGCCAATTTTGAAATAAAAAATAGTGATGCAAGTCGTAAATGACGCATCTCAAAGTTATACGTGGATTGCTCTCTCTCTCTCTCTCTCTCTCTCTCTCTTTTGCCGGTGTTTATATCAGTACTTCATGAATATAAAAAAAAAAGGTGGAAGGTGTCCTCCGAGGCATAGTTCAGTGGTACAAAGGACAAAAATGAGGTAGTTTTAGCTGAGCTGACAGTCGCAGTGTGAGAGTTTAATTTCTGCCTCTTACAAAGTTTGTAATTGAATTCTTTGTTGGCATCACTATGATAGCTCTTGTACCTTGACCTGTTAAGACACATCCAATGTTTTACCTCTTCAACAATGCTCTAGGGGCGAGGCGGTGGGGAACCTTCAAAGTTGGGGTTCAACCTTTTTTAAAAAAAAAAAAAAAAAAAAGTGGAAGGTAAAATTGGAGATCAATTTATTTTTTTATTTTTGAAGTGTGTGGCGTAATTTGCACTATATAAAAACTAAACTCATTCAAAATTAAGTCCTTTGGTTTTGATTCTTCTAAGAATCATTTCTCACTCAAGTTCGCGTTCTCACAAGTTCAATTTTAACGTGTCTCATAATTTTTCTCTACTTCTTAATCATGCATTCAAAAATTTTAAAAAATAAAATAAAATTCCAAAGAATCATTTCTCACAAAAATGTTAAGTATTTATTTGTCTTTCTTTAAAATAAAACTATTTGATTCTTTTACTTATTTTCAACCACATATCCACATAATCATATTATAAAATATTTTGCACATAAACCCAAAATTTTTTTCCTAAATTTTAATTACACATTTTCTAAAAAAAAATTCTTTTTCAAAATATCAATTTTTTTTTTATAATTTTAATTTTTTTTGGCCTATAATGACCATCAAACTGGAGCTTAACAAACAAGCATTAAGTTTTTCACTTGGTGTGTTCCTCCATCTATTCTACTCCCATCCAAAAGCGACATATTGATGTGGGAAAGAGAGAGGATGAAAGTAGTTTCCATGCCTTGCTCTCTTGCCAAGCCTCTCGACTTATTTGGGACTTTTTCTCTTCGAAATTGGATAATATTTCTTATTTGCTAAGGGGATTGGGGATTTTATTATTTCTTGCCCGCAAAAGACTATCAACCGAGAACATGGGTCTTCTCCTGTTAGTCTGCCGGAAGTTCTAAAAGTTCTGTTTTTTTTTTTCCCCTCCAGGTTGGTACATGACTCAGCTAAATATTTGCACTTCTTCCAATCTTCAAGGATTCTTGACAAACTAAATTCCGTTAATAATGTTCCGGATAGGCAAAGAAGGATTTGGCCAACAGAGGGAGCTTAAAATTGAATGTTGATGCCATTGTTTGCCCGGATGGAGCTGCTCACGGGATCGGCGGAATGATCGGAAAGCATGGTGGTCAGGTTCTCACTGCCTTCTCTAAATTTTTAATTTCAATCACATATATCATTCAACCCACAACTTTTCATCAACTTTTATTAAAATCTGATATAATTTTCACTTTTATTCCGCATGAAGCAAATGAAGTTGATCATGTTCTAGCTAAACATTGTGTATTGCACTTTTCTGATTCGAAATGGCTTAGGGAGCCCCCAAGCTTCATTTCCGAGGCTGTTTTGGCTGATATTAATGAAATCTAGTCCATGCTAGAAAAAAAGATAGTTCGTGACTCTGTCATGAATTGAGATAAATAACACTAATGGGCAGCCTCTATTTATAGTGAGGCAAAATGCAAGCCTTTTGGTTTTTATTCAATGTGAAATTCATGTCAATAACGTTACAAATACCAGAGTTAAATCCTACTGTCTGGTAATAAAATCAAATTTCTAAGTTAAAATCTAACATATCGAAATAAACAAAGCTAAAGATGAATCCAAATAACATACTTATTTTGTCAACCAAGTAGAGTACCAAGAACAGTCACATAGCTCAAGAATACTGTCAAAGATTGTCAATAAGGTGGACAATATCAGAAAAGAAGAATAATACAATTGAAATGAGAAAAACGTGTTTTACTCCAGTTGAAAAAGGAAAGTAAGTGCAAATCAATGCGAAAAGAATAGGATATACTGCTATTAGTTGTCTAAGAACATTAATGTTACTTTTTGCTCTTGGTTCACTGAGGACACAGGTATGTGCAGTTATCCTTCAGCAATTCAACGAGAACAAATTCGTTCATCCATTGCTCATCAATTACTCTAGCTGGTTTTGTGTACATTGATAGCCACCATTGCCATCCATATCTAACTGTCCATTTCTCTCATCAGATGTTTTGGAGCATATAGAGCAATCATTGCTATCCATATCCAACGGGCCATTTTTGTCATCAATCTGAATGTTATATCTGGAGGAAGATGATCTTTCTGGAAGTCCATTTAGTCATAAGATAGCTTCTGGAAGTCTCGGTTTACTACTACTGTGCGGGAAGAGCTGTCTAGGTATGTTGAATTTATGAAGATTTGATACTACATCAGGTTGTGCCAATGTTAAGGATTCTGTTAATGCCAGCAAAGGTTCTACTAGAAAATCTTGATTTTCGCCATTTCTTTCCTTCTCTGTTCTCATTTCTTCTAATAAAGCTTCACTGGTTTCAATACCTGTTCAATTTTGATGACAAGTAAGATATCAGATTTCCTGTTCCGAGACATATGATAGTTCTTAATGACTACTTTCTCCGTATTGGAAAATTTCCAGTATATTGTATACCTGAAAGGTAAGCACCATGCACATAGCCATTAAATTTTTCGTTTGTATGTTCCCCGGTGAAATATATCCGTCCAAGTGGTACCTGAACAAAAAAATTCAAAAGAAAAACCAGGTAAGACATTGCATAAATATGGGGGCTCCACCTCTGAATTGCATTCTTCTGAACATCTTGTCATTGCTTATATATTCCTCTAATTTCTGGCTTCTATCTTTTTTACCTTAAGTTGTACTTACTGCTACTTATTTCTGATTATAAGGTTAATAGGTCATTGTGTTAAGTGCATCATCGATTTTACAAGTTTTCGAAGAATGATAGTAAATTCTAACCTTAATATCATCTATGAGTTGATGATTAATGTAGATAGGATAATTGCTGTAGCTACCACGTTGGAAGCGATTATTCCACCACCGTGGCACGAGTATGGCAATGGCATCTGGAATGTCAGGTCCAAACATCTTCCTTAGTACTTCCATTGCTTCTTTCATGGTTTGTTGATCTGATTGAGCTTCAACACGTTTTGATTCTCCATTTGTCAATGTTACGACAAGGATATTAGACCCTGGATAAGCAATTCTCCATGTGCTGATAACATTGCAACAGATAAACAGTCATTTTTGTTTTTAATTTAATTGTGATTACTTGAAAAGCTATACACAAACATGTTCTCCATAGTACTGAATTCTCAGTCGCTATAGGGTATTATATGGCTGGAATGCATGATTATTAACTTATTTGTTTGGTAATGACAATAGAATAGAATCCCATGAAGCAGACAAAGCAAGCCATTTGTAAGTATAAACATATTGGTTTTAGTTAGCTAAAGAATTTATAATCTACATGGGATTATCATGCTATGTCACTCTCACTACAGTGCAAAGAACAACTAGACATCAGCTGCTACTGACCAATTATATATTGCTGAGGGCGACAGAACATAAAAAATACACCACATAAAGAAAAATAAGCATATTTATTGAGAGCCCCCCTCCAATAACCTCATATAGGGGGCCGGTAATTGCTCTATAATTAGTAAAATGTGTGTAGATGTTGTGATTGACGTGGGATAGTCTCCGTCACTTTCAATTTAGTACGGATTGAGGATGATTTCTTTTACGTCCGGCTATAACTCTACAACCAACTACTCAAGGCAAATGATTTTGGATGTTATTAGATAGTGACCATATAATTAATTCAATTCATATTATCAGAACTGTGAATGAACAGTAAAAAGTACTAGTCAACAATGTCTCATCAGTTAAGCAAAAAAACAAAGGTTGTCCACAAAATAACTTTTGTTTTATTAGGAATTAGAATAGCAGCGGGTTGACATTGTACTGCATTACTATATTTCATATACACCAATAATAGAGTACTGTAGGTACGGAGTTCTTGAAGGGGACTGCTTTCTTCAAGTTCGTATCAAATTTGAACACTCAAATCTTACTCACAACTCAACAATAATTCAATGAAGTAATTGAACAGTAATATTACAACGTGTCTAATTACGGAAGGGACATTTCTTTTCAAGTTAAATTGAAAATAATCAGAAAGCCAATTTAAGGAACAACACATCTCGTCCTCGTGAAGAAAGATGCCATGTAAATGACTCGTTTCCATCAATTCACGAATAGGTATTTCATGTTAGAAAAGGAAGATAAGAAAAAACAAATTGCTTTAGCACTGCACGATAACAAACAAAATTTATTATACGCACCTGCCAGAACGTGTAGTACCCGCGCCCGCTCGTTGGCATAGATAAAAAATTCTTTTTCTTGCCCACAAGGCCAGAACTTACGCGGAAACTTCAGGAAGACCTTTGTATACACCATAATGCTACAATTGGTGATGGCCTCTGTTTTCCATTTCTGTTTCATTATTTTTATTGCATTAGTATATAAAAATTCATATGAACTTGACTGTAGAAGCTGAAATCATCTATCTTAGATCAAAGGGGACCACAAATAAACAATCAGAAATGCATGAATTTGTTCATGCAGGTTCTCAATAAAATAAAAAAATAAAAACCAAGCTGAGTCATACACATGAAAAACTGCCGAGTACATTATCCTTTATATAAATTATGTAGGCTGCTAAACAGTTCCAACTCACAAGCTATATTCACCATTGCACGAAAACTTCTGAAATACAAATGTTTCCATTTAACAAGTATTCTTCGTTGGTTTATTTTTGGACGCGTTTTGGAAACATATGGACATATTCCTACACCGCTTCTATATAGCACCAGTAAGGGACGAGAGAACCAGCTATCACCACATCCACACCTCACATGAAAAACCAATGGACATATTCCTACACGTTACAGATGCCGTCAAGTTTTAACAGCTCATTTGTCAACCACGAGAGGAATAACACTAAAGATTCATGAAATGCTACGCACTTCATTTGAATCTGAATTGCACCAAGACCAACATGAAACTACATTAATATGACAGCTCACGACCATCGTCAATTCTAATATCTCTGAATTATTTTTAATTAGTATCAGGTGCCAGGAACTGTTCATCAATACAGTGCAGGTGAAGCAGTTAGGTAATCCAGCCTAGAGGGGACCCAAACTATGGTCCTTGGTATCATAAGCCTTTCACAATCCACATTATTATTGGACGGTCAAATCTTTCCAATCCAAAGCCCCACTTCATGTCACCAATGATATTACATGAACTCCTGAACGCTAATCGGAAGTCTAAGGCCAATCTCAATCAAACTATTTAACTTATTTTCATTTAGAAAAAATGTCCTATACTGATCACTTTGACCCGAAGGTAAACACCCCCTGATAGATTCCACTCCTTCCACCATCAAAGGCATAATGGTGTTTTTGCCCGACATAATTTTTCTTCAAAGTATAGGATAGCGGTAAGTATCAATTGCATATTTGGAACGCAATATTAGATTGTACTGGACAATGTAAAAGACAATATTTTGAACATTTTCTCTTATTTAATACTGTCCAATATTATTCAATACCGTACTACAATGACTGTATAGTTTAAATGCAACATGTTATCGTTGCGTAATGAGAAACAACGAAAAGGGAACTTACAGGCAAGGGTGGTTTGAAGGAGATGAGGTCGCTTTGGAGAACACCAATGCTAACAGACAAAATAATGTATTTGGCTTCGTAAATGCAGCCATCCTCGGTTTTCACTGAAACTCCATTTCTCGAGTGCTGTAATTCCCGAACAACCTGCTCAAATTTATGAACAAGAAAACAAATCATCAATGGGCATTTATTCCCAGATACACTGTATGTACCTAACTAAATTCAGAAAATACAAAGTCCTACGCAACTGGGACTTGGAGAGATTCTAACGAGTCAAACCATGAAAATCTGTGCAAAGGATAACGCTTTTTGTCTCGTTTGTCTTTTGTAATTATTTGAAAATCAATTGGTATGTTCACTTATACATTTTCTGTGGGTCATGAAGATTACACAATACATTATCACATAGTTAATAATTTACTATCCCTGAACAAAAATAAAAAGCTAACCAGCCTTCTCCAAAAGTAGAGCTATAAAATGGGTCAGACTGTTGAGTCTTGGCCCGTTGCATGACCAATCCTGTCCACATGCTTCTTATTTAAGGGGTCTTTTTTAATACAACACGACATGGCACCGGCCAAACATGCTAGTCATGTCTTTGGACACTTCACACTCAAACATCCCTATCTGTGGACTTCTTAAGTGAGTTACATCAATACAACAAAAACAAAGAAGAAAGAAGAAAGAACGCATGAATACAAACCGACTGTTTCACTTTTTGTTACTTTTTCTGCTCTCTTTCTATACCCTATTTTGCTTCCATTTTATCTTATTATTGGAAATCTGTAATATTTGCTTTATGCGCGGGTGTTGGAAGAAATTATATACAAATAATAAATACCTTGTTGAGTTTTAGGCGACTGTCCAAGATTTTACCCTCTGAGGTAAAAAGAAAGTTTTCTGCTAGTTTGTACAACAAGCACTCGTATCCTCTTTCATCAGCTACCAAGAATTCTCTCTCCCCAAAATCTACGTATGTTGATATTGGTTCAACTTCTGTAAAACGTAAACCAAACCCCCAATTTTCAGATTAACATGAAATTCAACTTATTTTATTTTTTAGAAAAAATTTTACTGTGAGATGTAGCGTGGCATGGTAAAATCATAAATTGTATTGACCTGCCATTTCAAAGTCGTGCAGAATGAAGTCTATTGCCAGGTCAATTGGTGTCTTCGGAACTCTGCAGAAATCAGAAAATTCTATTAGGATGAATAACAATTTTGTTATGAATATTATGTGCTAACTATGTCGCACCAAAATGGAAAATTGGATAATATATGACGACATGTAGAACAATTAAACAGGAAAGGGGTGAAGAAAGAGATAATACGTTGGTGTCTCAGCAAGGACTGAAACATCAGCATCACCATTAGATTCTTCCTTCCTTAGCTTCCTAATGGCCGATTCCACGGCCTTCTTGTATGAATCCGATGCTATTCCGCTCGGAAATATTTTCCCACTGCAAAAAGGAGGAGTCACTCACAAAATTGATTTCAATAATTTAACAAATTAGTCCATTGATTATTAAAGAAAATTCTGCTTTAATTAATTGAGTGTCACTGTCGCCACAGAGATTGCCTTATCAGATTGATTAAGATCTTAAAAATATCAAACAAACAAAATGTGGCATACAATAAATGTATCATCTGTCAAACTCAAAACTGTTCCAACTAATTATTGATTCAAAAGGAGGTTCATGGATCGTTAATTATTAGCTAATTAACAGCAAATTACTTTATAAATTACAACTCACAGCCAACCTGTCAACGTTAATCAAATTTTAAATGCAAAATAGAAAAATAATGACCAAAAATCACTCTCAATCATGCATTAACTAAATGTGCAAATTCGTATGTGTGAGAGAATAATTTTCAAACAAAAATTAAGGTAACTTCCTCCAACAAAAGCAAAAGCAAAAACTGAATGTGCAAATGCGTATGTGTGAGAGAGATTAATGAATCACATATGAAGGAAAATATAACCTGTCATCGTAAATGTTGTAACGGGCATTGCTGTAATCAGAGAAGCACGTACGGAGGTTCGATTGTCGAGCGAGTTCCCAGACTGGATTGGACTGTTTTCCACCGACGCCGGCGATCCAACCGGCGCCAAGCTCCACAGTCACACCGCCGAACTCCTCCTTCCTTATTCTCCCTCCAATCCTATCCTCCGCCTCTAATATCACCACGTCCTTCAACCCATTCTCGGCAAGCAATTTGGCCGCCGAGATTCCTGCAGATTTCGGCAAACGCAATTCAACTTACACACAATACACGCGAAATTATACATCTCTATATCACACACACACAATATTCGTTTATACCTGAAATTCCAGCTCCGACGATGAGAACGGAGCATTGAGTCGTAGTCTCCATGAAGATTTTCAAAATTTACACAGAGAGATTTTAGCGTTTGAGTTAGAGAGGAAGAAGAGTTAGAGAGGAAGAATAATTGGAGGAGTCGGTTAATATAGTTACACGACGCACCTGTACCTTTCCTTCCTGCCGCTTTCGAGTTTTTGTCATATTCGGGATTAGATTTTCGGATTTTGGCATTTAAACCAAAATTCATAAATCAGATTTTAATTATAGCCAATTTAAATTTCAGCTCTAAAGTTTAAAAATACAAAAATCAAGTTTCCATTAATTAATTAAAAATATTTTATTAATTAATTATTTTAAAATCACAATTATATGATTTATGATCACAGTTATATAATTAAAGGTCACAACTAATTTACTAGTAACATATTATCAAATTAATTGGTCAAAAATCCATAAAAAATTATGGGTTACAGTTTATCTATTGATCAAGTCTTTTCAAATTTATTGTTCACATATTATTTTTTTAGTCACAGATTATCAAATTGTATGGTCACAGTTCAATAGTTAGTTACAACAAACCAAATACTTGGTCACATTCACCCGACACCGACCCAATACTTGGTCACAAACACTATCCATCGTCGAAAAACACTACCCCACAACAACAACCACCACTGTTAGATCTCCACCCACCGACCACTACCTCTACCCCCCGCCAAATGCCACCACAACCGCCACAAACATACCAATAATACCCAACCCATAACATCACCAACACTACACACATCACACACTGCCACCGTTGAACACCACCCACCGCCAGAGACATTGCACATCAACAGAGCTACTGCCACCGTACCCACATCTACCACCACCCACATCCACATCCACACGGCCACCACTATCACCACCACCACCCCAACCATATCTAAACCCACCATAAACCACCACATCTACATGGCAACAATTGGGCAAAACCACTCAACATCGGCAGTGCCACCACAATCGTCGCACTCGCAACTCACACAACCGCATCCAACCACCACCACCTCACCTCACACATCTACCACCGAACCACTCAAAAAAAGAAAGAAAGTGAGAAGCGATTTGTAGAGATAACACCGCCCAAACGACGGCGGTGATGAACGCGGCACAGACAGGATCAAGATACCAGGCGGCGTAAGTGTGCGACGACGCGTTGGATCTGCTTCGCGGTGTCATTGCATCTCCTCTTATTTACAGCAGCGGTAAGGGCGATATCGCCGCCAACGCTCACATGGCCAGCAAGTGCAACTCTCATATCAAGCGAGACCTCGCAGGGACGGTTGAAAGTGTCTCCGACGGTGAACGCTGCTCAACGGTGACACCGTTGAGGGGTAGGGTAGAGAAGTTGTCGTTGAGGGATATGATAGAGAGAGAGAGTGTGTAGTGTGGAGATATGAAGAGAGACGGCACCGTTTAGGGTTTATAGATATCATATTTTAATTATTAATTTGATACATGAGTTTTAATTAAAAAATCTTTACACCCGATCAATGTAAAGTGAAGTTAAAACACGTGTATTCATGTAATTTCCTCATGATATTAAGCCTTGTTAATTGGCTAGGGACATGAAGAGTTTTCCATAATATAATTGGTACAAGTTTGAAAGTCAAACTTAAAATCCTCTCCAACATTTTATGAAGTAGTTTCAATTAAATAAATCATGCGATATTGTATTTAAATTTATTTATTATTTAATAATTATCATTTAAACTGGTGTTTGACATCAATGATATTGAATGACATTGCTCTTAGGGTCCATTTGATTGCAAGAATAGAATTTGGGTGGAAAGAAAACGAATTTCAGATAATTGAATTGCCTAGAATTTGTTTTACTGAGAATTGTCAATTAATTGTGTTTGATTGGTATAATTTCTCACCTGAAAAATGTTGAAATTTTCTATCTTTTGGTATTCGTTTGACTTTATTTTCCATGAAAAATGTCAATTAAATGGATAAAATTTATTTCAATTGCCAAAAAAATGCTTGAAAAACCAAAAAACACAAAATCCATGAGAAAACAAATTCCTCAAAACCAAGGAAAAAGGGATCACGTGGGGGGAAGTAGAAAACCAATTGCTTGAAAAATCTTGCCTATCAAACGGCCAAAAAGGTGAAAATTTGAATTTAATTTTCATCTTCAATGAAAAATTCAGTCTATCAAACAGGCCTTTAATGAAAAATGAACACATGAGTTCTTAAAAACCACGAAACCCCCCAAGTATGCATAGAGATGAATCAGTCCTTAAAAATAAGATGAAGAAAAGTCAATGTCATTAATACTCTATATCAAATTTGGGAAATACTATAGGAACATAAGGGTGTCCATAATGGACACCCGATACCCCCTATCCGTGCCCCCTCTAATAGGGGGGCGTCAGGTGTCGGTTATGGACACCCTTATGTGAAATATCAAATTTTTAATTAAGAATTCTCGGAGGGAGTTTCAATGAACATGTTTGTAATTTGAACTTCAATTGGGAAATAAGGAAATGGGTCGTTTGATTAGAATTAAGCTACTCCATTTAATATCAACACCTTTTAGAATCCAACCTCAATTCTTTTATAGAGTATATCCTTGTTTCACTAATCACTAGAATGTTTTCCTAAAGGATTTTTGACAATCACCTTCTACCATCAATGATATTATAAATTCTTAAGAACATACTCACAAAAAAAACCACCATTTTGAAAATGGAAGAAAAACATAATTTACTAATGCATGTAGAACATCTAACAATGCGTTATGTGAAAGAATAAAATGGCAAACATGGCTTTAATGTCAAATTATGGCAATAAAGACATGCATGGGAAGAGAGAGAGAGAGAGAGAGAGAGAGAGAGAGAGAGAGAGAGAGAGAGAGAGAGAGAGAGAGAGAGAGAGAGAGAGAGAGAGAGAGAGAGAGAGAGAGTGTGTTGTGTCAAAATCAGCAAGTGAAATGCATTTAAGCCGCGCAGGCGATGAAATGTGTAGAGATATTTGGGGGGGTCAGCAAAAGCTCCTGGCATTAATTAATCATGTTTAATTGTTTATGCAGGTGTAATATTATTGACATTTTAAATGACTGCACAGCCCAATAATGATTGAGTTACTACAAATACATATTTAGATTTTTTTTTTAAAAATAAATAAATAATCAATTCAATTTTTAGTTTCATCGAAGCCACGGCATTAGATCGTCTGAAAGCATGTACGAGAAAGTATTGATTATGACAAAATACTTGAAACAGTTTTGGCTTCAGAGATGTAAATTTGTTAGGTGGAGAACGAAATATATGTCGATCGAAATTCGGACATATCGATGTGATTAAGATAGTTATAAATATAGAAGAATTTGAAAGTAAGCCCACAAAAGCGATGGCTCGAAATAAGATAAAAAAAAAAAATTAAATGTAATACATTGAATTTGGGGACTAAATAAAAATACATGTCATTTTCAAAAACAAAGAAATTTTGAGGTGAAATGGTTAATTGGTTCTTTATTTTTTCCAACAAATTTAAACATTAGCTGCGTATTCAAGAAAAAGAACAGAAAAAACCCTTTGTACAGAAAAAAGGCTTCACAGAAATGCTACAGATACTCACATGAGAGGTGGGCCCACATGTAAATTAAATATTGTCAAAAATCGGACCCCACCTATTTGTGTGTACTTCTCTTATGTACCCCTAGCAATGCTCATAAGATTTCTAGCTAGTAACTGCCACAAGGTCATTCACTATAGTTCCGGCAACAAAGGAATACAAAGTGCATCCTTGCAACATTCTAACACTATTCCACAGGATTCAAAGATTGTCATGACATCTCTGGATTTCTCTAGAACCTTCCAATAAAATCTATAATCTTGGACTTGTTCCGCATAATTCCACACTCAAACGTACAAGCTACCGGCCTACACATTCCAATAGTCGTAGTGTCTGGCCATGTGCCTTGCGCCCCAATATTCTATATTTGATATTTTTTTAAAGAGAATAAGAAATAATGCAGAGTCTCTTTGTTGAGCTAGGCTCCTTTAGCGACATTATTTTCCTGAATTATATAAAACATAAGGTCAAGTTCTTGACATTTGAAACGTCACCAAACATATTAGAAGCAAAGAAATTTCTGATATGAATAATAGAATGTGATAGGACAAGTAAAATTTGATCGAACAAGTTCAGGATATTATTTTCTGTTTATACTGAATTTCACAGTCGACTTAAGATCGAGTAAAAAGTAAGGATTATTGTGCAACTTGAATGATGCTAGCATTCTTGTGGAATATATGTCTAATTCTTGATAATAAAAAATTATTAAAGTTAGTTTTCGATGTTGATATGTGGAATCTTTTATTTTATAATCTGTCAATTCATGTAATCTAGAAACTTAACAAAATTTTACAAATAATGGTTATTTGTATCTCGCGAAGATATAAAGAACATGTTCAATATGACGTTGATAAAGAGATAAAGTTGGCAGATGAATTAGACAGACAAAAACTCGCAACCAGCAATTTGATGGTTATGATGAGACAAATTTCAAGACTACGCATCTTAACTACTATTCCCAACTTAAAACGTTTAACATTAATGAAAAATCTTTTCAATAATTATCATAGCCAATAGTTAGCTATGTCTTTCATTGCTAGTACCAAAATCGGATTGATAATAAAGATATTGATCGCAATGTTTCTTGTCTAATAAGACTGAATAATGTTATTCATCTTCATAAGCAGTACCATGTCTAAGTGATCGCCTTGAACAATGAGTTAGAGGACTTACTAAAACTTAAACTGATGATGAATAGCATTAAATATTTTTAAAATTATTCTTTATAAATTCAATAAATTGTGACGAGTCTATGACTAATACTATTTGACTCTGATTTTCTATCGAAAAACTCGAGGCACGCTATAACAAACTAGGAAAGACGATATGATTCTACTAACAGAAATCCAATTTAAATGTTAGGTTTCGATCACTATCAAACCCTTCAAAACTGATCTAGAGATTCATGTCGACCAATGGTAGTTTGCACTTAGAATTATTAACTAATTTCATCTTATTTATGCCTAATAATCTAATATCTATTAATTAAACGTAGGTTAGTGATTTGTTTATTATTATTTGTCTATATATTTAGTATTAACTAGTTACAAGGTGTCCTTGAATATTTAATGGAGTTTAGGGACTTAGTTATATTATTAGATTTTCTTGATCCAAATTCGTATTCGTAAGAATTAACGATATTTTCGAGCAAAATCAGTTATTTACAATCGATTTCGAATCAATGAACTCTTGATTTCTTAATTAAGTTCGTGAATATTCTTGAAAATACTTGTTTTTCTTCTCATTCTTGTTCAAAATTTACTTTTAACTTATTTTTCTTGCTTAATGGTGTCTAGTTCTATAGTATTTAGAAGAATATTAGAGAATCAAAGCCACCTTTTGCCAACTTTTACCTCGATTGATAATAACTTGGTCAGTAAACTTTATTATTGGATTTAGTTTTCTAATATATGTAATATGAATATTGTCATTTGTATTTCGAATTCTCAATTTACGGACATAATCTCCTTCACAAATTAGTAGAAAAATGGTGGTGGAACGAAACGAGCAACTCGATCTATTATCCACTTGCCAGGGGCATACCCAAAATTATATTTCAGTGGAGGCTATACAAAAAATAGGCTAAAATAAATTGTGAAAGAAATCAAAAAAATCTAAAAATTTAAATTTAAAAAAGTCGAATCGAAGGTTTTTCGAAAATTGAGGGCGGCCGGCCCCACTCGATTATGAATGGGTCTGCCCCTGCCTCTTGCACTTCAAAACTCTTTCTTAGAATGTACTTGGAAGTTATTGTACATGAAGTTAGGAGCTAAAACGACAATGGTCAAAAAAGGGTGGTGCTTTTTCATACATGAAATGCAATTATGTTTCTTTTTTTATCGAAATTAGAATCTAAATTTTAATTTAAGTCAAAATCAACAAATAATTTTAATCACATATATAATGAGATCCACAATTTTTCCGTCCATGACATTTGTTATAGCTTTAACAAGTGACAGTGCTACCATTGCACCCAGTCCATTTAGGTCCACCTGCACTCTTTTAGCTTGTTAAGAAATGATTATTTTCATTAGAATAAAGTTGTTTGTACAGTCTTTTTTTTACAATTTGGTACACAGCCCCCTCATATGAGATGGAGCCTGAACTCATTTAATGTTATTTTAAGCTCGAGTCACATCCCATGTTATGAGAGGACTGTGAACCGAGTTGTGTACTTGAGTGTACAATCAGCTCGGTCCTTTTCATTAGGCCATAATTGGACTTTCACTCTATTTTCAATTAGCTAATTATATTTTAAACTTATTACTTCAATATAATTTTAGTCAGGTATTTAATTTGATTTCAATGGAGGCAAATTTTATTCAATTCCTCTAATGATCATTTAAGAATCAAATCCCCCCAGAATAAGTAAGTCCCGTGATTCCCCAAACCAGCTCCTGGCCTTACCCGACGGAACCAGTCGAGGGCCTTCGTCCTAGGCGGAGAGAGCATTTGAAGGGTTGAAGTTTTTTCGGTCTCCTGGTATGCATCTAACTCAGTAGAAGTACGCCATGGATCTTATAAGCCGCCATGGAATGCTTCACAAGTTGCCCCGTGTGACTCCAGCTTAATGCCAAGCTGTATTCTCATGATGGTGAGCTACTATCAGATCCGTCAGCCTATAGGAGTATGTATGGTCGGCGGTCTCCAGTACTTCACTCTGACTCACCCAGAGATTTCGTTTGCTCTTGAACTTGTAGACAAGTTTATGAAGTCTCCTCAGTCCCTGGGTTATTTCATGTACCCTTTAGTTGTTGACTTGAAACACGTACAATTTCATTAAAATAAATTATATGCATCATTTATTGACAGTAGCGTCATCAATTTTCGTTAATTCAAGTGACGCATTTACCTAGTTGAAATCAAATTAAATTGTAATTACCTGTTTACTACTCACTATTTCGTCATCTTTCCTCATTTTCATGCATTTCCACATGTAAGGTGTAGATGGAGGTAAATGGTCAACATTTCTCCATAATTTGGTCGAATTTTTTCCTTTTTTTCAAATTTAGATCCCTTTCAAATGTGTTATCCAGAGTACCAAATTAAGTTGAAGGACATCATGGTTACAGTTTACATCAGTTTTCCAAACCATTTGCAAATTATCAATTTCAGTTTGAATAAACAAATAAACACAAAGACAGGATACTGAAAAGGGCCCAAAAATTGGAAAATCGAAGGCAAATGGTGATAAAACCACTTTTTTTTTCCCTGTTTTATCACAGCAATATAAACATAAAAAACCAATCCCCTTAGAAAATCTCCAGCATGTCCAAAATCATAAATAAAGAGAGCTGCGCAGCACATACAGTTCACACTTCAGGTCACTCGCTGTCTGAATGGGGCTTCCGAGCCAAGAAGAAATACATCGCGGTGAAAATTTCCTTCCTGAAATATCACGTTACAAGATGTTAGTAGTAAATTTTTGTGGTCTAAAATTACTCACACACGTCCTACTTGGACAACGAATTCATGACTTGTCATCCCATTTTTCGTTACTTTTACACCTAACACACGCCAACAAGGTATCAAACCATTTTTAGATGGAAAATAAGCTTTTAATGCCCTTTTAGTGTAAAAGCACTTCAAAAAATGATGCAATTTATCTTTGTTAGCATATTATAGGTCAAAGTAATGTAAGATGGGATGCTACGTCATCAATCCGCTGTCAAGGTAAGAGAATGTTCATTAGTAATTTTGGAATTTATTTTTTGGATTAACGGATTTCATGACTAGAAGTTAAGGGACTACTTAAAAGTTTGGGGACGTTTCTCGCATATAGGATACAGTTGGGGACCATTAATAAACTTAGGAGAGTGAAAACTTATTGGATTTCGAGAGATTATTAACTTATTCCAAACAAACCAATTGCGACTCAAACAAATATAGGCAGATGGATGCAAACCAACTATGCAATTTCTAATTTCTATCGTGTGAAACACAATATAGAGTTTGAAGGCATTACTTCCTTATTGAAGATAAGAGGCTCGGAACAATATAAATTAAATCAAATACAGGCACAGAATAATCTTACTGTCCACCAGCAACAAGTCCTTCTGCTGCTTTCTCCAAGAAAGCTTGAACCCTTTGACTTCCCTGTGGAGCAAGTCCCACCTTTTCAAGACACATGACCTGCAATGGCAGATGACAAACTTAAGAAACTTTTTGTTTAACACCGAACAAAATATACATGGAAAATTTCAATTAATTAAAACAAATTCCAGTTAATATGGCAAAGAAAATAGATCGAAGAAATCAGATAGTAGATGTACATATTTTACCATGTTTTTGGTGATAAACCGTCCGATTGCTGTCAAACGGAAACTGCTGAGTGAGAAGTGACTTTTATCCAGAGGCAAGTACCATGGGAGGGGCGAGTCCACTGCAAGATCCTTCTCCCATACAACCTTTAAAAACCAAAAAAAGAAAAAAAAGATTTATATTTCATGCAACCTAGCTGACCAGCAGTATAGCCAAGAGTGTACCACTCACTTCAAAACCTGCTTTTTTAACAGCTTCAAGGCATTGATGTGTCAACCTTATATCAGGAAGGCCGTTACCTAATTCAATTTCTGCCTGCATCCATAAAATTTATTCGAGTTAAAGCACGATGTAGAAACTCAAAAGCATGCTTTGTTATATGAGTATATGACAAGCACCTTGATTTTTTGGTGCTCTTGGTTATTGGGGTCGAAGGCATCAGTCATGCACCACTCATACGCAGCGAAACACTGACCAGGTTTCAGTACCCTATAAATCTCCTTGTAGCACCCAACCTATACATAAGTAAGGTAAGTTAACGGCAGCTCGACTGAAAGTCCCCATATATATATATATATATATATATATATATATATATATAAAGATAATTATTTATGTAAATTATAACTGATTATAATTTATAAATTTACACACAGCATCTGGAGCATGGCAGGTTGCTTCAATTGCATATATGGCATCAAAACTATTGTCAGGGAATGGCATCTTCATGAAATCAGCCTGCATTGACACTAAGAAATGATAAAAAGTCTAGACAGATAAAAATCAGAGACAAATATAAGCTTGATCTCCAATTTCACTGACTTGCACGAAGTCACAAGTCTTGTTTACTCCTGCAACACGGTTCAGGGCCTGCAACAGTCAAAGATTACTAATCAGATATCAATTTGAACAGAACAGAATTGGTGTAGTATTTGACAGCAGGGATTTGAACTAGGAAACAACGATACAGATTATTTTTTATTTTTTACTATTTAAGTTGTAAAGTAAATTTGGTTTTGTTACTTGCAGCATGAAGACAATGCATCGATGACATGTCAACAATGTATCTTTTGGTGTGTCGGTGACGTGCCTAACTCTAAAAAATAAAAAATAAAATAATTGGACATGGCACAGCATTTCGGCTACTTGTCAGTGATGTGTAAGTGTCATGTCAATGTTCAACACATCTTAGACTCCGACTCGACAGCTCCGGGAGGGTGCTGGTTCATCCTAGGATTTGAAGTCTCAAAATTTGAATTAAATATAATTTCCATTCAAATGTGAATGGACTTTTCGCTAATTTCAATTCTAGGACTTCTATTCCAACCAGTGTTTAGATAGGAGATAGATTTCTAGCCAGTAAACGTACGTGCATTAAAAGGTATAGTGGATCCAAATCTCAATACATACCTTTCCTCTTGTTATCTGATATTCGTTATTGTTGAGGCCTGTAACTGATGTAGAACTGCAAGACATCAAAGCAAAAGTAAGAGTCTAACAGGCAGGTCTTGGAAGTAATTAAATAATGGTGGAGTAAATCTAACAACTCCTTATGTATGATATGAATGAATGAAAAATTGTCTCCGATTCTGATAGTATCATCCAGACAAGAAATTTATTCTGCGAGTAGTCTTCATTATAAGTGAAAGCGAACAACGTCTCAACAATTGACAAACCTTGTGTAGTCAACAATTAACTATATCTTCTTGATTTATTCTCTAGTTTTGTTAGTTTATATTTATATACATGATATATTGTCCATTACATGCATAAACTTAAGCACCTTCATGTTTCATCATTAAATGCAAGGTATCCTATCAAGCACTGCCATAATTAAAATATCAATAAAAAAAGTATGTAATAATAATAGTATCTGTATATCAAGATGAATACTGATTTAACAAGACAAACAAACAACAATACAATGAGCTAAATTGTCATCTCACCTGAATCGAGCAATTTCTCTTAATGGTCCACCAATTCCACATCCTACGTCCAAGACCTACGGAGACAGCAGAAAATTAAAACATTGATTATCAAAGAAGTGAAAGTCTAGGATAGTTGCAAACAAAAATCTTCAAAATGACACCTTCTGTCCCGGTTTCAGGCCAAGCTGTAAGGCAAGGAAGTGCTCATGCCTTTTAATGCTCTCTTTCAGAGACTCTCCTTTCCATCTGCAACATATTACAATAATCTCGTTTAGTGATTCCAGAAGACACAACTGCGATGCGTCTCTCTCTCTCTCTCTCTCTCTCTCTCTCTCTCTCTCTGTGTGAATAACGGTTTAGGTAATGAGAAAACCTATAGGAGTAAAATATTCACCTGGGTGCAAAGTGGAATGATTCTCCCCAGCCATATTCATAGAAACTTGTGACAAGATCATAGTATTTATTTACCTGAGAATGTGAATGAAGTATTCTTAGTCTAACAAGATATTTATAGTTAAATCAAAGTAATCTCATATCCAAAATACTTAAACATAGTTGACCATATTTTGTACACTAGCACATAATCACTTAAACACGTCAAACAATTCTAAAAATTCTAAATACCTTAATTTTGCGAAAAAAGAAGCTACGATTATACAAAAGAGAAAAAACGACAAGAGAACTCAATGTGAAAATTGGGTAAGTGAGTCTTCTCACCATATCGGTGTAGTTCGATTTTCTCTCTTCCTCTTCACCTCCGTAACAAACATGATATTTTTCATACCTGTTACATAGGAGCAAAAGGAAGACCATATATTCAAATAGGGGCGTAAAATAAAAAGAAAAAATATGTCAAATAGGGGCGTCAAATACAAGGTAGATGTGTATTTCTGTATATAACTTCTTTTTTTTGCTAAGTAAGAATATCAAGCTATCGATAGCATCATTGAAGAATTGAAAAAGAGCTGACATTTTGATTTTTGTTGAAGGAAAAATTAATTTTTTGGAATTATTCTGAAATAAACTATATCTTAGCAGTTAGTAAAATTAATGAAAAGAAAAATGAATATTCTTGCAATATTTCAAAGCGCAAAGGCACAAGCCTAAGAAAGCAACTGAAAAGTATCAGTTACTGATTAGAGGACAATGACACTCTGCAGCCTTGAACATCAGAAAAAGGCACTTTCTGCTAATAAAGTACGTATAAGAACATCTACATTCTACATCATTTTAACTTAAATGGAAAATTGACAACCACCAAGTAATTTAGTACAACGACAGCCATAGAGTAAGAATTTAGGATTGTATTTTAAGTCAAATCCAGCTGGTAGATGTCGCCTCCAAATTTAAATTGAATAGACTAAGAGAAAAAACATTTTTAAACACTGCTCGAAACTTGAGTAATCCCAATCAGATTAGGTACTAAATTTTGCTAACACACCATTGCGAATTTCATTTAAAAAATTATGATTCATCAACATCCCATGACCAGATCTCAGTGAATCTCTCAAGTTTCAAAAACGGCATTATCCCCCTTTCACACACATACAGATACACACACTCACGAAAAGCGCGCGCGCGCATATAGAGAGTAAGGGTACTTGTCAACAGCAGAGAGAATATCGCTCTTGTCAATTTTTCCACCAAGCCCAGATGCCAGATCCAATGCACCTGCTTTCGACATATTTCTCTCTCTCAAAAAAATGGCTCACCAGAATTCTTGGAGATCTAAAAATATCCAAAAAGAAATAAAAAGGAATGTCAAGATATCCAGAATTATTATTATAAACCAAACCAAAAATAAATACATCCAATTTAAAGAAATTCCCCAAAAAAAAAAGAAAACCCAGAAGATTGCTCACATTGAAAAGGCGAGATCTGCCCAACTTTGAGAGAGAGTTTGGTGAAGAGAAAGAAGTGGAGAGAGACTGAGGCCTTTTAGCTGTTTAATTCGTGATTCTTACGTTTATCTTGAACGACAATTGCTGACGCGTATGAGAAAGATTCATTGAATAATGCCGTTTGTACAGTCCTATTAGGACTGTACAATTATAGCACGTGATGCCACTTTGGGTGTTTGGTTATAAAATCTCTAAGGATGTGTTTGATACGTCCAAATTTTCTCTGAAAATTGAAATCGAACTTTTACTTTTGCGCTGTTTGATAGTATTTATTTTTCATGGAATTGATTTCCATCTAATTCCAAGGTACAACCACTTGAAACATGATTCCGTGAAATTCAATGACTTGCTATATAGGTGGGAATTGATTTCCACCTTTTTTTTTTTTTTTTAGCAATATAAACAAATTCTAAGATAAAGTGTAAAAAAAATTATCCCTTTAATTGACAAATTTCATGCAAAATAAAGCCAAACGTAAAAATAAAAAATTATTATTATTATTTTTTTTTATTTTTTTGGTAATCTAAATATATTTTGTCCACAATGGTAAAAAAATTTATTTATTTAATTAACAATTAGCATAAAAAAATAAAGTCAAACGTATTATAATATAAATGTGGAAAATTATACCAATCAAACACCTTTAATTCAATTCCCGGTAAAACAATTCCAGTCAATTCAATTTCTTTCCACCCATTTTTCACCATTACTATCAAACGGACCCTAAGGTACGGCCGACTAGCGTATGATTGTCTTGGCCCATTGACCAAGAAGTTGAGCATGGAAATTACGTAATAACATGGATTTAAAAATCACGATTCAAAATTCATGGATCAAATTTCATTATTAAAAAATAGGTATTGATATAATAATTAAATATCCAATTTTAACTTTCAAACCCTAATCATTTTCATCTATCTTCCTCTATTACTGATCTCGCCTGTCTCTCTCTCTCTCTCTCTCTCTCTCTCTCTCTCTCTCTCTCTCTCTCTCATTTCACTTTTCCTTCCAGTCACCACCACCCAACGGTAATAGTGCATCCTTCTCTCTCCAGTGGCAACGCCTCCTTGTCTCTCCTATGCGGTCGCCACAGCAACGAGTGTGGCGACGTCGGGATGTGGTGGTGGTAGAGGCTGTTGTTGTTTTCAGCGATGGTGTTGTCGGGGTATGGTGGTTTGGGGTGCTGTGATTTTCAGTGATGGCAACATTGAGTGTGTTGTGGTGATGGAGGCTACTTGTCGCGAATGTAAGTGTCGTTGTGTCAAAACCTCGGTCATTATTTTCTTCTGTGCGATTTTCAGTAGTGGCGGCGTCGAGGTGTGGTGGTAGTAGTGGTGGCTTAGGGCTACTGTGATTTTCAGCGATGACAATGTCTAGGTGTGGTGGTGGTGTTGACGCTGCTTAAGGTGGTGGCAGTGGTGATTTTGAGACTAATATGGTTTTCGACAGTGACGACGTTGGGGTGTGGTGGTGGTAATAATGGTGGTGGTTTCGATGGTGTTGAGGGGTTTTAGGAGATTTCTATGGATTGTGCAGGTAGAGATGCTGGCGACGATGGTGGATCTGGAGGCGATTTTTGTTGGTGGTGCAGGTGGAGGTGTTGATGGTGGCGGCGGCGGCAATCGATGATGGTGGTGGTGGAGTTGTGGATGTAGCGACAGTCGTAGGGAAAGAGTGTTCTCAATTGGCGATAGTGTTGGTGGAGGTGTTATGTGACCAATTATTTGGTGTCTATGACCAAATATTTGGTTATTTATGACCAAGTATTTAACTGTGATCTAACAATTTGATAACTTGTCACCGAAAAATAATATGCGACCAGCAAATTTGAAAATATGTGATCGATAGATAAACTTTGACCTCTAATCCTTTTAATTTGTGACCAACGAAATAAATTGTGACATGTAAAACTTTTAATTTGTGATTTCAAAATAATCTGTGAACAATTAATTTAATAATATGTGACTAATAAATAAATTTCGACATATAATTATGTATCTGTGACCATTAATTGTATAAATGTGATTTTATTATATTTAATTAATAAATATTTCTAATTAATTAACTAATACTTGATTTTTGCATTTTTTTAAACTTAAAACATGATTTCCGAATTCTTCATACTTAACACATGATTTGTGAATTTTTCCCTACAAAAATATCATTAAAATTATAAGTCTTTTGAAAAATCATATAAATGGTATTTTAAAAATAAAAAATATTATATAAAATTAAGTGTCACGATGTCACTTTTTAAAATTAAGTGTCACTTTTACACAATGTCATTTTATTAAAATGTGATGTTTGTCAATAAAAAAGTGACAAATTTTTTATAAAAAAAATGACAAAACACCATTTAAAACATTGAAATCAATTCAATAAAGTGACAAAAAAAGTGACACGATCACCGCCCCTTATTTTTTTCTGTTCACCGTTGAACATCATTAAGTCAATTCACATACGAAAACAACAATCAAAATGTCAAGTATCTTTAAGTCAATTCATTGTCACTATCGTCAACCAACTCAACTAACCCATTAATCATTAAAAAAAGACTTTTGGAAATAAAAATACAGTATAAATTTAAGTATCATTTCTATTAAAAATAATGTTTGTCACTAAAAAATTTATGGAAATAAAAACAGTGACACTTTTTTAAAAAGCGACAAAAGAAAAGGTGACCAACACTATTGAAAAAAATAACTAAAACTCCCCAAAAAAAGTGACGCACTCAAAAAAGCGACTTAAATTAAAAAAGTGAAACATCAATCAAAATCTTAAAAAATATCCTTTTATGCAAATTCAATCACTCCGACAATTAAGGTCATACACCTTATGTTCAATATTATTTATTATTGGTAGAAATAAATACTATAAATAGGCATCATAATCACCCTATGACATGCAAATAGTGTGTACCAAAATAAAATAAACAAGTTTAAGTAAAGACCTTTGAATTTTATGGAATTAGAAAAGTGAAACATCAATCAAAACCTTAAAAAATATCCTTTTATGCAAATTCAATCAATCCGACAATTAAGGTCATACACCTTATGTTCAATATTATTTATTATTGATAGAAATAAATACTATAAATAGGCATCATAATCACCCTATGACATGCAAATATTGTGTACCAAAATAAAATAAACAAGTTTAAGTAAAGACCTCTGATTTTTATGGTATGAAGTGTGAACACTGTTGTGTTATGGACCTTTTCCACAAGTTCATACAAAAAAGTGGAACAAGACGTAATATCTTTGTTTGAAGGGATGATCATGCAGTGTATTGAGTAAACTGAAGTTGCTCTTTGTTGGACGTCCCTTCAACTATTAAAACATAAATTGCTTATTTGCCCTCTCATTTTGCACAATCAGGTCTCTCTGCAACTTTTGGCGTAGTGTATTTGTTTTTTATATCTTACAATCCCTTTTACATCTCCATTCTCATTCAACTTCTCTACTATCAAACATCATGGCATGAATAGCAACATAAATGTCATAAACGACATGTATATCTCTACACAGCAAGGAAGAGCAATAAGGTACCAAGAGACAGAACATGTTGTGCCACTTATATCAAACCATTGCACCTATGGGGACAAAGCTTTAGGAAACGTGACAGATTTCTATAATCACTTATCCTTTATGAGATATCTACCACATCAAAGGCGCATCCAAAATGATGCATTATAGGAGATGCTTCACTAGTCGTATCAATGTTGACGCCAAAATCATCATTTTGTTTTACTGTTGCCAGAAGCTCTTCTGTCAAACCAATTACTAGAAGTCGTAAAAATTAGCCAAGTCTAAACTAAAAACACAAAATTTACCCCCTGCAATAAACTAAATAATTGATGAATTTTTCACTTTGAATTCAAATTGACATTTGAAATCACGGGAAAGAGCAGGTTGTCCATCACCAAATATAGGACACTTGCGTTGGAATCAAGATAGAAGTGATGAACATCTTTATAAAGTTTCTCACTCCAAAAGTCTGTAAATTTCATGGTTGAAGCCATGTCAACACCATCAACATCGTCATAATACAAATAAAACTTTACACACTTGGCAGTTGGCACAAGATCTGATTTTATAACTCAACTTAAAATAATTACGGTAACACTTTGAATCTTATACTACAAAATGGAAGAAACATTAATAGAATTCAGAAATTATTGAAATTACCCGTTATGAGGGGTTCGAGCAAGACGATTGGAAGGTGTAGGTTCATAAGCAGGGTTTATACTGGCTGCCTCTAGTGGCGGACCCAGGATATTAGAGCTAGTGGGTCCTAAAATAAAAGATATTGAGATGAAGGAGGGGGAGGGGGAGGTGCTGCTCCCGAATTTTTATTTATTTATTTTTTTTTTTAGTTGAGGGTAGTACAAACATTCATAATAATTAAAGAACTTGTACAATTAAAATGATAGAAATTTGAAATACATATTATTTTTCATTCTTAAATTGCTGCAAAAATGAAAAAATTATTAACTCGGAAAGGCTCATCCGACCAATTATAGCAGTAGGCTGGCAAACTGAAATCAGAACTACTTTTTAATTGTGTTAGGCTGCTCGAAATCAAATTCAACTATGTAGACAAGAATTTCTATCTAATTTCGAGGCCTCAATCCATGCTACCAAACAGTTTTTTCAACAATTAGACGGATCTACTACAAGAGGTGAAAGCACTTCGTTGCTACTGACAATTAACAATCTTAGGAAGAACCAAATATACTACTAAACCAGCAAAACGGACAAAAGAACAACACCTTAATATCAAAACAAATCACAACTTTTAACAACTCTCTGAATTCAAATCTTAATTAACTAAAATTTATTTTCAAAGCTAGATTTTCGATTTTCCATCTAAATCTGTACTTATATCTAACATGTTATAATGAAAAATTACAGAATACTTTACAGATGTTATATCCCAAAATCTGTACTTATATCTAACACCTAACATGTTATATCCCAAAATTGTAAAGTATTTTAAATAAAAAAAAATGAAGACTAAAAAAAAAATATGGTTGGTCCTAAGACCCACCAGGTCCACTGGTGGGTCCGCCCTTGACTGCCTCTGTAACATCGTCGTTGAACGGCTCCTTAATATTGGAGAAATTAATTGAATTGGATTTAGATATGCATTTCCGAGCAAATGTGTGTGGGGACATTGAAACTTAGGGCCTGTTTGATTGGTCAAGTTTTTCGTGGAAGGTGGAAAACGTTTTCCGTCTTTTTACTATTCACCTGTTTGATTGAATTAATTTTCTAGGGAAAATATTTTCCAAGGTACAAGCGGTTGATGCACAAAAGTTAGAAAACATTTTTTCACTGTATTGGTGGGCAAACGTTTTTCGCCTTTTTGACAATTTTCTTTTAACAATTGGAACACATTCCAAAGTCAATGGTAAAAAAATGTATCCATTTAATTGACAATTTGTGTAAAAAATAAAGTCAAACGAAAAATTTATCAGGTGAAAAATTATATCAATCAAACACCATTAATTACAATCCCCTGTAAAACAAATTAGGGTCCGTTTGATACCATATATTTGTCATGGAAAATGGAAAATTTTTACCAAGTTCCATCTTTTTGGCTATTTGATAGTCCTAATTTTCCATGAAATTTTTTTTTCATGGAATTCTAGGTACAACCACTTGAAGCACAAAAGTAAGAAAATATTTTCTTATGATTTTGGTGGAAATTTATTTTCCATCTTACTGGGTGTTTTTTTTTTCTTTTTTTTTTAACTTTTTGGCAATGGAAACATATTCTAAATTCAATGGTAAAAAAATTTATCCACTTAATTGACATTTTGCATGACAAAACGAACATAAAAAAATTTCAAAAATTATTTTTTTACTTTTTTGCAATCCAAACAAATTTTAATACAGATTGTAAAAAAATTTATCCCAAAAAGTAACAATTTGCATGAAAAATAAAACAAAACGGATTAGGTGAAAAATTATACCAATCAAACACCATTAATTACAATTCTCTCTAAGACAAATTCCAAACAAATCACTTTTCTGCCAAACATTTTATTTGTCATCCAATTTCCATTTTTCTATCAAACGGCCCCTTAGACAATTCAATTCCACGTCATTCATTTTTTTCACTCATTTTCCATCCTTACAATCAAACGTACCCTTAAAGTCTTGTAGCAATCCCAACTAGAATTGGGGTACAAAAAACAAACTTTCTATTGATGAAATTTGCTAAGGTAGAGAGAAGGACTTCAGATTTTACTTTCTCTGTGTACTGGAATTGAAGTGGAGAAATTGAGATGTGTTGGGATCGTAAAAATATCAGGATTGGGGGATTAGAACATATTAATTACTTGATTAAAGATTTTAATTTGTTAATAAAGTATTGTTCGAATTCTTTAATTTTTAGGAGTGAGGGGTCTAATTTTTCCTCCATTTTTTCTCTTTCTTTATATAGAGCGCTACATTTTGAATAAAGGATTACTCTTTTACAACAAAGGTTAATGGATTGTCACCACTCTCTCCTCACTTCTTCAAAGGAAAAAAAAAAAAAAAAAAATTCAATTGCAGTTTTTTTTTTTTAAAGGAGTCGACCCTTGAGCCGGCTTGTAAGCTCACGAGCCTAGGAGCCAAACTCGGCTCACTTGGCAAGCCCATAAATAATTTGAGAGCCCGTTTGGTAGAGATTTTAATTGAAAATATAGTCATTATGTTTGACTTTTATCTCACGCATGAGACTCACTAATGATTAGTTTTTCAATTAAAATCTTTACCAAACGGACTCTGAATAACTTGATGCATGGATACTATAGAACGAGCCAGGCTCGGGCCCACATAGAGGTGCACTTTGTTAGTCAAGTCTTTAGATAATTAAATTTTTTGGAAACCATTATTTCAATCCATCATTATTATATATCTATCCCACTCTATATTTATCCCTCTTAAATTTTTAAAATTTTTAAAAATTACTATTTTCATCCACATCACTTTCTAATCTCGTTCTTTCTTTTTATCTTCTTCTTTCCCAAAGAATTAGGGTGCGTTCTTTTTGGCGTTTTGGGGTCGTTTTCTGTTTTCTGTTTTCCAAAACGACGAAAACGCGTTCTCTTTCCCGTTTTCGGAAACGAATTTTGAAAAACAAATTTTTTTTTTTTCAAACAAAACCCAAAACGTGATTTTTCACGTTTTGGGCCTTTTGTGCCTTAAGTTGCAAAACGCGGAAAACAACAGAAAACAAATTTCCATCTCTCACCTCTCAACTCTCCCCGTTCTCTCGCTCTCTCAACTCTCCCTGTTCTCTCACATCTCTCTTTCCATCTCTCGCTCTCTCTCCCCGTTCTCCTGCCTTTATTCCGGCCATTTTGGAGTCATTTGAAGGTGATAACATCGAAGGCGATCTCTCTCTCTCTCTCTCTCTCTCTCTCTCTGTGTGCTGAAATTTCTCCGGTTTGTAATCGTTGCCTGAAGTGTCTCGTAGATCGACCATCCACGATAACAGCTACGGTATCTTTTCTTCATCATGCCAGTTGTGTATTTCATATTCTTAGCTTTGTAATCGATGTTTATGTGCTCGATTTAAGGGAATTCCAAACAAATAAATCAAATTTGTTGAAAAAATTTAGGGCTTTTTCTCTAATTCTTGAATTTTTGGGCAATTTCTGTCGGTTTTTAATTTCTGCCTAAAGGTTACTGATTACTGCATAAACGTTTATTTGTTTTGTCGAATTTATTGTCGAAAACCCAGAGGTAGACGTGGGTTGTTTCCCAGATTTCTTGATTAATGCTCAGCTGATTTTCTTCGCATGGGTTCATCGAGTAATAGGTATTATAGAATGTGATGCTGTAGGGAATTTGTCCACTCTTTTGCTTGGTAGTTCTTAGTTTTTTACTGTCCTTTGAAGTCCCAATTTTGTAAGGGGAATCACGAATTTGTGAGGAAAAACTGTGTCACAGATGAAGGGTCGTTGCAAGTGTGGTCACCTTTGGTGTGGTGGGAATATATTACTTTAGGCACCGAGTACAGTACATAATTTGTTTGTGGAGAAAGCCACATTGGCATATAGGAATACTGTTTTGATGCTACATACAAGGTCTACTGATAATATGTGTATTTTAGACAGTCTACAATGTGATGCATTAGTCTTCACTTGAAATACATGATCATTCTGCTGGATGGCTAAATTACTGGTAAAAGATGGTTATCTGTCTCTGAATGGAATGGTTGGATAGTGCATTACATTTTGGTGATTCCTTACTCGATATTAGATCTTTTTTGTATATGTATTTTCCAGTCCAAAAGCTATTGCATAGTCTCCTTGAGTCATTTGTTTAGCAATTCTGGAAACTGAATTGAGCCTTAACAACTGCCCCTTCTCTACCTTCTTCTTCGGTTTCCAATCAAAACTGAGGGCGTTTAAAGGTTAGATCGGTGCATCCCTCTGCCATTTCCCTCCCCAGCTGTCTTAATTGAAGCTTGAACTTCCACATTTGGAAGTGGCTACTATAGTTACGTGAAGTTTTTGGCCATCTTGTGCACTGATTTTTATTCTGTAAACACTGATTTTCATTAATTTTTGTTTTGGTTGTTTATGTTTGAATTGCGTTAATTTCCACGAGCTAGCTAATAATACAAAATCATGTTCAGTTCATATGTTCCTGGTTTGATTTCTGAAAACATCCAAACAGTAAAGGCTTGATGATCTAATTCATTTCACAATTCAATATGATTCTGTTGAATGATTGGCAATGGAGTCTGTTAACACGATAGGGATAAAGTTTGGACTACTCGTGCCAGTTGACTGCAGATATAGAAACTCCTTGAAAGTTCAAATGCCGGTTCCGTACCAAATCTTCGCGTCTTTGTTAGGAAAAAGAGACCCAAAAAAACTCTTGAAATCACACCCACAGCGGTTGAAGCAGAAACTCGTGATCAAAAGGCGAGATTAATAATGTTAAGGAACAAGATAAATTCTTTAACAAAAAAATTCTGAAGTATATGCAGCTTCATCTTTGCGTTGGTGAGAGTTAATCACAGTTAAATTCGTGGGCTGTCTGCGTTGGGCTTTACTCTGTACTTAAGTATTTGTGTTGTTGCTGTTGTGTTTATTCAACTTGTACAATTTTTTGTGATCTTTCATTGTGGGAATGGGTGTGGTATTTGTGAGAAATGCACGGTCTCTTGATGACATAATTATCACCCTAGTCATTTGCCTGTTAAGGATATGTATTCTTTTTGTGCTGAATTATGATTGTGGAAGATGCTATTTTAGATAACTGCTGTCTCCTGCTATGATGTTTTCGCCACCCTAGTATTACCCATTAAAGGGACATGTTCTTTTCCATCTCTTGTTTTATTGACTGCATCTATGCTAAAAAACGAGGAATGGTTGAATTAAAGTATGTTCCCGAACTGATAATGGATCCCACCAATGGTAGGTGTTCACTTTTAGGGATATAATTTGGTTTCATGGCTTCAAGAGCATGCAAAACTGTATGAAAGGCTTCTTTTCAGCCTTTGGTTGCTAGAATTAGGCATCTCTTGAGAGGATTAATTGGAATTTGAAGTGGAAGGTTGAAAGATAATTAGATATCTAGTAAACAACTTGACTACAGATTCTGCAATGTAATGTGTCATGGCCATCACATGTACGGGATAAAATCTCATATCGAATAAAGATGAAAATATCGTTGGATTGTCTTAATTGATTTCATACTCATTTATGTCTTGTTATATTATCCATTCGTATCCCTGTCTATTGGAAGATTGACAGCAGGAATTGATTTTTCAACCTGTTTTCTTTGAAGTCTGTTTGAGGGCTTAAAAGTGGTCCTTTTGTTTTGCCAGAACTTGTTCATGTTTGTGCTAATAGAAAGGATTACATTCATTATAATTTATTATGTGATAGGTATAGTTTCTATTTTAAACCAAAGGGCTGAACGTTTAAATTTAATCTCTTGTTGCAGGGGCATTGTCATCCAAAGATAATGAAAGCATTGGTAGAACAGGCTAAAAGACTCACTCTCAGCTCAAGAGCCTTCTATAATGACAGACTTCCAGTATTTGCAGAGAGACTACCAATGCTTTGCCAGTTATTCGTGTGAAAAATGAATAATTGATGGATGTTTGTAATGTATTCGTTATGAATGAGCTATCTCCTTTCTCATTATTCATGGGAAAATGCTTTATAATATTTTGTTAATTCGTTTAATTAATTTTAATGGTCATTACTTATTTGTAAAAATACTATAATTGCATAGAGTTCTAGGCCACGCTTGCGAACACATAGGACATAGATTTCTAGACTCGTGGTCTACACGGCCAATTTATTTCGGCTAATGGCTCTCCTTATAGAAAGTCATTTGTTTTACATGACTACATGAAAAATTAGTTGATCTAATTCAATTTCAATATACTGTATCGTCAATCCTAATTTCAGTAAAGTATAACGTATTGACTAAGTCAAATTATTAAGAGGGGGCAAATGATATATAAATCTTGTTTGGTATATCTATAAATCAAATTTTTGGTAGATTTTGATAAAATTTGATAAAAATCCTACTTTGAAAAGTTGATTAAAGTTGTGAATCTCATGAAATGTGAAAAAAAAAAAAGAGTTTTAGAAAATAGGGAGAGTTCAAATAAGAGCAAAAATTTAAAAATGAGGTATGTCTAGAAATATAAATGAATACATTAACACCACATTATTCATCTAGAATAAAATCATCTTAATAAAATTTTTCTCAAATTTATATGTTATTTTAATATAAGAAAATATATTTCATGATTCAAAGATATTTCAAAATTCAAAGAAATTTCAGGTTTATAATATATTAACATTAAACAATTAAAATTAATTGAATAATCAGATTTTTTGAATAAAATATTATAAAATAATATTCTAAAAAAGTGCAAAGAGAACGCGTTTTCTGTTTTCTGTTTTGAGAAACAGTTTTTCAAAATGACAAAGAGAACGCATTTTCAGTAATTTCAAAACAGACACCCAAAACACAAAACACAAAACGAATTTCAAAACTCAAAACACAAAACAGAAACACGAAGAGAACGCACCCTTAATTTCCCTAAACGGTTTTGCTACATGTACATCCGGGATGACATTCCCCCCTCACAATAGGGCCATGATTATTTTATTGGAGCATGGGCTCCCCTTCTTGTGAGGGAAAATGTCATCCGGGATGTCATCCCGAATGTACAAATAGCAAAATCCTTTCCCTAAATGCCCCAATCCCAGTCCACAAAAAATCCAGATTTAAAGCACGCTTTCACACAAATAAACTTGATATTGTTTTCCAAGTTTGGTGATGAAGATGATGACTTAACCTTATAGCAAGTACTGGAACTCGAGATTTGGTGCCTATGAGTGATGAACACATCTTCCTTTTCTCCTCTCCATTCACAGTAAATTGTTACCAATTTTAGTGCAATATTAGGCAACAAAACCCTACTCTGCTTGTCCACTTCTATAGTTCTATGTAATTGTGGATGATGCCATGAAGATTTGGTTTTCATTGGGTTAAACATGGCTTATGAGGAAACCCCACAAACTTATTTATAAATTATAAGCCATTCTTTCTGCCGGCAAACAAGTTACATACTGGGAAATGATTCAATCAACGATTGCTGGCAAAAAAGGGTTATTGATAGGTTAAATTTAGTGTATTAATTTTTTATTTTTTTTAATAGTGGATGTAAAATGTAAATAATTTTTTTCTTATTGATTCTAGATTTAAGCACAGAAAAATTAGCGGAACACTAATACATGACATTATATTTGAAAAGTGGAACCTCAATATTTTGTAGATTATTTCAAGAGTAATGTCATGTATTAATCTTACAATTTTAGGTGGCAATGGGATCCATCTAGAGTTGTCCAAAAACCAGCGTTCTCTTCGTGTTTCAGTTTTGTGTTTTGAATTTTGAATTCGTTTTGTGTTTTGTGTTTTGGGTGTCCATTTTGAGATTGTTGAAAACTCGTTCTTTTTATCGTTTTGAAAAAATATTTTTCAACTCGTGTTTTTTGAGTTTTGGCAGATTTGTGAAGAAAACAGCCAAAACGTAAAAAATTGTTTTCTATTTTCTTCACAAAATTTTCAGCCGTTTTCAAAAACTCGTTTTCAAAAATGGGAAAGAGAACTCGTTTTCAAAAATGGGAAAGAGAACGCGTTTTCAATGTTTTAGAAAATCGAAAACAGAAAACGGCCCGAAAACAGCAAAGAGAACGCCTTTGATCATCATTTTAAAGTCTCATTTTTTTTTTCAAATTAATTTTTAATTTTAAGAAATTCAGAACTTGTATCAATTTTTTAACTACACATTTTATCAAAAATAATTAAAAATCTAATTTTTATCAAAGCAAACATAGTTTCGGCGGAGAGAGAACAATGAGAAGTAAAAAGTAAATAATAGGTCTCTTCATTTTGTTTATCAATATGTTAAAGTACTCATTTGACTCTCATTTAATAAAATTTATTTTTAACCACAAAATTCACAAAACTCACAACTTTTATTAACATATTTCACAAATTTTTATCAAAATCTACTTAAAATTCTAATTTTTATTCGAACCAAACAAGAACTAAGTTTGATTATTTTGGAATAAATGTTTCCTCCGTCCCCTATTAATTTAGAAATCTTCTTCCAATTTATTATTTATTTCTATTAAAGTTTGCCTTTCTAATGAAAAGCATAAGCTTCCTCCCTATATATCTTATCTATTTGATATGTCAGTTTACATATAAGAAATTGCATGAAATCTTTATACCAAGATAAGAATTCCATTCATCTTTCTCTCGGATACAGGGGCGGAGCCACTGAACTTCTGGATCCAACCCAAATTCAGCCCTATTTTTTTTTTTTTGGCTAGCACATTGGCCCAAAATGCCCTATACTTCATTAACCCAATACCATCAAGTGTTGGTTCATTCAACCCATTCCAAGTTCCACTTTCACTCCAGGCACTCCTAGAGTCGTCTCCTCCCGTCCCCGTCTCCGTCGCCGCCGGCAGAAGAAGAAGGTAAAGCCCCTTGAATCCCTGATTCTGATTTTTGTGGCAACATCATGGGGCCACTTTTCGCTGTCGGTCCGGTGGTGATTATGGCAACCTCATTTGGTAATGCAGCATATGAAAGGCTACCTCTAGAGGATGAAGAGCCACCAATGGCTGTGGCGCTAGGCAGCGTTGCCCTTGGATCTCCACCAGGAATTATTGGCCAGAAAGGACAACAGTTTATGCCTGATCCTAACACAAATCTTTTTCATGGGATGCCTTCAAATCTCCCTAATTCAAGCCAATTACCCTCTGAGGCTTACTGGGGGACATGTTGTCCTCCTTTTTAACAAGATTTCTCCGCACGTTTCAAATTTTCATTTATAATTAGTTTGTTGAATTCATGGTGTTGTCTGTTAATTAATCTGCCTTTGATTGAGTGCAAAACAAAAGATTGATCAAATCAACCAATCTTTGATACAGAATTTGAGGAATAAACTAGCGGTTGATTTATTTGAGTTTAGTTGTGATCCATAATTATTTATTTTATTTATTGAATAGTAAATATTATATAGAGTCGTGTTGCTGTGCCAGATCGATAAAAGATCTAGCACAGCTATTGGGTCATGGGTTGGGTGTTTAACATTTGGGAGGGGATTTTTTAATGAGGACAGCTATTGGGTCATGAGTGAATCTCCTTTGCCAGACCCTTACTCGGTCTGGCAAAGGAGAATAATCCATATTGTATATTTTATAAAGAAAAGTTGTTTATATGATTATGAAAATTTATTTATTTTAATTCTGCTCGTATTGCGTCATGTGTATAAAAAAAATACAAAATAACAGACAGATTATTGTTACTTGTTTGAAAATTGCTCATACATTCGTCGTTAAATTGAGAAAATACATGGACATACATGAAAATCGGCAACATGCAATAAATACATAATACATATGAATTAAAAGGATATTACAAATCCGTCATGTTATTATGTAGTGGGATTTGACTTGTGCAAAATTGACGCGTATGTCCTATTGCGCCGCACCTACCGCACTTACTCAGCCGGAGAAACTCTCCGGTTGATGGTATTCTAGAAGTACGTTTACGTCCAAGAGTACGCGATCGACCCTTGGGTTGCAACAAATTATTTAGTGGTAGAATGTGCTCGGGAACTTCCCACTCGACTTCATTTGGTAGGGGAAATATAGTTTCGGCATATGTTGTTCTCAAAAACTCAACCATATA
The DNA here is from genome assembly GCA_019395295.1 of Osmanthus fragrans. Classification (NCBI taxonomy): domain Eukaryota; kingdom Viridiplantae; phylum Streptophyta; class Magnoliopsida; order Lamiales; family Oleaceae; genus Osmanthus; species Osmanthus fragrans. The sequence continues at coordinate 9,208,291 of CM033349.1, forward strand.
ATAAGGAGTGCATAAACTGTGTGATGAAATTCCTCTATACCTAGCCACTGCAACTGCATGAGCATATGGAAAACTCTCCAACTCAAACTGCCTACATGTGTATGTGTTATCATTCAAACTCACGATTTATCCAATATTACATATGCATCTCACGGAGAAGCGAAATTGATCTAGCGGTTCCACAATTACCTTTCTTGCTACCTCCAGAGTTTTGAAGAGTTTATCCTCATAAGCCAGGATCAACGTTGTTGTGCAATTCTGTGATTCTTCACGTCTGTCGTGAAACCACAACTGCAGCTTCATCCGAATAATCTCAAGCATTGCGAGAATTGGCAACTCTCGATCCTTCTTGAATAATGAATTGAGTGACTCCACATTGTTCGACGTCATCATGTTATAGCGACGTCCTGGGAAATGTGACCGTGCCCAATGTTCAACCCCCATTTCTGTTTGATATTCCCATGCATCGTGTGATTTATGTTCTATTTCAATCATAAACTGATTGAACTCTTCCAAACTGTAAGCTACTGCAGCTTTCCCGAACAATGTAACAATGTCACTGCCCCGATACTTAGTCTTCAGATTACCATGTATATGGTACATGTAATAACAATGATGTGCGTCCGAAAAAACTTCGGCTATACCATTTATTATTGACTGCCTCCGGTCAATCACAAATGCAAGGTTCTCAACGTCCTCAATAACTTCTCTCAGTTTTGTGAAGAACCAACGTATCGTTATATCATTTTCTCCATCGACAATGCCGAACGCAAGAGGGTAAATTTGGATGTTGGCATCTTGACAAGTAACAATAATCAACTTTCCTTCATATCTAGCTTTCAGGGTTATACAATCAATTAGAATTAGGGGTCGCATCACATTTCGAAATCCTCTAATGCATTGTCCGAGAGCCATAAACAAGTACTTGAAGAGATTCTGGTCATCGCACTCAATAAAAAAACGCCGAGTCAAGATTAGTTCTTCCTATATTATGGCAATACCTGACCAATTTGGCATAACTCTACTCGGTCGATCCCATTAATTCCTCCAATGCACACTCTTTAACATTCCAGGCCTTTTGATAGCTCAAAATCACCCCATGATCCCGACGGGTGTCGTTGATGATATTCGCGGATCTGTAAATGGTCCGTGGGTCCTGAAACTTGTGCATTATCTCTCGTCCAATAAACCATGATCGAGCTTGCCTGTGATCATTTTGACGAATACCCACTTCGCAAGTGTGTTCTCGCGCATACTTGCGAACTACAAAACACTCATTTGTTTCCATCTTAATCGCTCTCAAACGCCCACTGCAATTATCGTCCACATAAATAATTGTGTGCATAGATTTGTTTGATTTTTTAACTTTGAACTCAAAGTTATGTTTTATTGCAATCCGGTGCACAGCTTTCTGCAAATCTCTTTTCGATTGGAACAGTTGATCCACATACAAATCTTCATCTTCAGGAACCACACGTGAATAATTAGAATAGCATGTACTCAGCCTAGCATGTGAACTCTCACCAGACTCATGCCTCTATCTGGATAAAGCAAGCAAATCATCATTCTTAAATTGCCTTCCAAACTCGTTGTCTTGAACTTCATCGTGAATTATGTGTTTAACAGTGAGACCGTGGTGAGTAGCAACTATCTCGGGAATAACCATATCATCCTCACAAGCAATCTCAACTGTATCCCAAAAATCATTTACATTACGATCCTCTCTATTGTTGACTTCATGATCACCCTCGGGGACATTCTTTCTCGATAAAGTTACGCAAATAGGACTCGAATTTTGGCGTTGGTTCAATGAAATTAGATGCTTTATTTGCACTTCAGAAGTAACTTTCAAAGGCGGAATACTTACGGCTGAATGCTTTTGAAATAAAAATGTTAATTTTATATCGTACTAAGAGGGATCGACGTTAAGCATGTTTTGTATTTCTTGATACATTTTCGTAAACGATGTATTCTTTGTTATCAATATTGCATTAACCACATTTCCTTCACTCGTCCATTTCTATTCCCATTAGCCATTTCATTCTTTTGAAATTCATCGAAGTAACAAATTTGGACACATGCATATGATGTCATATCTGCATTGTGAATTTTCATATATGTTAGTCTAGGAAAATAGGGAAAAAAAACTTCATCTAGACAGGGGGATCCGCCGTCTGGATCCGGATTCAGACAACAATTTTTTTTTTTTTTTTAAACGTCTAGATGTTTGCTTCAAAAAAGTATAGATACAGATTGTAAAAATTTATCTGTCATAAAATAATGATTCACTTTTTTAATTTAACTAAAACAAAATTAAAAATACGTAAATATACTTATCAATTCTTAATGATGGCTATAAAAAAAATATTTTCTTCTTCAACTTTTATAATTTTCTGTCTTTTCACGTTCGAAGCAGATGAAAAATGGAAAGATTTTTATCTGTGTTGGAAGTAAACAGATACAAAAGTGTTTTGGTTTTGAGATTTTAAGTGGAAAATGTTAGGATTTATTTGTAACTTAAAATAAGTATTTTTGTCTTTTAAACATTAACCTATTTTTGTAATTATATAAGATATATAAGGACAGTAACGTCATTTTAATATCAAATGACTATTGTGATAAATAGTAAAATATTCTTGGCCAATGTGGTGAATGACATCTTTGACCTGACATTTCTTAAAAGTACCCCGAATTTTCAAAACAGTCACGCTATGGGTACAGTTCTCTTGACATGGGCCATGACAGGGTGACGTGGCTGGAGGAGAAAATTTGAAAACTAACGGGTTATATTCTAGAATTTTGAACCAACCCATTTATGAGTACCCTAACTCTCCCAAATTCAGTGTAACCTAAAATCTCCCAAATTCACACGCCGTTCACGATAATTGCTCTTGCGAAGCTTGGGGCCATCGAGCAATCAGTTGCAATTTAATATCCATCTCCGACGACGTGTTCTGAGGCTGCAGCGACGTTCGAGTAAGGGTAAGCAGTTTGTATGTGTAAGTAGGGTTTTTTTTCCAGTAACTTGGGGCGGTAATCGAGTATAGAGGTTGGGTAAATGCTGTAATGGGTTATTTTTCTGGCCATTTAGATAACTTCGATGCCTTTTCAACTTTCGCAGTGAATAAGTTACCTATCTCCAACAACCTCCGAGGCGGAGCTGGAGCTGAAGCTTAATCTGGGTATTTTTATTTTGTGTTTTTGATAACTTGGGTGCGGTATTGTGGCCATTTTCATAACTTGGCTGCATTTTGTGATAATGGGTAAGTGTGGTTTTGGGAAAGTATTTTTTGGGAATTTGGTGCATATTTTTTGGGTTCGAATTCAAATGATAATGCCCAAAAAATTGACTTCTTCATGATGTGCCATAAACACCATCAATGTTTCGTGTTTCGAAACACAATTGCAATTGCATTTTGCATGGCCCTATCTTGGTCAGTAATTATTCCTTTAGGGGCTTCACCGTACATACATTGTAACCATGTCCGAAAAAGCCATACAAATGTCTCCGTATTTTCTTTCGATAGCAAACCACAACCAAGCAACGTTGAATGTCCGTGATGATTTACTCCAACAAACGGGGCAAACGTCATGTCATACTTGTTAGTTAGGTAGGTCGTGTCAAATGTGACAACATCGCTAAACTCCTTATATGCACTCCTACACTTATTATCTGCCCAAAAATATTTTTTAATCGAGACTCTTCGTCTAAATCCATAACGAAGTAAAAACCCGAGCACTTTGCTTGCATATTCGAAAAGTAAGACTAAATTACTGCAGCGTCCCCTTCGCCAAGTCGTAATCGCCTAGCTTGTTCAACATAATTCCAAAAATCTTTTTCCATAAAAGTTATGTTATCATACCCCCCAGCCTCAACTATGGCAAAGTTATAACTTTTGTGCAAAGGAATGCCAACCATATCGTTCACTTCGAGCCGTCGTTTCACATGTGTGCTCAGCTCTCGGTTACATCTATACAATCTAGATTTTGAAGGACTTGTTTTATGGTTATGTTCAAGATGGACAGTGTTAATTTTTCAAATTCCACACATATCTGGAGATGCAGTCAATCTGGCCTTACAACCTATCTGAATGGTTGGTTGGAGCTTCAACAGACCGCTGGTATTATTAGGTCTTCGACCTTCACGACTACATGTTAGTGTAATATATCTCATAATTCCATCATCATCCTTCTTTGAATTTCGTTTTCGAACTGGAAAACCTATGTGATAGGCATATTTTTTTTATAGAAGTCGAACATTTCATTTTCATCATTGAACTTCATCCCAACCTTAGGCACAACAGCACTATCTTCGGTTGATATATTGTCATCCAGTATAGTCAAATTGTCCATCACATTGTCATTATCGAATTCCATCAAATGAACGTCACCAAAGTCTTGCACGATTTGTTTATCTGCAACAATTTTTTGATTACAGTGTCATACCCTCACACACTTAGCATTAGTAAACATATTAAATGAAACGATTTTCATCGACCAAGTTGAATCAAACAGAGTGCAGACCATCCATTCACTTGAAAAATATTTCTATTTCATGCATTCACTTGAAATAATAGCTACATTACACATAATGCTGCCACGTAATTTCGTGAAAGGGAAAACCAACAAGCTCCCAATAGTTGAAGTCCAATGAAAAGCTCAGCTTACAATCCTAAAGTATAGCGTTCTATCCCCCACAAAACCCAACAGACTGACTGCCAAAAATAAAAACTTCAATATAACCCAAAAGAAATTTGGTGGAGAATTTTTTCACACAACTTAAACGATTATGCCAATCTCTAAAGGTCTTACTACACTTCGATTTCTACAATAATATTTCAGAATCTAAAACCCAAGCTCCCATATACATAGAACAACCAAAAAAAAAAAACCAACAATATCTTCGAAGAATACCTTTGTCCGGCATGATTTCTCCAAAAATGGGAGAGTACTTTTTCAATTCCAGTCACAATTAATTCTCCAAAAATGTAAGACAGCGATTCGACAGTAAAAATGGATGTCTGGTCTACTACCGCCCATCGGAAACGCTCAACTTTGATGCGTCGAATTAGTGCCGACGGTGGTGCGTTCATTTGGGGCTTCAGTTTATGAGGGAGTCTCGTGCGGCCAAATTCAGTTTAGGAGGGAACTAAGTGAGGCAATAGGGTGATTGTAATGTGATGCGCATTGGGCCGGGTCAACCCTTTCAAAAGACGTGGGTTTAATTATACAAATCCATGTCATCCTATGAACACTCGTGTAATGGCCAATGTACAACCAACTTTTTCCTTTTCCGTACCACCATTTCCCAAATCAAATTCAGATCCACCATTTATAGGAAAATTCCATTTTGCAGATCCATCAATGGCATCAGAAAAACCATTTTAGCACCTGAAACCAAGTTCTTCAAAGGGGTTTTTGAAAACCTATTATTTCCCTCATCCTTCAAATCTTTCCGAAAAAGAGAAATCAAGAAACTCTGAACAAAGTAACCCCAGTCTCAACTCAATTTTTTTAAGGTTCGAAACACTATTTTTATCACTTTCTGTAGAAACAATGAAGGAAGAAGAAGAATTTTCCATTGAAGAAGACTCTGTTATAACTATATAATCATGTTCTTTACGCAAAGACATCAAATTTCACCAAAAACAAAAAGCTCAAATGAAGACTAAAATGCAAAATCAAGAAAATTGTTGAATGATGCTTGAAAATAAAGAGAACGATAATTTTTCCTGCTTTGGTATCTTCAAAATGGGGTTGGTGCTGGTTTTTGTTGACGCAGAAGGAAGCAGCTCTCTGTAGGGACAGATTTTGGGGTTGTACACAAATTTTGGGCTTTACACAGTTGGGGAAAAAAATTGTGACGTCAGTTGACCCCATCGTCCGTCCCTGCTTATTTCAGTTGGTTCTCTAGCCAAACATGGGCTTATGTAAAATTATCGGTCAAATTCTTTGTTATATGTGGGACCAACTAAGATGGGTCTCTGGCCAGCCTCTTCCAAATCCCAAAGGTCAGTTTTGGTTTGCTCCTTGCTATAATCTAGAAGTATTTAGCGACGATCATTATTTAGACAAAAGAAAATTTTAAATAGTAATTTTTAGGAGAATATGTAGTTAAAAAGTAGGAAAAATTTTGAGTTTACTTACAGAATATTTTATTGTGCTAATATATAATTAAAAATTAATATATAAAAAAAAGTTTAAAAATCATGATTGTCAAATATAGACTTAGGAAATTTGTTTATAGTGCCCTTGTTTGGGCTCCGTTAAATTCAAAATTTATTATTTTTTTCTTCTTTTTAATTACACATTTTTCTCGAATGTTGTTGATCAGATTTCATTTTGAACATACTTTGAAAATCAAAATTCTTCAAGAATTCTCGAAAGCTAAAAAAAAGTTTCTTCTTTTTAATTTTCTATTGAAACTTTATGGAAACCAACAAATTTGTAGAGTTGGTCAGGTACAGAATCTATTACTTTTTTTTTTTTTTTTTTTTTTTTTTGATATCCAGGTTTCCCAACTTACGTCAGACTATATCCTGGACCACCAGCCACCGGCCCCTCAATAACTGACGGAGGTAAACCGCGGGTTATGCTCAAGTTGACCAGGGTCCGTGCACCCTTTATACTCCTGGCCCCAAAGGAGCCTCCTCCATGATTATTACATCACCAAGCTGCTCCAACCAATAAATGGTTATTACATCACTCAGCTGCTCCAACCAGGAATCGAACTCCCCACGCTGAGGTTGCAAGCCCCGCAATGCCCATCCTTTGCCAACTTGAATGTGCCCCGGGGGCAAATCTATTACTTACTTGAACTGAACAAGTTTGGAGAGTACTGAAAGGCCCAACTTATGGCGTCGATCTGCTACTTTTACTGCAAAGTTATTTTTAATCAGCATGAAGTCAAAACTTTGCCCTAATAAATACTATTTTAATATGTAAATACTAAAACCTAGTTAATTTAACAAGTTATCTCAATTATTCGTTTCAGACATGTTTTGCCAATCGGTCAGGATTTCCTACAACCAGTTTTAAACACGATTCTAATTGACATAACTAAACAGTTTAGTATTCTACGTGTTATTGTCAATTGCATAAATAAATAGTAACAAGCACAAGATATAACATGGAAAACCCCTTAGGGAAAGAACCACAGACCTCCATGTCACGGGTAAAATAATACATTATAATAGTTTCAATTTAGTAATATCTCAAAATTAACAAAAACAATCAAAAGTAAATAAAGAACGACTCTCTCATTTTTTTTTATTCCTTTTGACTTGTTAGAAAAGTAGAATCAAATCCTCTATTCTTGACTTTATCATCATTTCCTTATTATATTCGGCCGCAACCGTCAGTTGGATTAAGATTAACCAATCTTAACTCACGCTAAGTAGACTGATCTTTGAGTAGAATTATATTATTCACGCACACGTGTGGTCTCTTTAATTAAGGTTGAAAAACATGATTTTTGTTTTGAGATACTTCACTGGAATATCAGCCGGGCAGAAATCACGGGAGATAGTCAAAAGACACAAAACTTGCCGCTGCAGATTCACCAAGTATATGCAATTTTTTCTCAATGCGTTAGTTCATACCTTAATGATTTTCTTATGTAAAGGCTCCATCAAAGTACAAATGTCTCTTATCTAAAATACGACACTTTTATAGGATAAAAATAATATAAAATATATTTAATATGGTCAATAATTAAAATAAGGAAAGTTTAGTTAAATCAATTTTTTCTTCTTTCAATTATTTGACCAATCAAACCAGTCCAAACGGTGTAAATATATTTCTTTATATGTAGCTATATGGAATGTAAATATTGCATCTTGTTTAAGGTATCGAAACTCTAAAATCTGCCGCCAAAAAATTTGTTTACCTATGGTACCTAGTCCGTCCTAACTGACTAGCTTACCTATTTTTAATGCATCGATTGAGCAGATTTTTGACATTTAAAAATCATTATAATTTAAGCAAGCCAATAAATAAATAATATATAAATATAAAATATATTTTGCTTGCATAATTAAAAACTAAAGAATAGTTATTCGAATAAAGTTCCTTGTACAGAAGATGTTGACATCCACTCACATGTGCATGAGTCCCACGTGAATAAAAAAGTCCAAAAAAATAAGTGAAATCCTGAGTATTCTGTCAACCTCTTCTGTCAACATTTTCTGTACGAATAGCATGGTTGTAGTTATTCTAGCTCATCACCTTCAAAACAAGATCCCTTAAAAGAATTCCTCTAAATAAATCGAGAAGTTGCAACGAATCTAAGAGCAAAATGTAGTGTCTATTTGGAAATTTTGAAAACTTGATTAGATCAAGCCCCTATTTGGTTTGTAATAAAATCTAAGTCAAAGTTACTAATTAATTTTAATTACATATTTCATCAAAATCTACTAAAAATCTAATTTTCAACTACACGGGGTCACACCCCCTCACATGGAGAGGGGTGTAAATATTTGTGTACACCATTATGTACACGTAGCATCATCCTAATGAGAAATGATGTACTAAATAGTGCTTAGAACTAAGAACTGATAATGGAAATCATTCTTATTGACCATCAGTGATACCTTCTTGAAATGCCACTGTTGACCATTACACTGAGGAATGAAAACTAACATTCTTGGGAGAAGTAAGATGACGATTGATATAAGAACTTAAGCTCAAGTGGTTTTTTTCACTTTGCTTACTCGAAAGTCGTAATCAATAACTTAAAACTAAAACAGAAGCCTAGTCCCAATTACGATCAAGAATCAAACATGGTTAAACTAAAAAATGTGATGACAAAGGAAATCATTATATAAATGTTAAAATCTAAAAACTAAAGTCTGTGCCAATGTTATATGAGTTGTGGATAAGTTAAAAACCACGCAGTGTGAAAATGAAAGATCTAACCTGGGAAGCACCGTTACACTGTAAAAGGTAGCTACAATATCATGTCCAAAACCAAAGCCTATGACAAACATTCTCCAGCTTAATGAAATACTCGTTGAAAATATTTTCATGCTAACCTCGTCAGTCTCGGATAAAAAGGAAAGCTGTATTTTTATTTTTTAATTTAACTGAATAAATTACAAACACCATATGGTGGAAGGGAATGCAGAAAATCAAATCACAGTCAGAGTCAAGATCAGTAAAATAAAGTTGGCAATTCAATCAAATTGCCAAGGCACCTCAATTAATCCATTAAACCAAATTGCTGATACAATAATAGACACTGGATAGAGAGAATAATAAGTTTGTGAGGGTATTACTTCATTTACAGAACAGTTAATATTTACTCTGTCTATAAAGCCTCACAACGAGATAAATAATATGGTTCATTTCAAGGATAGTCAATGGACTAATGAATAAGGAGAAAGATTCAGCAAATCAACAATCAAAGTTGAACACGGTGTCAAAAAAAACCCATCAGAGTCGAACGCCAATCAGATGAAACCTAAGTTTACTCGGCAAACTCACTAGATGGAGATACACTAGGGTCAAATATATGTTTCTATTTCCAAACTCGATGCCTTTTCAACTTTTTCTTTATTTCTCACCTGAGGCTAGTCTTTAAAAGGTTCTATAACTGGTCTTAAGATTGAAATTATGGAGATGAAAAATGATGGGCAAAGTACTCTTCAGTTACTTGAATTTTTGTATTTCCTGAACCAATCATAACTTTGAACTGCTAAAGAAACTAACAATTAATGTTTGCATGCATCATTGCATCGTGCTCTATCAGCTAGTAATATCTATATAGATAAAACTCTACGCTGCATGTATATGTTTGTGAATGTAATAAATTGAATTTTTTTGGTAATGGTGTATTGAGTAAATATGTAGTCTTTTAAGCTTACCATGTGCTAAATAATGTAAAAAAATTTGTATCCGCTTCTAGTCTTTTAAGTCCTAAATCTAATAGCCTCAAACGAGGCCAATCCAACTTAGGCCATAGAGCACCAAGGGTGGGGGCAAGGTAGTCAAATTCGGACATCAAAGTCATGGTAAACATTAATCTCTATTCAGCAACCAAGCCATTCTTGTGGGTATGGAATAGCCATTCTTTCCTCATCCTGTTTGTTTCGGTCAATATCAGTCTCTATTCAATACCCAAAAGGCCAAAACAATGGCTGTTATCCCTCTTCGAAGGTCCCATTCTTTTCAAATTTTATACAGCGCCTATCACTGGCATCTAAGCAATTGGATTTCTGTTGATGATTTCAAAAGTAATATTCATGCTCTGGATAGATTGCTGAGCTTTCTTATGAGGCTCGTACTTATGTTTTTCAGCTATTCTAATTCAGTTATCTGATAATCTACTTTCCACCATATCATATTCAGATGCATCAAACAGATTATACCGGTGTCTTCTTTGAGAACATGTTCATGTATTTAGGTCATCCTAGTCACTACCCTCGCTGAAAATAAATAAAGACAAGAAAAGAACACACAACGGCAAAAAAAACACATAAAATTTGTTAGTCTTTCATCACTTGGTGCACAAGTGCACATTGGTCAATTTGATTTAATATATCTTTCTTTCTTTTTTGGGAGTTTCAAATCATGCGAGTCTTCTGCTGGATTCATTTCTAGGTGAGACTACTGCAGATTCGTAACTAGTCTCTCATATCATTCTTCTCTTACAACTACTTTGCATCTTATCACATCTCAAGCAAGCATTTCCAACTTCTTTTCCCATCCTAAGTTTCTGCTTTGATGGTCGAGTCAATGAAAAATAGTGGAAGTTAACAATTTACAAGAACTAAAAGTTTCCCACAGCTAGAGACCACAAATTGAATATGTAGCCTAAAGGTTTGACAGCTGCTAGAAGGTGCACTGCCTTTCAGTGAGCTTAATTCAGTTTCTACTCTTACAATTGATTCAATTCCATAATCAAATATTTTATCAATATTTTTGTCTATACAACTTTTTTTTGCATAAATACATAAACAATCAAAGTAAGATAACAAAAAATATAATGTTTCAAGTGTAACTTCAAATTATCAACATCTTTTTTTTTTTTTTTTGATGACTAAAAAAAAAAAAAAAAAAAAAGATGTTGAACATCTCACACCACTGAGTTGTCAAATATAATTTTTTGCATATACAGCAAAGTAATGACAGTCATCACTCAAAGAGTGACATAGAACTGATACCATATGAAGATAATTCATTGCAACAAGTTTAAGAGTTAAATTTCAAAATATCGACTTCACTCTGGAAAGGGTATAATAAAGTAAGAGATGCAATTCAACAAGAAAATTTTCCAGTTTCAGCTGCTCAAGTGTTCAGATATCCTTCAAACTCATATATGTTAAGGATAAATTAAAGTGATTCATTGGTGAGGAAGCTTAAAAACTCATCCACAGAGCAAATTTTGAAGGGTCTGCGACCTTCCACTGGATAGCAAATACCAAAAAGGTTAAACTATAAAGTGGGAATTGGTGGGGATTTTTGGTTTATTTGTGTATGGGTATGTGTGGTTTTTTTTTTGGGGTGTGGGGGGGTGGTAATAAAATTGACAGAAGATATCCATGTGAAGAACTAGCTTAAACTCCTGTTGCAAGCCTCCAAAATGGTAAAACCACATGGCAAACTATATATTTGTATCGCAAAAGGAGCTTTATGAGCAACTTGTCTTGGAGTAGAGGCCTAACGTTCTGCCATTTCTTATCCAGTAATTATAGTTTATTATATTGACCTGCAAATCTAAGAATCATGGGGCCAATTGACTAATTTGGCAACTCTTAACTTGTGACTAAATAGCTAGCTGTTTTGAAGCAACAAAGCCCAGCTACTCTTATTAGTTATTACAAAGACAAGGTTCTTTAGTCAATTTCTCTCCAGTCACAATTATTGATTCTAGCATATCCTTTGGCCTCTTTTCGCTGATGTCAAGTTTGAGTTTCAATATTTACACTACATTCTGCAAGGAAAAATGTTAATTGTTTCTATGGCTATAGTAGTTAATAAAACTTCATCAATAGAAGCATCCGAAGAAATGATAACTTGAGTAAAAATTTTCTGAGAAAGCGCAAAGATGGAGCATCATATTTCAATGTCAAAACTTAGCCACACGCTTGAGCATCCTCGAAACATGTCTAACGAAATAGTGAAGTGCAAACTAATGTACTCACTGGTGGGATTGGGAGGCCTACTCTACCCACGCTAAGCCAAATCCAAGTTAAATCTTCATGGATATCAAATCTACTAACTTGTAGAACTCCAGACACATTATTAAATAGCAATTTCCATTCACTTGACAATGGCACAAGGCATGAATCCAATTATACACACAAAGCAATAGCATTTTCTTGAAAGGAAATTCATCAAGTAGACCAAAAATATGACCTCAAAACAGTAAATTATCTACAATGTTGTACACATATAACACTTGTACACAAAATTATTACAAGAAGTCATCCAATGGCACATCAATATTCGACAAAAAGGAATAGAAATTTAATCAAACGAACCATAAGATCAGTCAAGAAACTCAAACTCATCATCCCTCAGGTGTGCCAAGAATTTCACTGGCTTCCCATCACGCCCCAGAACCTCATCAGCCACGAACTCCACTTTATACGGCAAATTAGCTGAAATCTTTTTCCCCTTATGAACCCCAACATACTGCTTCACCACACCCACCATTCCCGTCAACTCGAATTCGGGCATTTTAGGTACATGGTAAACCTTTAGTGGCACCTTAACTCTGACCTTAGCCCCAATTTTCGACTCGGCTTCTTTCACCTCATCATCATTAACGCTATCATCGTCAAGAATTACAGAATTCGTAGTTGTAGCCGAACAGCTAGGGGCCGACGACAAGGCAGCAACCGGTAGATTATCTATAATGGAAACGGAATCTGGGACAGATCTTATGGGGTGGAAATGGGAGCAATATGTCCTTCTTCTTGAAGGATATTTGATTTTGGCAAGATTAGTATCCGAGTTTGGGATTTTGGAGATGGGCATGTTGAGGAGCGAAGAAAAGAAGGCTGAAGAGGTGGTCATGGCGATTGACAGTGGTGAATTATGCGGAAAATTTGTGGGTGACTGGGTCTGTGTGGAGGCGGGTTAGACAGATTTGTTGTGGTGATTTACTGATTTATGTTATCTGGGACTGGGAGCTAAGAGCGTGGGATTTTGTACGATTTTATCCAATTTTTTATATGGCTGTGGGATTGCCGGATTGGTGACAAAACTTGATTCATAAGCGATCATTTGGGGTTACGCTACGGACAGGACCACGTAGAATAACTCGGTCATTTGGGGATTGACAGCTGACTCTACTGGATTTGATAGCAGTTGGAACTTCGACACGAAAATCCTCGTATTTTGTTTAATAATATCTAAAGGCCTGTTTGATTGGCCGTAATTTTTCGTAGAAGATGGAAAACGTTTTCCTACTTTTTACTATTCACCTATTTAATTGCACTAATTTTTCAGAGAAAATGTTTTTCAACGTACAAGCGATTGATGCACAAAAGCTAGAAAACGTATTTTTCACCATAGTGGTGGAAAAACGTTTTCCAATTTTTTGATAATTTTTTTTTTTTTAACAATTGGAACACAATCTAAAGTCAATGGTAAAATAATTTATCAATTTAATTGACAATTTGCATAAAAAAAAAAAAGCCAAACGAAAAATTTGCCAGGTGAAAAATTATACCAATCAAACACCATTAATTACAATTCTCTGTAAAACGTTTTCTAGGCAATTCAATTCCCTGCCATTCATTTTCTTTCCACCCGTTTTCCACCCTTGCAATCAAACAAGCCCTAAACATAAAGTGATGCTAAAGCATCAATTTAAATGATTATATTTTATAAGTTCAATTAAACGAGTAGTGTGACTTCGCATTTAAATGAACGTATCATTTAATGCTATTTAATTGCCACATTAAATTGTTGCTTGATACTAGTAATGAATAAAATTACTCCTTTTTGTTTTATTTTATTTGATTGTTCTTAATTCTTACTAGCTTTGCTTATATATAATTATCGAGCATCTTGAATAATTCAGGCAATAGAGCATCCTTGAGTGCCTTCAATAGTAAAAACTCTACTTCATTTATGAACATGACGTCAACCGCAATTGTGCTTGTTCACCACTTAAGCATTACTTTCTTCTTCTTCTTTGGTGAGGCTCCTAGTATTCTCCATCCTAAGGGAAAGTTGGCCCTTTTCAATATACGCAATCTCTTAGGTCAACCACTGTTCATTCATCCACTTAGCTATTGCGTCTCAACCTATTTAAGACATTTCTATCATAAAACTACATGTTCCAATCAGATATTAGAATTCTCTATTAAGTTAGCTTATAGCATGGACGAGCTTGATCTTCCTTCCTGTTTAGTTGATGGTCTTGAGGTTGTCAATATTGGTGAGAATGGTTACTTCTTTTGTTCATTTGATAGTCGTTATTTTCGAACGATATGAAAGTGGTGTTACGTTGGAGGTCATTTCTTTGTTCCTAACTATCTAACGTATTGATTGTTAGATGTAGATGATTATATTATATACTTGAGCCTCACGCACTAGGGTTTGTTAATAGCCATAAGATTCACAATTAATCCATTGGACAAAACACGATACATGAGTGGTCATTTAAGGTTTGACGGGTGATGCTATTGAGTTGGTCGTTGTTGAAACTTGGATGAGAATTCCTCATAATTTTTTTGGTTGTTTTTAATGGGTATTAGCTCTGCTTCTTATCGCATCAAATCCTATGTCTAGGCCTCGTTTGACCCACATTCTCATTTTCATTCTTCTACTCATTTTCAACCACACATTCTTCAATAAAATAATATTTTTCATCACATCAATAACTTTTCATTTTTTTTCAACCACACATTTCTCATCATAACACTATTTCAAAATTCATTCTTCCCCAATAATCTCCATCAAACACACTCCTAATTATATCCTTTAGCAATATATGATTTTTATACCTATTTCACACGATATATTTAAATATTGAGCATCTGGAATAGTTCAGGCAATGGAGCATTCTTGATTGTCTTCATTGATTAGAAAATCTACTCCCTTTATGAACGTGACATAAAAAAAAAAATTGTGCTTGTTTACTCCTTAAGCGTTAATTTCTTCTTCTTTTGTGAGATTCCTAGTGCTCTCGGTCTCAGTCATAAGGGAAAGTCAACCCTATTCAATATAGGCAAGCTCTTAGGTCAACCACTATTTATTCATCCATTTAGCTGACGCTTCTCGACCTATTGAAGACATTTCTATCGCAACACTACATGTCTTAATCAGTTGTTAGGATTCTCGATCAAGTTGGCTTATAGCATGGTCTTGAGGTTTGTCGATATCAATTGGAATGGCAATTCTCTAGTTCATTTGATAATATGTTGCAATGGAGACTAGAATATGATCAAACAAGAATACAATGCAAATCAAGTCTCGAGATCAAAATTTATCCAACGGACACTGTAGAAATTCATACTTTGAAAATTGAGACATTTGCCTTTTGAGGCTACATTTGGGTCTAGCTATGGTTGACGATATCATATGCTTGAGCCTCGTGCTCTTGAGTTTGTTAATTTCCACAAGGTTCACAAATACTCTTTTAGAGACCCCATATATTTTTATATTCCATTGTTGAATTACTTTAAGGGTCTGTTTGATTGCAAGGGTGGAAAACGGATGGAAAGAAAATGAATGACAGAGAATTGAATTGCCTAGAAAACGTTTTACAGGGAATTGTAATTAATGGTGTTTGATTGGTATAATTTTTCACCTGGAAATTTTTTTGTTTTGTTTTGTTTTTTTATGCAAATTGTCAATTAAATGGATAAATTTTTTTACCATTGACTTTGGAATATGTTCCAATTGCTAAAAAAAAAAAAAAAAAAATTGTCAAAAAGTTGGAAAACGTTTTCCCACCACTATGGTGAAAAAACGTTTTCTAGTTTTTGTGCATCAACTGCTTGTACCTTGAAAAACGTTGAAAAACGTTTTCCCTGAAAAATTAGTGCAATGAAACAGATGAATAGTAAAAAATAGGAAAACGTTTTCCACCTTCCACGAAAAACTACGGCAATCAAACATGCCCTAAGCTTCTTTGGATTAAGGGACCTACCTCCCTTCATATATTTTCATACAATAGCTAAATGTTTCTCTGATGTTAATACATGGACTCTGAAATCTGGTTATGGGTAAGATCTAATCAAATATACTATATAGACTAATAGAAAGTACGAATTGCACTACGAAAGCGTAGAGAACTTCCACATTGAAGACAAGGGTTGTGGATTATGGTATTCTTGGTATACGTCAAATTATAAAATATTTTGAAAGATGTTGGAATTTTGATAGGTAAAATTTTGTTTGTTAGTTGGAGACTTATGATCTTAAACTACGAGAGTAAGACTGTGTGAATTGTGAGTGCAGAGTTTTGCTTGTCTTTATGCAATATTTTAAGGTCTATAAAAGTCATACTCAGATTGCGAGAGCTTTTTTCCCAATTTGAGCAATTAATTGATTGTTGCCCACTTGAATGTGGGTCCCATTTTCACAGCAAATTTTGCCATTCTAAAAATGAAATATCGAAAATGCCTGTCTACCATGTCTGCAACAAATTAAATGTTAAGGGCAAAAGGGTCAACCTGCTTAAAATAGTCCAAAATTGCGGCTGCCATTCCCACATTCTGCAGCAAAGTGGTGCCTGCCACGACAAGCAATGGTCACAATTTAGCTACAAATTTGAAAAAAAAGCTCTTCTAGACAAGCTTTCAAGATATACTCTTAGGTGCTATTTTTATCGGATCATCCTAGCGTGCATAACTACCTAATTGTGCACTTATGCAACATGTTCAGTTGTTAAGAGCTATGAGTTCTAACCTAAAGCTTGTTCAGTAGAGATTAAAATTCAATTTTAATTGAAAATATAACCATTATGTTTGACTTTCATCTCACGCATGAGACCCACTAACGGTTAATTTTTCAATTAAAATCTAATTTAAATTTCCACCAAACACACTCCTAATGTGCTTATCACTTCTCGAGCGAGCTTTAGACACGACAATAGCGAAATCTTCTGACACTAGAATTTGTTTGTTTCTCTTTGACAAAGTTACAACTAGATTAACAACTTGTAATAATCTTTAACTTGGTCACAAACCTTTAGTTCAAAAAATGTTTTCCATCTATTTAGGCACTCGTTTTGATATAATATTGCCAAGATTTATCATTTTTTTAGGATCCACAAATTTTATCAAATTTTCAGGCACATATTTATCAACTTTTTACCAAATATATGCTAAAGATTTGTCATACAAGCTCTAGAAAGACGTGTATAAAAAAAAGGAAACAAAAAAATAAAAGGAAAAAGGGGAAGAAAGTCGGAAATATTAGACCCATGTACCATCATGAACTCACCTAACACTTGCCCCTAATCGCCTCCATGTCGACCCAAGCCCCACATCCCTCGTTTGGCCAATGTCATGGGTCTGGGTCCCTATTCTTATCGTCTTTTCCCTAGTCTTGACTCCCAATTGTGTTAGTTTTTATCTCTTCGTCCGTTGTCCATCACCTACAAGAGCTGCTTCATTCATTCTTTCATATTGTACCTAAATAATTTTGGGACGTGGTGTTGTATGTACAAGGAATCTGTATACACAACTTGATAGGATGCCACACTCTTTCATTGGTCATTCCCCAAAAAATGCAATGTTAGCAACTAATATAATGTCGTCAACGCTATATTCGGCACCACCCCGTATAAGTAGCAAATTTCATAATTTTGGTCGATCCTCTTTGTTACTCTTCAATTCTGATTTTCTTTTTCATCTTTGTTATAATCTTCTATTTTTTTGTATTCTTGTTATCTTTGGTTTTTTTACATTTTTCCTTCTGTTTTGTATAGGCCCCGTTTGATACACATTTTGTGTAAAATGAAAATGAAAAATATAGTCGTTATGGGCTCATACAAGAGATGTAAAGTCAAATATGGTGGCTAATTATAATGGATAACGGTCATATTTTTCATTTTTATGATAAAAAAATGGGAACCAAACGGGCATAATACAAAATGATAAATATGGATTAAAAAAAATAAAAAATTGATAGCTCTTTGTCGAAAAGCTGGTCAAGATTCAAAAATGTACTGTTACACTCTCATGCACCCCACGCCACCCCACTTGAAATAACAAATCCTCACCGTTCAATTTGTCTCCCGCTTCTCCCAATCCTCACCGTCCATTCAAATTTCAAATTCGCCCAAAACTTACCGTTACCCCGCCTCAATTAAGCCCTCCCCTTACCAACATTTTCACTTTAATTGTAATTCGCCTAATCGACACTCTCTCTGTGTCAAAACCCTCCATTTCTCTGAATATTTCCTCACAAATTCGCTCTCTGTTTAGTCATGCCTCCGAAAAAAGCCCCCTTAACCACCAGCAACAATGCCAACATTGTGCCACCCGCCACCACCGGCGCCGGTGTCGCCGGAAAAACCATTGAGCAAACCTACCAGAAAAAGACCCAGCTAGAACACATCCTCCTGCGACCTGACACCTACATCGGATCCATTGAGAAACACAGCCAGACTCTCTGGGTCTATGAAGATAATCAAATGGTCCAGAAACCCATCTCCTATGTCCCTGGACTTTACAAGATCTTTGATGAAATTCTTGTCAACGCTGCTGACAACAAGCAGCGGGATCCGAAAACGAACTCCCTGAAGGTCACCATCGATGCCGAGGCCAACTGCATTAGCGTCTACAACAATGGCGATGGTGTGCCGGTGGAGATCCACCAGGAGGAAGGGGTTTATGTTCCGGAGTTGATTTTTGGGCACTTGTTGACTAGCAGTAACTATGATGACCAGGAGAAGAAGACTACTGGCGGAAGAAATGGGTACGGAGCAAAACTTACTAATATTTTCTCCACGGAGTTCATAATCGAGACTGCTGATGGAAGGAGGCAGAGGAAATACAAGCAGGTAAAAGCACAAAATGTTTCCTTCAGTTGGATTTTGTTTTATTAGTTACTTAATTTTTATGTTGATTTTTGATTCAAGGATTTCTGGTCAATTTTGAAAGTTGTACTGATTTTGGAAATATCTTGGATTTTGGTTATTTTGCACTGGTTTTTCTTGATTTTATTAAAATGAAGTTTATGTTAATTCTTTTTCTTTTACATTTTTTCTCTTTTCTTGGATAATGTTATAAGGATTTGATGATTACTCACTATGGAGTTTTTCAGTGAAATCCAAAATCCGGGGTTTAATTTTTGAAGACACTTGAATTTTTCCATTTGTAGATTTAGAACTTAATTTAGGTGACATATTTACAAAATATGTAATTTACAATCATCTGCCTGATTATTTGTATTGTTTTTCTGTTAGTTGATTCTTGAATGTTGTTGAATCATTCATCTTCATTTGTTAATGCCTACATAGTCTTTGATGATTACTCACTATGGAGTTTTTTCAGTGAAATCCAAAATCCGGGGTTTAACTTTTGAAGAAACTTGAATTTTTCCATTTGTAGATTTAGAACTTAATTTAGGTGACATATTTACAAAATATGTAATTTACAATCATCCGCCTGATTATTTGTATTGTTTTTCTGCTAGTTGTTTCTTGAATGTTGTTGACTCATTCATCTTTATTTGTTAATGCCTACTCTTGTTCTTCAATCTTTTATGTTATAGAGTTAAATCATTGACATAGTCTTCGACAGTTGTTGAGGTCACTTTGGATTCATTAAAGAAAATATTACACTTGATAAGTTGCATTTTCTATATTGTGCTAATTTTTTGTTAGTCTAAATGTTAGCCTTTGATGATGGTTATGATTTTGCTGATGTGTTTCCTTTATAAAGGTTTTCTCTTGTAACATGGGGAATAAGTCTCAGCCTGTTATATCAAAATGCAAAGAGGGTGAGAATTGGACGAAGGTCACATTTAAGCCAGACTTAGCCAAGTTCAACATGACTCATCTGGAGGATGATGTACTTGCCCTGATGAAGAAGCGGGTGGTTGACATGGCAGGATGCCTTGGAAAGACTGTGAAGGTGGAACTGAATGGGGAAGACATTCGGGTCAAATCTTTTGGCGAATATTGCAACCTTTACTTGAAATCTGCTTTCAGGTCCAACCTAGATCCATCTCACCTTTTTATTGTGTTTTGATATTTTTCTCATTTTATTTGGGATTGTTACTTTTGGTCAATTGTAGATTACTAATGATATTATAATTTAGCAGAATGGAAGAGAAGGTAGACAGGTGGGAAGTTTGTGTAAGTCTGAGCGAAGGACAATTTCAACAGGTATGGGAGTAAGAATGTTCACTGGTTCACTAGGTTAAAATATAGTTATAATTGAAGTTGAAAACTTACCTTCTTTGGTAGCTGGCAAAGGCAGGCAAATCCCATTTTTGAGGAATTAAACTGTAAAGTTGCTAATATACTGGTTAATTTTGCCAGGTCAGCTTTGTGAATTCAATTTCAACAATCAAGGGCGGGACGCATGTGGATTATGTAACAAATCAGATAGCAAATCATCTTGCTGAGTATGTAAACAAGAAGAAAAAGAGTGCCAACCTTAAAGCCCATTCGGTGAAGAACCATCTCTGGGTATTTGTTAATTGCCTTATTGACAACCCAGCCTTTGATTCTCAAACAAAAGAAACTTTGACGCTTCGCCAGAAAAGTTTTGGTTCTGAATGTAGACTCTCAGACAAGTTTCTCAGTAAAGGTTTGTGATTGTTACTTTTACAAATGTCAATTGTCTGATTGTTAGAAGTTGGTAATGACATTCACTGGTTTACTCTGGATAGTGGCAAATTCTGAGATAGTGAACAATATCATGGAGTGGGCAGACTTCAAGGAGAAAAAAGACCTTAAGAAAACAGACGGAACAAAAAGCAAGAGAATAACTGGGCTTACAAAACTAGCTGATGCTAATGCTGCTGGAGGCAAAAACTCTGAGAAATGTACTCTGATTTTGACAGAAGGAGATTCGGCAGCCACTCTTGCAGTAAGTGTAAAGTGTTTTGACTCACTAAAGATATTTATTATCGTAATCTTAAGTGCTTTGAATCTTATTCAGATTGCTGGATTATCGGTTGTGGGGCGAGACCACTATGGAGTGTTCCCCCTTAGGGGAAAATTGCTGAATGTTAGAGACGCAGGTACTAAGCAGATCAATGACAATGCTGAAATTCAGAACATCAAGAAGATTCTTGGATTGCAGCATGGTAAACAGTACGAAAGCATCAAATCACTGAGATATGGCCACTTGATGATAATGACTGATCAGGTAATGTGGTCCTATTCTTGTCCAATTTCTTCCTTCGTGTCCATGCTACCCAACATTATAATGATAGGCGGTCTTTTCGGCTAAAATTTGACTTTGTACTTTGTGCAGGATCATGATGGTTCCCATATCAAGGGGCTATTGATTAACTTCATCCACTCATTCTGGCCATCATTGCTCAAAATTCCTTCTTTTTTGGTTGAGTTTATTACTCCGATTGTAAAGGTTTGTATTATCATAAGCTAGCCTCAGTTCTAAAAATTAGTGAGGTTATTTGATTTTTTAATTTTTTTTATAAAGTTTTTGATCACGTTACACAGGC
Source organism: Osmanthus fragrans (assembly GCA_019395295.1). NCBI lineage: Eukaryota > Viridiplantae > Streptophyta > Magnoliopsida > Lamiales > Oleaceae > Osmanthus > Osmanthus fragrans. The sequence goes on from CM033349.1 coordinate 9,229,900, forward strand.
TACTCATAAAAATGGGGAGAAAAGGTCATTTTATACAATGCCTGAGTATGAATCATGGAAGGAAAGTTTGGGAGACAGAGCGAAAAATTGGTCTATAAAATACTATAAGGTTTGTATATTCCGGATATATGATAATAATGTATTAGGTATATTATGAATTTTCAAGGCTTCTCTGTCAAATTATATAATAAAATTGGTCAAAGTTTGTGCTGTATTCATTAATTAATTCTGTTTTTTCATTTCTAACTTCATTGTAGGGGTTAGGAACAAGTACAGATAAGGAAGGGAAGGAGTACTTTAAGGATCTTGAGAAGCACAAGAAGGATTTTGTCTGGGGGGATGACCATGATGGGGAGGCAATAGAACTTGCTTTTAGCAAGAAGAAGATAGAAGCAAGGAAGAATTGGATCAGACAATTTCAGGTTGGAAACTGCGTTTGGAGTATCAGTTTAACATGGAAAAAAAATTGATGGCTACTATTTAGAACATTAGTACAAAGATAATTTTCCGAAACAACTTTGGATTTCTTGTTTTGCAGCCTGGCACTTACCTTGATCAGGAGGAAAAACTCATCAAGTATCGTGACTTTGTCAACAAGGAACTTATACTGTTTTCAATGGCTGATCTTCAGAGATCAATTCCATCCATGGTTGACGGACTGAAACCTGGTCAAAGAAAGATTCTTTTCTGTGCTTTTAAGAGAAACTTTGTCCATGAAGCAAAAGTCGGCCAATTTTCTGGTTATGTATCTGAGCACTCGGCTTATCATCATGGTGAGCAGAGTCTTGCCAGTACCATTATTGGCATGGCTCAAAAATATGTGGGCAGCAACAACATAAATATTCTGAAACCGAATGGTCAATTTGGTACAAGAAATCAGGTGAGATAACATGATTCTTCTGCATCTAAAAATCATTCTTGGCCCCAACCATTCAGTAAAGTCAATTTGAGCATGACCCGTTATTATGAACTTGTACAGGGAGGCAAAGATCATGCAAGTGCAAGATATATATTCACTCAACTTTCTGGCATTACACGATTTCTATTTCCAAAGGATGATGATATTATACTGGATTATCAAAATGAAGATGGGCAAACTATTGAGCCTACTTGGTAAGTTTTAGTGTAAGTGATGAATGTGGAAGATTTGTTTGTTCACAATTTGAAACCCTTTTTTCTTCATGATCTAGGTATGTGCCAATCATACCAATGGTTCTGGTAAACGGAAGTGAAGGAATAGGGACGGGATGGAGTTCTTTTGTTCCTAATTATAATCCACGTGACATTATTGCCAACGTGAGGCATATGTTGAATGATGAACCAATGGAGCCTATGGATCCATGGTACAAAGGATTCAGAGGAACTATAGAGAAAACAGCAACAAAGGAAGCTGGGGCAACCTACACTGCTACTGGAATTATAGAGGAAGTCTGTGATACAACATTAAGGATTACAGAGCTTCCAGTTCGAAAGTGGACTCAGGATTACAAGGACTTTCTAGAGTCCCTTTATCCATTCATTGAGGTTTGTCAATGTCCATATGATGGTAATGTGTGTCACCGTTGGTAATCTCATGGAGACATGATTTTACATTTTTCAGGAAGTGAGGGAGTACCATACGACTGATTCTGTGAATTTTGAGATTGATTTGTCTGAGGAGAATATGATGGTAGCCAAGAAAGAGGGTTTGCTGAAGAAGTTTAAGCTAACCACCACTATAAGTACAAGTAACATGCACCTATTCGACTCAAAAGGCGTAATCAAGAAATATGACACTCCAGAAAAAAGTATGTAACTGCCAACAATTAGAACCTAGGTTACTGAAAATCTGAGAATGTTTCACCATTTAATTGTTTCCTTGTGCAGTTCTTGAGGACTTTTTCTCTATAAGGTTTGACTTTTACGAGAAAAGAAAGGCAAGTTTGTAAATTATGACAAATGATAAGTGTGAATAGTGTACATAATTACTGACTGAGACAATCCTTGCAGAAAGTTTTGATGGACAACCTTGAAAGGGAGCTGTTGATACTTGAAAACAAGGTTAGATTTATTTTGAATGTCGTGGAAGGAAAGATCATTGTGAGCAACAGGAGAAGAGCTGATCTGGTCGTTGAGTTGAAGGATAAGGGTTTCACTCCTTTTCCCAAAAAGACACAGACTGTGGAAGTTTCTGTTGCTGGGTCTAGTGATGTTCCTGAAGAGACCGAAGAGAATTCCAACATGGTCACCAGCCAAGGAGTTCGGGCTAGTGATTATGACTACTTGCTTTCTATGTCAATTGGGTCCTTAACCATTGAGAAGGTGCAGGAGTTGTGTAATAATAGGGATAAGCTGATCCAAGAAGTTGAAGAAATGAGACAGGCAACTATCAAGTCTTTGTGGATTAAAGATCTCGATGCTCTTGAAAGGGAACTTGATGTGAGATTATCACTCTTTAATCTTGTATATATATATTAATGTGATACTTCTTCCATTCTGCTGAATTTTGTGCATATAATTTAGGAACAAGACAAAAGAGAGGCCCTTACAGAAGAAGAATTAGAGATTAAACCCAAGGGGGGGAGGAAGGCATCTAAACCAACCATGAAGAATCCAAGAAAGAACAATAAGGTCAGCAAAACAGAATCTGTTGTGGAGCCAATGGAAATATCAACCAACTCCGAGATTGAAAAAGGTAAAAGTTCAAAGTTGTATTTAGGTCTCTTGTTTCATCAGTAACTGGTATCTATAAATATTTGACTTGTTTCTCCCTCAGATAATGCCAGGGTTACAGTTCAAAAGAAAGCTCCAAGAAAGGTATGGAAAAACGTTTCTGCCTATCCTATCATCGTTTGTCTCACTGCTGATTAAGTTTCATTATTTGGAGTTTCTCTCTTTTACTTTTCTGGTACAAACATTGGCAGGGTAAATCAGTTGCTGCATTGAAGGATGAAGAGGATGATGATGAGATCCTTGCACTGAATGAACGGATTGCAGCCTACAACCTTGATTCTTCCCCTGATCATGCAGAAGGTAAGCTCTACGGGATAAACAATGCCAGCAACTACATGATGCTATCATAATTGCACCAATTGATGGAACTGAATGCATGAGAATCATATGCGATTTTCCGTCCAACACAATCAGCTTTATGCTATTTGAGAAAGAATACTAAGAGTTGATCTGATTTATTATTCTTTTACAGTCTCAGAAACAGAAGTTTCCGAGGTGCAGATCAAGAAAAAAGGACCAACAAAAAGGGCTGCTGCTACAAAGAAGCCTTTGTCAACTGTTACTGAGATTTCTGATGATGAGGATGACCAAGACTTTGACCTTGAAGAGGGTATGCCTGCAGAGGAGAAAAAGAAAGCAGGGAGAAAACCTGCAGCTGCTAAAACAACAAAACCCCCTGCAGGGATGAAGAGAGGACCAGCTGCTAAGCAATCTCAGCTTGTGGGTCAGAAACTGATAACAGAAGTTTTACAGGGTGCAGTGGATTCTCCTGAGAAAAAAGTAAGAAAAATGAGGATATCTCCATTTAATAAGAAAAGTGGTTCAGTGCTGGGAAGGATGGCCACAATGGGGGAAGATGAGTCTCCGACTTCGGCTGGGACAGAAGATAGTAACCAAATGGTGGTACCGAGAGCCAGACCACAGAGGGCTAATAGCAGGAAAGCTACATATGTTCTAAGTGATTCTGAAGACGATGCAGCAGCTGTAGATTTAGACAGTGATGCTGCTGAAGATTCAATCAGTGATGTTGCTGATGATGACTCCGACTTTGATGAAGATTAGACTAATTCCTTCAGTTTTTTTAGGACACGTTAATCTTGTACTTGACCTACTGAAATTAGTTTATTGCCGGCATACTTGCTTGCCAATGAAAGGCAACTTTATCTGTTGTTTTTTCATGAGTAAACTGTCATCTTTGTCATGTTTTGTGTATTTTAGAACCTTGGTTATAAAAGAACATGGAACACTATTATAATATCAGTCGAGATTGATCCAATGTGTGGTTAGTCAGTCAGATGGTAGTATCCTCACCAGGATAACTCTCGTCTTTTCCAGTGTTCCACGTTCTTGAACTACATGACATTACAGAGGACTAGAATCTCTTAAAAAAGAGCGAGACAAGACTCAATCAAGTGTTAACATGCTACATTTTGAATTTATTTTGTTATATTGCTCTCTGTTTTTCTTAACTAGTTTTGAAGGAAGAACCAACAAACTATTTCACTAATACTTCATTTATTTTTATTTTTTTTCAAAAATTATAGAAACCACCCCCGTAAGCTTTATTAAAAACGCATTTAATCTCTGACTCTAAACCTATGGTAGCTATATTGCATGTGGAAACTGAGGTATGTTTTTGCTTGGTTGTTTCTTCTTTTCCTCAGCCCCGGGTGAAGAATCCAGCCAAACAAGAAAGAATATCAAACAAGAAATAAAAGAATGGAATAACATGTAAGGTAGTTTATCTTTCCAAATACATAGTAATCTTTGGAGATGTAACAAGGGTACATTTGTATAAATTCTGTTTAAACAGAAGTACAACTTCAATCACTCAATATATTGAATGAAGGCTACTCGCAACACCAGAAAATGCTGAACGGTTCATAAAAACACTAACCTATTACTCAGTTGTGTGGATAAGTTCGTCTTGTAGTTTCCATTTTCAATAAAAGGTGTTTGATATCTGTTTCCATCCTCATTTTCATATTGAAGTATTCCTGATATGCTCTTTCACAAGCCTGGAGCTCTTCCACTTTTTGTTTGCGCATCCCCTCAGCCTCGGTCAGTCGCAGTTTCATGATCCGGCTTGCATATGTTTCTTCAATTCTTTCCTTCTTTGTGATTGCTATGCGCTTCAGAGCTTCAGCATCCCTTGTCGCATCATCTGCACGTGTTTGGAACATTGTAGCCTCAGCCTGTTTAATTCTCACAATGCGTTCCAATTCCTCGAAAGCTGAATCTTTTTGAACATCTGTTTGCAAATCCAAGCTGCTTGTGCATTTATCATTCCTTTTTTGATCAAAGACAGGAAGTAAACTGATTGAATTTTCCAAATGAGGAGCCTTTTCTGAATGAATAGATTTTAACCACATGGCACCTTGACTGGAACCAGAAATGCGATTAAGGCCTTCTTGAATTTTTCTTGGGACGTCTTTTCTGGAGTCAGCAGACACGTTCCCAGGCTTAAGCGAATCAGCTTCTGCAATTAAACAAATGGATGTTAGCATAAAATTGGCTGTAGATGAAGATAAGCAAAGATCTTATTTAGGCCACAGAGAAAGAGGAGCATAAATACAGAATAGCTAAGACGTGGTTGAACTGGAAGGTACCATTATTAAGGATTACTTAAACAATTATTTTGGCAGTTCATTTTTAGACATGGAATCTTAAAATAGTCTCGGAAAATTCTGTTTGCCCGTATACGCAATCTTAAACCAATCACAAGCAAGTGCATATCATTCTCTTAGTCAGTGACAGACATTGAACCAAATACACAGATTCCTCGACGTCTGACTCATTGGATCAGATTAATGATTAAGGTTGGAAATTAACTAGATGATCCTCAAGATTTTGGTTACAGCAGGACAATATGATCAGATATTTAGAAAAATCAGTACAATAAAAAGGAACACAGGAAGTGTCATAATAAAATGATTAGACTACAATTTACACCTGGACACCTGGTGATGGGCATATATAGCAACAAAGAAAAGCACGCATGAAAAAAGAAGCAAAACAATTACCAACTGCAAGTAAAAAGGAGTTTCATTCCAACAATCAGGCTATAATCTTAGATTTTCTTAGGAGCTTGTTCCAAAGGGAAAACAAGGCGAAGTGACATTGAAAATTAATTAAGCTGTATCATAGACGGTACTGCTGGAGGAAAACTTAAGTCAGATTATTCTGCAGCATCAGTTCAGAAATAAAGATCACTGGATTTTTTTCTACAAACAGCATAGGTTCCAAAGTATAATGAGACAAATGGAAGAAAACATAAAAAGTTTGAGCAGTGACAATGAAAAAAAATAAAAAAAAAATAAAATTAAAACAATCAACAATTGAAGTTTATCATTTATGACTCAATTGCATATACTAGATAATTCAAAATTATGTTCATGAATTGCACCACCTATGAGCCAAAGAAAAAGGCACTTGTACATAGACTCAGTTTATCTTCAAACACAACAAAATATGTATTAGTATTTGTACTAATCATTATTTAGGGGTGTCAGAACCGAAATTAATCACAACATTCGACAAGAAAACCAACCAGAAAAGGAGTTCCGAAAGCCACAAGCTAATAAGAAAAGATTCCGTTTCGATAAAAGTTATAAAGAAAACATGCATCATGTGTACTTTCTCCAAATTTTATGTTAAAGAATTGTGATGCTTTACTCCGACATAAAGTGAGGTATGGTATGGTTAACCGATAAGCCTTGTGCTCAAATAAGGCAAATGCTATGCAGATAATAAAATATAGCCAAAGTAATCCAACTTCATAGAGAATTTAGTGCTTACCACTGAAAAAAGCCAAAATCTGCTTTTGTATCTCCCGAAGGCCAGCTTTATTTTTCAATTTAGATAGCATCTGAATGGCAATTTCATGAAGATGTTTCCCTCTTTCATCCTTGCTCGCAAAAAATATTCTTCTCAAGTATTCAAGTTCTCTGGAAAGGTTTTCTGCCGTCCATTCTTTGACAAAGTTTTGGAAAACTTCTTTCACAAAACCGAACATTTCAGAAGGATGATCACAGGCCACACAATAGAACTGCATTTCTGTAGTGCCTTGAGAACCAGATACACTGTGCCCATTTCTAATGTGAGACTCCCGTAACCCACAATCTGCATGGCACCAATGTAGACATACATCACACCCAACCCAACTACATGTGTTAGAGGCCATGTCAAACTTGGAACACACAAGACACATGCACTCCCTGCAAAAGCCATTCTTCTGCACGCATATTTTGCAATCACATTCATCCACGGGCAGAAGACTCCGGCAAGTGAGATTTCTACATCTCATATTTAAAAATATCTCCGCCAAATCAGAAGGTGGTATGTCGTGATTTTGCTTGAGGAATACTTGCAGACCCATTTTGAGTGCCACCAGGATCTCCAACTGAGGACGATGCAACTTCATTAGAACATCCAGCTGAATGTCTGACCTGTTCCGCAATTCTTTCTGCAAAGCACTCAGCTGCCACCGCTTACCTGGATGTGAGATGATGTCATGGACGAAATCCTTTACACATGCCACATGCTTTTCGGCTATATCATTAAACCTTTGGGCCATTGACTCTACTGGTTCAGAAACTATCATAGTAATTATTGACTCAGCAATGTCAGCTCCAACCACCAATGCTTGCTTTTCTCCATCTGGGTAATTGATCCTATGTAAAGTATCACTATCTTTCTCTTTTGTTACTTGTCTCCTTTCTTTGCCATATTGTGGTCCATTTCCATAAGACTCAACAGTATATGCTCCAGATAAGCGGGTATTAAAATTCAACTGCTTTTCTAATTCAACAGGTACTTTTGGAACAGCTTGTCCACTTAAATTCCCTCGAGATGCTTGAGAGTGCTTTTGCAAGCCATTTGCTTTGGATCCCATGCCTTGAGACACCGGAACTACTTTGTTCTTATTCTCATCTGAAGAGAGAGATTTCCAGTCCACTCCCTGAAATATGGGCCGACTACCAACAGATTTTTCATAATCAAATGTGATGTTAGTCAGAGAACAGCTAGGATTGTGAGTGATCGGCCGAGAGCCTGAAAAAGACATTGACATTGTTAATCCATCAGAATTAGTGTGAAATGTGCTAGGAAAGGATTGAGCACTTCTTCCATGACTAGGAGACCTAGGTCCCAGCCCTCTATTATGAGCACCGCTCGGTAATAATACATTAGGCAAACTAAGAGAAAGTTCAAGAGCCAATTTTTCATCTTTAGGCTGGTTATGACTTGATTGCTCAACTTTGTCCTGCTCTTTAACTGGATTAGTGGAGAAAAATTTGAATCCCCTTGTACTTAAATCTTGCATTTCATTCTCTTCAAATGTTTCTCGGTCCTCCTTTGAAAGGTTTTCAACCTCCAAACCTTCTGCAGAATGAGGATTATTTCTTGGCAATAATGCAACAATTTTGCCCTTATCCTTCAAATCTTGGCCTGTCAGCTCTATCACAGGCACTTCACTTTCTTCTCTAAATCCCTCATTTTCATCCATATCAGTATCAACTTCCTTAACTTCGAGATCCATACCCTTATCTTCCTTTTGTTCGTCTTGTGATGCTGATGGATTCATGGCGCGTGTAGCTTCAATGTCCCCACAGTGAGCTTCTATTATGGCCTCTTCATCATTGCTACCTCTACTGCCTATCGTTGTTTCATTTTCATCTCCATTTCTACCTGTTTCCTGAAGTGAAGTATCCGGACAATATGGCAACTCCATAGCTTTGTTCAGGACTTCTTGGTCTTCTTTGGACAGTCCAATGTTTTCTGCCTCCACACAGTCGTCCACTTTACTTGCGTCTTCTTGTTCTACAGATAAGAAATTTGCCTTTTCCTGCAAAACATTATTCTCACCATGGCATTCACTATTGACCTCCTTCCGAGAGGAGTTTAATTCAACAGCACTTTCATCCATAACGACTGCATTACTCAAAGATACTCGCTGAGGATCAGGTTCCAGCTCCCCTTCTTCCCTTTCACTACCATGGACACCACTCTCCACTGGCAAATCTTCACATATCTCGACTTCGACAACACTCTTCGACCACTCAATGCCAGAGTCCTTAGACCAAGCTGGCAATTTCGCATCTGTCTTTCCCTGAGGAGACTTCACCTTAGCAACATGCTCTGCTTCAACTCTACTTCCTCTAACTAACTCACTGCCATCACTCCCGGTCCCATCATCACTCTCTTTCACAGCACCAAATTTCCACCAAGATGATACTCTACCCTCCCTCCTCGACCTATCCCTTTCTGACCTAAACCCCTTCGGAAAGTCTCTCCTTGGTCCCAAAAAGCTTTCATAACTATTCATTCCATCCTTACCATATCCAGCCCGGGGTGAAGAGCTCAAAATCTCTCTCTCATTTCCATCTTTGTGACGATTGTAATTCTTTCTCTTATCGTAACTAGAAAAATCATAATCCTTTCGCTTTCTAACCAATCTCGAACTCTGTCGATCATCATACCAAGATGATGATGACGATGAACCCCTTTTAGCACTCTCAGAAGACCTGTAGTAAGAGTTCCTATTACGTGAAGATGATGAGCGGTGCAAACTCAAATCATCCCCTCTCCTTCCCCAATCTTTCATAAGATTATCACTTGATCTCAATTTCTTCATATTTAAAGAAAAGAAAAACAACTACCAGTACTACACACAACACAGACGATCAAACAAAATTACAAAGAGCCATAAGCTTTTCTTTAATTCTCCCAAGCTACTAATACAAACGTTTCGTCATTACTTAAATGCTTATAAGAATCCAAACTCCATAAACTAAACATATCAAGAAAGCTCGAAAGCAGAGGTCTCTAAGCAAACAAATCAAGCAGTAAAACTACTAAACAATCTTTCATTTCATTCAAAGTGTATATAAAAACCAATTAAACTCCTCCTTGAGCTGAAGAAATGGCAGGCTTCGGATATGTTAAACTAATATATACAGTAAACCCAACAACTCAATATACCGGGTTCAGGCGCTGCATACTCTAGCTCTTCCCATTGGGTAAAAAGATTAAATCTTTAGGTTTGCAAACAAACACAGATTCGGACACCCTTTCAAGGGAATTGTCTCTGTGTTTCAATACTTCTACTGGACGAGTCGAAGATTTTTCACATCCGGGGTAGGCGTGGGAGAGAAGGGACACTTGAATACGCAAAGTGTGCTGGGAGGTCAATGCTTCGGGAACTGAAAAGGCCTGGGATGCGTGCAATGCCCACATTTCAGGCTATTAAAAGAAGAATATTACTTTGACTTTGGGGTTCTCTCCATCCACCATTTGATTTGTCCGGTCCCCAGAGGCAAATAATAAACTATTTATTATTTATTTGTTAATTCGAATATTGCGACTTGTGTCATTTATTTAGTACATTATTTTGAAAAGAATATATATTTTTTTGGTAATATGATGACAAATATATGGTTAAAAAAGAAGAAAAAATTATTGATATGATGAAAAATATTATTTTATTGAAAAATGTGTGATTAAAAATAAATAAAAGAATGAAAATAAAAATTATAATGTGTATCAAACATAGACTTAGTTTTTACAATTATTTTCTTTTATTTGATGACCTATAAATTTAAAACAAATAAATATTTTTGGTGGTGATCAGTTGCTTATTTGCGAAGCTTGATTCAATGACTCAAAATATTAAGTCCCTATTTGGTAGCCATTTTTCTTAAAATGCATTTTTTTCTCTCTTCTTTTCAATCACATTTTTCAATAAAATAATATTACACACAAATTCAAAAAAAATTCTTAATTTTTAACCACACATTCTTCATCAATCAACTATTCAAAAATATATTTTCTCCCAAAAATAACTATCAAACATGAGCTAAATCAAAATTCAAATATTGCATCAAAACACTATTACTCTAATTTTTCCATTTAGGAAAAAGTAGTAATTCTATTTTTCTTTATTTTACATTAATTCCTGCAGTGAGTACTTATGTATTATGAAGTCCAGATACGATAAAATCACGTGTACAGTTTTTTTTTTTTTTTTTTTACAGACAATTTACAGATAATTCATATAGAAGTGAGCTCCATGTGAATAAAATAATACAAAAAAATATCCACCCCATGTGGACCCCATGCTACTGTGTCTGTAGAATATTTGTATAAATTTTTTGAGTTTTGCTGCACTAACAGAAGGAATTGACAGATTGCATAACAGAAGTAGAGGTGTCAAACACTGATTTGTCCATAGAAAAAATAATATTTTTTGGCAGCCAATAAAATCAATCCATTTGCTCCTCTGTTATCCCTTCTGGCATCTGCTTCTGTCAAAATAGCTTAACTCAAATTTTTTCTGTAAAATCGGCATAACTTGTCGAGATAATGTAAACATGCAGAATTGGTAAAATGACGTTTGACCCTTGTTTACACTTTCTTTGACGTTTCAAAATTGCCTTTTGACTTGTGTTATACAATTGTTGACCGTTCTGCCTACCATTTTGAATTTTCAATTGCCACACTTTTTGACTTAACGCTTTTTATTAGTTTTTATTTCTTATTTTTATATTTTAGGTTACAATTGCTTTTAGTTTTGAGAAAAATTCATAACTAATGTGTTAAATATCATTCATTTTAAAATTAAGAATAAAAGTTTCAAATTTCAAAAATTAGGTACTTATTAAAATTTATTTATGTTTTCATTAATTAATTATATATTTTATTTATTAAATAATTAAGGTGACAAATCTATATAATTTGATCACAAATTAATGATTTAGTTAGTCACATATTATTTTTCGTTCACAAATCATAATTTTTATATGTAAGAAGTTATTTTACGGTCATAATTCAAATTTTTTATAAGTCACAATTTGTTCATCGGTCATAAATCACAAATATTATAAGTCATAATTTATTATACAGTCATAAATTATCAAATTATCGATCATAAATTAATAATTTTTTATGTCACAATTTATCTTTTTCATTACATATTGTTTATTGATCACAACAAATAATTTGTGACCACTATCAACAGTTGTGATCACCATCTCACTACTACCTCTAGCAGCACCACCATCATCGTCGTCACCAAAATCACTACCACCACCACCTTAAACAAATCAAAACATCGCAGAAAATATACCTCCATATCGTCGCGTCAGATCCATTACCACCCTGACAGACCCATCGCCACCAACATCTTACCATTACCACTGCAACCATTGTCACGACTACCACAACCGACCATCCCGCTGCCGCCAAAATATGGAAGTTACCACCATCACCACTCCAACAATTAAAACCAATGCCTCACCGTCATCAACCACCTGTACCACCACTGCACCGCCGGAATCACCACCATCACCATAAACTCGTAGATCCGCTACCACCACCAAAAAATTATCACAGCAACCGCTATGGCCACACCAACACCAACACCATTGTCACCACTTCAGCCACCACAACCATCACCACCATCATGGTAGACCAATCACAGACCCAAATCCATAGCAGACTAACTACAAACCATTCACAGCGTGATGACACTCTACAGCAGCGACGATGTTGCTTCACATCGCTGTCGACTCGCCATAGCAGCAGAGACGCTTACATCGAGGCAGGTTGTTGCAGCGACATCCTAGCGGTGGCGATGACGATAGGGTCAGGTGCCAATGAGCACATTAAACTATCCATGTGGTTGAGAGCCCTCACGGGACATTAAATTAATTGAGATTCCGAAGCCGATTACTACAGGGATGAGCCCAATCCGGAATATGAACCATAAAAGAAAATCTGAGAGTAGAGAGACGAGTGGTAAAGAGAGAATGGAGAGGAGAGGAGAGTGCGGTGACAATATGAGAGAGAAAATGATTTTAGGGTTTGAATGGAGTAGATAAGGTACTATGTATGTGTACTTATTAATTTATATTATTATTATTATTAAAATATTTATTTATAATATTTGAATTTATATCCTACTTTTGTATAAATAAGTATTACATCTTATTTTTGAAATGGGATATTTAAAAGTAGGCATCTGTGTAATTTTCACTTTAGTTTTTTTGGGCCAACAACCCATTGATTTGCTCATGGGCTAGCCCAACTTGACCTCATATTAGCCTCGATTCAACAACCATTATTTTCAATTTATTTACATACCCATTTTCAACTACACACCCACACAATAAAATATTTTGCCTGTAAACCTAATTTTTTTTTTACTTTTTAACCATACATTTTCCTAAAATTCACTATTCAAAACTTCGTTTTTCCAAATATAATGGTTGTCAAACAGGGGCTAAAGAAAAACTACTTATCTTGCCACAAAAACATAATTGAGGAAATTACACTAGGGCAACTTTTTAAAGATTATATTAAAAAATCGGATTTCAAGTTTATTTATTCAAAAATTATGTGATAATTCAACTATTAACATTATTAATTATTATAAGTTTAAATTAATCCACACACACATCCTACTTCTGCACCACACCACACCACTCCTACCTCATCCCCCCAAACCCTAAATTATTTTCCACTTTTTTCCCTCTATCATTTTTCCCCTTTCTCCCTTCTTCGACAACACAACACCTCGGATAACACAACACGTGGTGCAGCGCGAGGCAACATTGCAACACAGCAGTTTTGTGTGGTGGTTTTACGACAACTTTGTGGTAATTTTTGAGGTGATTTTGTGGTGGTGGACTGGTGAGGTCACAAATCAAATAGAATTGGTTACAAATCATGTTTGTATGTCAAATGTCACACTCTATATGTTACATGTCATATTGTATAAGTTAAAGACTAAAATTAATTGCTCAAAAATCATATGTTACATGTTTTTGTACATTGATAACATGTCACTGTTTCAAGTTAACAGGTAAAAATTCATATGTTATGGTCATAAGTAATAGTTCAAAGGTCACTTGTCATATTGCATAGGTAAATAATCAATTTTCACATATCACAGATCAAGAGAACTTGTCACAGACCATTAGATCAATATCATATATAGCAGTTTATATGTCATAGTGCATATGTCACATGTCACAAATTCAAGAGAACTATTCACAGACCATTGATTTCTCCGACATCAATTTTTACGGTTGCCTTAAAAAATTATGATACACCGTGTCAATAACTTTCAATTTGTGACCTCAATCACCCAACAGGTTTCAATTAACTAGATTCCAGTGATGAGAATCGAAGTTATTTGCTTCGACGAGTTCTTTGTAGATTCAATTTTTATTCGATCTTCTGATACACAGTGCGAACAATTTCCAATTTATTACATCAATCTTTCGACGAATTTCAATTAACAAGATTCTGGTGGTGGGAATCGAAGTTATTTTCAATTTTTTGAATATTTTCAATCAACCAAGTCTATGTGACTTTTCTATTTTGCTCGATTTTCACGATTTTTTTTTTGAAGAGTCCCATTTACAGTGGTTATTGAAAGCGTCCTTTTAGGATGTATATTTATTAGAATTTATTTTATATATAATATTTATTAATTTACCGCTTGAATTTTAAACTTTTAAAGCTTTTCTCTTGAAATTGAATTGGGCTATAGTTAAGGTTTGAATTATGTATTATTCTCAACATATATTTATCCATTTTAACTCAACTCACTGTAAGTTTGGTTCTATTATAACTACTGAGCTCCTGTTTGACATCCATTAAAATAATTTTTTTTTTTTTAAAATGAGTTTTGCAATAGTAATTTTTTTTTTTTTGGAGAATTTGTGGTTAAAAACAGAAAAAAATTTGGGTTTACATACAAAAAAATTCAAGAACAATCATCTCAGCTTGTTGTCAAAATCTGCGATCCGTATAACACAAAAAGGCAAAAGGAAAAAGAAGAAAATAATAAGCTAATAGTGCAGTAGCTTTGTTTTGGTATGGAGAAACTTGGAGGGGTAGTGATGGATAATTTGAGTCCAAAGCAGAAGGGTGATTGGAGAGACATAACCTTAATGAGCCTCTCATTTTCTGTATATGTATATGTCACAAAAGATTGTTTGTGCTTACTGCATGGATGTCTATTCTGAGATACTAATATTTTACTATTATAAATCAATCTGCTTCAAAAAAATTATTTAATCTGCTTTTCTTATTCTTTTAATCCATGCATTTTTTAATCCAGGAAAAAATGGAAAAAGAAAAACAGAAGAAGGAATCTGAAGCTTTTAACAATGCTAGTCTTTTCCCGTCCATTGCACCTGTTGGATTATTTTGAAAGTACTGCTAGTGTGTTAAATGTGTTGAATTCTCATGAATTATATACATAATTCAATGCTCGCTATAGCTGCATTGTGATGATTTTTTTTAATATGTAGACAGACTAAATTATATTATTCTAGAATATAAGATATCTATTCACATGTGGAATAAGGACTATCAAGTTACTGGAAGAAGGAGATAAATAATATACATTAAGTTCACATATTCCAAGTTAGTGAAACCTTGATCAAGCTTAAAACAATAACATACTTGCATATAAGGGGCATTTCCTTCTCTCTGGTGATAGTTTATAATCCGAAGGGGGTTGGGGATGAAATAGTTTCAAAATATTTTGCGTTGATCTAGTAGAATGACTTTGAGCAATCTGTGTAAATAAATAAACAAAAAGTCATTCATGTAAGGAATGTAAGTCGGAAATATGTTTCTATAATAGTTCAATAATTTAAACAATCAGAATGTCATGTGAACCGTTTTATTGACATTATACAAAGCCAAGAACAAACACACATTTTGCAGCCATAAAGTTTAAGATATTCTGAAGTTTGTCACGTATCATTTAGCATGGACTATATAACATCAGAATTCCTAGCACAATAGTTACTAACAGTGTTATTGGCGACTAAGCATGTGATTGTTGAAGTTAAAAAAAAAAAAATCGCATAACATCGTTAAATAAAGATAAGGCGACATGTGTGAAAAAATATGAATTTTATTATTATGATCTTGTAAATATTACAATGTAGAAGACCCTATTTATAGGAGTACAAGGAAATAAATATAAAAGTACAAGGAAATAAATATAAAAGGAAAGATTACATAATAAACTACTAAGGAAAATAATCCTACACCAAAAGGAAATATTATAATGGAATATACTCCATATTATATTACTATATTTAACATCCTCCCCTCAAACTCAATATGGGGGAGAATATTGAGTTTGAAGAAATCAATCCAATCAAATCTTCCAAATTGAAGAACTCCGAGCAGTTGAGGTCTTTGTCATTGTTTATGGAGATAAGTGACTTCTTGTTTGCTGGAAGAAAATATTTGATAAACATTTTATTTATTATTATTTTTTTTTTAAAAATTAGAAGAAAGAAAATAGAAGCTAAAGATGATGATTATAGGTGGAGGAGACAGTGGATGAAGAAAATTATGAGGCTTCTACTTCAAAATTTTCTGGTAGAAAGAAAAGGAAAAACCAAGAAATGAGGGAATAGTAACACATTTAGGCCCCGTTTGACCCACATTTTTATTTTCATTCTCATTCTTCTACTCATTTTCAACCACACATTCTTCAATAAAATAATATTTTCCATCACATCAATAACTTTTCCTTCTTTTTCAACCACACATTTCCCATCGTATCACTATTTCAAAATTTATTTTTCTCAAATAATCTCTATCAAACACACTCTTAATGTTTCAAGTTCTGGCTTACTTGGAGAAGGAGATGATGAGGATGAATTATTGAAATTGTGCTTGGCTCGTATTTTTTAGGAAGAAGGAGCCTGCAAAAAGTAAGAAGAATGATGGGAGTGTGTTTTCCTCTGCTAGATTTAATAGGTTGGATGAAAGGGAGGATGAGGATCAAGATAAATATGAGAGATTTGAAGAGGAGGATAAGGATGATATGAAAATTACTTTTGCTGGTAAGAAGAAGAAGAAGTCGTCAAAGGGTTTAAAAAAAAAGTGCATGAATTTTTATATTTTATTTTTTTTAAAGGGAGAGAAGAATTATGAGAAGAAGAAAAACTTGCACTAAACCATTTTTTTTTTGTATTTTTAAAAGGGGGAGAAAAATTATGAGAAGAAGAAAATAGAAGTTGGATTTGGAATTAACAATAGAAGTTGAGGCTGCTTTGGGGAATTAAAAATTGAGGCTGAATTGATACACATACTCGCGTATACAGTAGAATTGGGCAGAAGAATTGGAATCCCTTTTTGAGAGTCAAACTTGGCGGTTGGAGTAGTGAATCTGAGCAGAATTGGAAGAGAATTAGAGGCTGCTTTTGGAGTCAACCATTGCGGCTACTTTAGTGAATTGCAGCTGCTTTTGAGGGGTCTTTGCTGCTGGAACCGATTCAGAGAATAGTGAGGATCGGAGTAGCAAGTCTTCCACGACAGCTAGTACTCCAAGGGCGAGACATGAGATGCCTGTACTTGCAGGATTTCCACGTGATAGGAGCAGGATGAGGAAGACTGGACGTTTTTATAATAACTAGTGAGGAAACGTGCGTTGCACGCTAAATGTAAATGTTAAATATAAGTGTATGTTGACTATTGAACGGGCATACACGACAGTTGTTAAAGAAGCAGCTAATCTAAACTTGCCATACAAATATTAGGAATACAATTAAATAGACAGAGATTTAACCTTGAGATTATATAAAAATGCCTCAAATATGAATTAAATTATGCCCGCACGCAAATCATGAACTTAAAATTAAATGATATAGGAGCATTTCTGAGTAACATTAGAGTACATATATATGGTACTAAATAGCAGTACCTCTTTTTTTCTATCACGTTTCTTTATCACTTTGAAATGTATCCGTAGAAGATTATGAAAACAAAGTTCGAAACTTACACAAAGAAGGACAAAAGGAATCACACATGAGCCATGAAAGAAGTAAATTCTACACTGCAGTTAATTAACAGAGAATTAAATGTGCCAACATGTAACACAAACGCTGGAGGGAAGAAGGTGGTAGAGAAGAGTAACCTTGTTTACCCAAAAAGTCGACATGCATTACAAAGGGTTATCGGATAAGTGGCCTCACCGCACCATTGGCAGTCTTTGAAGTGACACCACAACGTGTGCACCTGATAGAGGAGACACGTGGAGTCACCAAAGAATTTGAATAAGATTTAGCTATGAATAGGCAAAATCATAAATTCAAATTATTCATTTGTTAATTGAAAAGACGCACAAGAAATGAATAGGCAAAATCATAAATTCAAATTATTCATTTAGATAGGCACTCGTTGAGATTTTATGGCAGTATCTTCACATCCTGGAAATATATTATATCATCTATTCGAATTCACTCTATTATTATTGGCAAATCATAGAGTAGGCATATAAGGCGAGATGTGACAGAAATACTTAGCGCGTAAAAATTATTAAAAGCAAGCAATTGATCACAAAATCATTTTTAAGGTTCTATGAAACCACCAACCATTGCAAACTGTATTTAGACTATACAATATTTAGTCTATTTCTAGACTAAGCCATTTTGATGATCGTGCTGAAATGAAATATTTTACATTAGAACAACAAAAGAAAGATTGATTGCATCAATCTCCAATTCACGATAACCTTAGCCGGCAACCATAAAAGAAAACTTTAAAAATGCAGTTTTTTTCTTGGACCCATATGAAGAAAAAGAGAGAGAGAGAGAGAGAGAGAGAGAGAGAGAGAGAGAGAGAGAGAGAGAGAGAGAGATTAAAGAGAGGGAAAATGGAAGAGAAAGTGATGAGAACCACGTAGCAACGAACACTACGCAACCTCGCAACTAGATTGAAACCCCAAGAAAGCCCAAAGATAATTCCGGTTTAGAGATTCAACCAAGAATGTTGAATCAAGCAACCCAACAAGAACGACGCTTGATAGACCTCTTGATTACAAAATCCGTTATCTGCACTCGATGTTGAACGTCACAAGAAGATCTTGATAAGTTCGCGGTGTTCTAAGAAGAACAAGATGAAAAGCAATAATCTCACTTAATTGATAAATTGTCAAATGTCCTTACAATAATGATAAATAAACTATTTATACTAATGCTAAAAACCCTATGAAATTCGTGCATAATCCCCAAACATGGTAAAACATCAATTAAAAATAGAATTTGAATTATACTAGGATTCTCGCCAAAAATAGAAAAGTCGCTGAATTTTATAACCAAGCGATTGCTTGGAAGACCCTTTTGACGCCCTGTGCCTTTCGGTTGGTAGCTGAGTGGCCGCTTGATTTTTACTCTAAGCGGTCGCTTAGGCAATCCGGTTGAGCTCCTTCTTCGGTCACTTGTATCTTGTTGATCCAATTGGTTTCCGACCTCGACCCCAACATGAAACTTGTCTCTTTTTGCGTGTAGATCATGGCGTCGTCCATTGTTACTTGCACAAGTAGTCCCAATGCTTGATTTACCCTTTTTTCCCTTGATCGCGTCATCGGACCTCCTTCGATAAGCATTAAATCGTAAAGAGAGAGATCAGACACATTAAAAGTTGCCGAAACATTATACTCACCTGGAAGATCCAGTTTATATGCATTGTCGTTGACTCTCTCCAAGACCTGAAATGGACCATCCCCTCGAGGCTGCAACTTTGATTTCCTCTGCTCCGGGAATCGTTCCTTTCTGAAATGTACCCAGACCCAATCACCAGGTTCAAATATCACGCTTCTTCGACCCCTGTTTGCCTGAGATGCATAGTGTTTGTTTTTCTTCTCAATTTGCAATCTTACCCTTTCATGAAGGGACTTTACCAACTCGGCCTTTCTTGTACCATCTAAGCTACCTCGTTCATTCACAGGTAAAGGTATTAAATCCAAAGGCGTTAGTGGGTTAAAACCATAAACAACTTCAAAGGGTGAAAGTGAAGTAGTAGAATGCGTGACCCTATTATATGCAAATTCTATGAAAGGTAAACACTCCTCCCAACTCTTCAAGTTCTTATGAACCATAGTGCGCAAAAGTTGAGTCATGGTCCTATTCACTACCTCGATTTGGCCATCGGTCTGTGGGTGACAAGTTGTGGAATACATGAGCTTGGTGCCTAACTTACCCCATAGAACCCGCCAAAAATGACTGAGGAACTTAACATCCCGGTCTGACACTATAGTCCTAGGTACCCCATGTAAACGCACAACCTCCTTAAAGAATAAGTCCGCTATGTGAGTGGCATCATCGGTTTTATGACATGCAATGAAGTGTGCCATTTTACTAAACCTATCTACCACCACAAAAATGGAATCACGACCCTTTTTTGTCCTAGGCAAACCCAACACAAAATCCATGGAAATATCAACCCAAGGTTCGCTAGGTGTAGGCAATGGTGTGTATAACCCTTGAAGTAAAACCTTAGATTTAGCCTGCTTACAAGTTATGCAACGACTACATATCCTTTCAACATCACTTTTCATCCTAGGCCAATAAAAATGTTCCCCTACCATAGCTAAAGTTTTTGTTACTCCAAAATGACCCATCAATCCACCACTATGTGCTTCTCTAACTAACACTTCGCGCATCGAACAATTAGGGACACATAATCTATTTTCCCGAAATAAATATCCATCCTGCTTAAAAAATTTATCTATAGCTCCTTTACTACATGATGAATAAATATCTGAAAAATCTAAATCACTAGCATACAAGTCCTTCATATGTTCGAAACCAAGTAACTTAGAACCGAGAGAAGTTAATAGAGCATACCTTCGAGACAATGCATCTGCCACCACGTTTTCCTTACCTTGCTTGTACCGGATGACATAAGGGAATGTCTCCACAAACTCCATCCATCTCGCGTGCCTTTTATTCAACTTACCTTGACCCCGCAAGTGCTTCAAGGATTCATGGTCCGTGTGTATCACGAACTCCTTAGGCCACAAGTAGTGCTGCCAAGTCTCCAAGGCTCGAACCAGTGAGTACAGCTCCTTGTCATATGTAGGGTAATTGAGCGCTGCTCCACTTAGCTTTTCACTGAAGTAAGCTATAGGCCTCTTATCCTGCATTAAGACTGCTCCAATACCTATTCCTGATGCATCACACTCAATCTCGAAAGCTGTATCAAAATTAGGGAGTGCCAAAACTGGTGCCTTACACAACCTATCCTTAATTGTGTTGAATGCATGCTCTTGTTCATCACCCCAATGAAAACCCACACTCTTTTTAACAATCTCAGAGTGAGTGGTGTGGTGATTGTGCTAAAATCTTTTACACAAAACGCCTATAGAAGCTAGCCAAACCATGGAAACTCCTAACTTCAGTTATGCTTTTAGGTGTTGGCCATTCTTTAATAGCCTTTATTTTCTCCTCATCTACCTCAACCCCATTAGCACCCACCACAAATCCTAGAAAAACAACATTTTCCATGCAAAATGTACACTTTTTAAAATTACCATAAAGTTGTTCCTTCTTTAGGACCACAAGTACACTCCTAAGATGTTCTACATGCTCATTTAGGTCCTTGCTATAGATCAGGATGTCATCAAAATACACAACAACAAACTTACCTATAAAAGTGCGTAAAACATGATTCATCAATCGCATGAAGGTGCTCGGTGCATTAGTGAGTCCAAAGGGCATTACTAACCACTCATACAAGCCATATTTAGTTTTAAATGCAGTCTTCCACTCATCACCTTCCCTCATTCGAATTTGGTGGTATCCACTTTTAAGATCAATTTTACTAAACATGCAAGCACCATATAATTCATCCAACATGTCATCTAACCTAGGGATAGGGTGACGATACTTTACCGTTATGTTATTGATGGCTCTGCAGTCCACACACATCCTCCATGTTCCATCCTTCTTCGGCACAAGTAGCACTGGAACAGCACAGGGGCTCATACTCTCCCGCACATACCCTTTACTCATCAACTCCTCCACTTGCTTTTGCAACTCCTTTGTCTCCTCGGGATTACTTCGATAAGCGGGTCGGTTTGGAATCACAGCTCCAGGAACAAAGTCAATCTGGTGCTCAATGCCTCGAATGGGTGGTAGCCCACTGGGCATGTCCTCCGGGAAGACATCGTTAAATTCCTGCAACAAAGATGTAGCTAAACTGGGGAGGGGTGGGTTAGACTCCTCAAGATTGAGGCAGGGCTCCTTATAGACTATCAAAATTACTTGCCTTTTATCCTCTACCACTTTTCTCAACTCACTCCCTTTTGCAAAGAAGTTAGCTTTCGGCTTTTCTCTCCTCTCAGACACCTCCCTTTCTTTTCTCTCATAGGACTCCACTCCCTTTTTCCCACTACTAGCCACCTCACTATCTTCTCTCACCTTCTCCAACTTTTTCACTCTCTCGTCTTCCGCAGTTTTCAATTTAATTTGGTCTTCATACACTTGTGTCGGTGTTAATGGCGCAAGGGTAATGGACCTCCCGTCCTTGCTAAAACTATACCGATTCTTGTACCCATCATGACTAACTTTCCTATCATATTGCCATGGCCTACCCAATAAAATATGCCCCGCATGCATAGGTACCACGTCACACATAATTTCATCCCGATAGCTACCAATTGAAAAATTAATCAACACCCTCTTATTCACCTTAATATCCCCACAATCATTTAACCATTGTAACCTATAGGGTCTAGGGTGTCTTAATAGTGTCAATCCCAATTTTTCCACAAGGGTGGTGCTAGCTACGTTAGTACAACTACCTCCATCAATTATTACACTACATACCTTATTGTTGACGTGACATCGTGTATGGAAAATATTTTCTCGTTGTTGTTCCAAGTCATCTGTTTTGATTTGAGTGTTGAGGGCTCGTCTTGTAATTAGTAGTTCTCCTCCAACCCCAAACTCCACCTTGTCTCCATGATCACTAACGTCCTCCAATTCAGGCATGTCTTCAAACTCATCTTCGCCTTCAGTCTCCACCTCTCCATTGCGCAAGATCATCGTCCGTTTGTTTGGGCACTGAGAAGAGATGTGCCCTTTTCCCAAGCACTTGAAGCACTGAATATCCCGATTTCTGGCTGGCTGTGAATCTGATTTTGGTACGGCCCTACTAGCACTCTCATCTTTCCCCTTCGACATGGCACCATCTCCCCTGTTATCCCACCTCGATTTCCAATTTGGATTAGAACCCGAAGTGCCCAACGGTTGTCTAGTTGTTCCTTTCCTTTTCAACTGTTTTTCCACCTTCATGGCTACATGCAACATATCCTCAATCTCCACATAATGCTGCAATTCCACAGTGTTAGCGATTTCCCTATTCATGCCATTCAAGAAACGAGCGATGGTGGCTTCCCGATCCTCCTCCACATTCGCCCTGATCATCAAAATTTCCATCTCCTTATGATAATCCTCAACACTTTTCGACCCCTGATACAATCCTTGCAATCGTTGATGCAACTCCCTATAATAGTGGCTAGGCACGAATCTCTTCCGCATGATAAGTTTCAACTCATCCCAAGTGTTAACCATTTGCTCCCGATTCCTCCGCCTAGATGTAATCACTTGGTCCCACCATGTTATGGCATAGTCAACAAACTCAAGAATTGCCATTTTCACCTTCTTTTCCTCCGAATAATTGTGGCATTCAAATATCAATTCTACCTTTTTCTCCCACTCTAAATAAGCCTCCGGATCACTCCTTCCCTTAAACGGGGGGATTGACATCCTAATGCTACTCATGTTCCCATCGACATCATCGCCAAAGTTGTTTCTACCCCTTCGTTCAAACCTACCCCCTTTGTTTCTCACTCTACCCATTTCACCTACTAAAGACGCATCCTCTTCCCAATCACTACCATATTCATAGTCATCATGCCACTCCCTCCTAGACTCTCTCCTACCCGGTCTCCTTGCATTTGAGTGCCCCCTATGACTATTCGCTCCCGACGCTTCCAGCCTACCAAGCCTGTCAGTCACATCCCCAAGCACCCTCTCAAACCTCCTTATGGCATCATCTCCCATGTAGTTCTGATTCGGCTGTTTGATGGAATTCGAACCTTCTCTATCTGACATCCTAATACTTAAGAGTTGTAACCTCACAAAATGTCACTCGTGTATCACTCAAATTTGGCTTTTACCCTCTATTAATCTCACCACTCTTGCCTTTTACCACTCAATACTTTCGCTCAAGGATCTTCAAAGAACAAGGTGAACTCAAACAGATGTATCCCGTGTATCCAATCGAGTGTGATCACGAATTTGATAGAAAAAAAAAAAGAAAAAGATGAAGAAAGACTCACAAGGACCAATTATATGAATTTGGAACAAGAAACTCAAGAAGTAACAAGTGTAAGATTCGAATTGAAGTTTGTTTATATATATATATTTTTTTTGACTCAAAAGTTAAATTCAAGGATGCTGGAAATTCCCGTAACAATAATAAATAATTTTTTTTATTTTTTTTATTTACTCTTGGGAATTTGAGTAGAAAACCAGCAAAACAAACGAGACTTAGTTCGGACCTGTAAATAGTCCAGAAACAACTTTTGAATTTTTGTTTTGGTTTTTTTTTGGATCAAAGACTCAAGAACTTTTACTGGACACAAGAACACGAAGAACAAAGAGAGAAAAGAAATACAAGACTCAAGCAACAAAAGATATAACCTTAATTATTTTGGAGCCTTGCTCTGATACCAACTGATGAGAACCACGTAGCAACGAACACTACGCAACCCCGCAACTAGATTGAAACCCCAAAGATAATTCCGGTTTAGAGATTCAACCAAGAATGTTGAATCAAGCAACCCAACAAGAACGACGCTTGATAGACCTCTTGATTACAAAACCTGTGATCTGCACTCGATGTTGAACGTCACAAGAAGATCTTGATAAGTTCGCGGTGTTCTAAGAAGAACAAGATGAAAAGCAATAATCTCACTTAATTGATAAATTGTCAAAGGTCCTTACAATAATGATAAATAAACTATTTATACTAATGCTAAAAACCCTATGAAATTCGTGCATAATCCCCAAACATGGTAAAACATCAATTAAAAATAGAATTTGAATTATACTAGGATTCTCGCCAAAAATAGAAAAGTCGCTGAATTTTTATAACCAAGCGATCGCTTGGTTATATTCCAAGCGGTCGCTTGGAAGACCCTTTTGACGCCCTGTGCCTTTCGGTTGGTAGCTGAGCGGCCGCTTGGTTTTTACTCTAAGCGGTCGCTTAGGCAATCCGGTTGAGCTCCTTCTTCGGTCACTTGTATCTTGTTGATCCAATTGGTTTCCGACCTCGACCCCAACATGAAACTTGTCTCTTTTTGCGTGTAGATCATGGCGTCGTCCATTGTTACTTGCACAAGTAGTCCCAATGCTTGATTTACCCTTTTTTCCCTTGATCGCGTCATCGGACCTCCTTCGATTAGCAACGGGTCTCGGTCGGGGCTCGGCTTCCTTGGACTCGTTGCTTGGATCACATCAGAAAGTCAAAGATGAAACCTTAGATGAAATCTGTTAAAACCGTTTCTATGCCTAACCAAAATCCAATGATAATAATGGAACTTATTTTCAAGATCACCTAATCAGCAAGAAAGGTTATACAAATTTTGGAAGTTAGGATTCCAATTTTGAGATCGGTACAAAATGAGGGCTATTGCTCTACTCCAATGTTCAAATGGAGCATATACCCCTCTCCCGAATGTGACCTCTTTGCAAGAAAATAACACATGGTACTCATTCTAGGGCAACGAAAATAAAAAATGGAACTATGTACGAGTTATGTGTCACAACATTGCTTTAAAACTGGTTACGAGCAGAAGGCTAAAATGTAGCTACATTTGTTTCGTGGGAGACGACAAACCTTAATCTACAAATAGCCAGTAAATAGCTGCAAGTTTTTGGGTACAGATTGATATGCAGCCTTAAATTCTAATATCTAATTGGGAATAAGTACTAATTGGAACAAGCAAATAAATAAAATAAAAATTGAAGGTGCCAAAATAGATATAATCTAGGATCAATAATGGTGCATCATCAATCAAATTCTGTTAAGATAAAATCGTCAAAAACTTGGCCTGAAATTTAATTAGTACCTAAATAAATACTTCTCTATGCATTCGAAACCAAGCAGTGGAGAGAAAAATACTATATTTAATTGATTGTCTTTACATTCATTAGCAATTTTTTTTTTTTTTAGGTCAACTTTTTTTACCCCCTTGTGAATGAAACTGATACAGCAGTAGAAGCCTCTTCCAAGATTCTCCTAGCTTTTGTTCCAGGATCCGTGAGCTCACTCGGAGTCTGCCAACATCTTATCACCCGATTGTATAGAAAACGAGATTCAAAGAGTGATGGACAGATGCAAACCTTCCCATAGGTATTTGTTGCAGTTGAGAAGCTCCATAAGCAAGCAACAATTTTATTACATTCTCGTATTCCCCTCCAGCAGCATGGTACAAGATCTACAGAAATAAACCAAATAGAAATAACATTATTCCATTTTCAGAAAACAACTGTACTTGGTTTAATAGAACCTCTTTTGGCAAGCAAATCCAATGTAGAAACCTAAATTGAATGTGATCAAGAAAAGGACTCACCATGTCACCTTCCACATCAACAGTTTCTAGCATTCACTTGACACAGTCTGGATCATTAGTACTGTTTTAGAAGAAGTTGGACAACTTCTGTATATCCTGTAAAGTTGTTTCAGGAGGAAAAGAAAAAAAGATATTAAAAATTCTAGAAAATATGACAGGCTAAGTAGTTAGGGAAGTCGATTGCCCACCTTTGGCACAGGCATCATGCAATGGAGCAATTCTCCGTGTGACATGGAGACACGGGCAGTGTCTCCGTACAACACAGAGACACACCTCTCCGTGTGACATGGAGACACGGCGTGTACGTCACATGGCGTGTACGTCACATGGAGACACGGCGTGCCTCCGTGTCATACGGAGACAAAGACCGTGTCTCCATGTCACACGGAGGCACGCCATTTCTCCATTTGACATGGAGACACGGTCCCTGTCTCCATGTCACACGGAGGTATACCATTTCTCCGTCTAACATGGAGACACCGCCGTCGACATAACTATTGCTTCTAAACCAAAAATAATAAAGTATTCTATAAACTCACTAATTTTCAAATTTAACCACAGATACACAGTATAACTTAAATCCTTCCACATGCCTATATTGAATTGTAAAAACAAAATAACTCCACCAAATATTAAACAACAAAATGAAATGTCAAGTATATATATGATATTAGAAAGCTTTAGAAACACAGGACTTGCGAATCTTACCTCAGCAAAAGTCTCTAATCTTACAGCTGAAAAACATATTTAAGTTAGGTTCTAACAAATTATTTTGACTTCTCAGCTGTCGAGCAAAGCTACAATGCAAGAAGTTCTTAAAAATATTTCTTAGATGGTCCATCAATTACATAATTATTAGACTAACTAAATATTTGTGTACTTCCAAAAGTTATTTATGATGGGAAAATAAGAACATATATTTTATTTTCTATATGTACGCAAAATTATGCAGCTTTCCATATTGGACAGGTATATTTGCTACAACTTAGAGTCTGATATTCTATCCCAACTTGTCCAAAACAGTATAAAAGATGCATTTTATCCTTTACAAAAGATATGCTCCAAATCCATGATACGAAGAAATCTTCAAAAGTTCTTACAATTACCAAAAGCAATCTTTTGGATAAAAATTTCTCTTAAATATCTGTTATTATTTTCACCAAAGTTTGACCATGTATTATCACTTCTATAAATGTTCTGTTCAACAATAGTGCCACAAAACTTAAGTGCTCATTGGAATAGCATGTGGAATAAGATGCATATGGCCTAAAGTAGGAGATAAGCAGAAGCACCATCTTTGCTAGAAGAAATGTATTCGTAATTTCAGAGGCCACTATCTTCTAGTTGTTGCTGTGAATGCAACTCACTGATTTTTTTTTGAAAATAAAACTGCTGCCTTTTTTTTTTTTTTTTGGAATCTTGGACTCTCTACCTTACTGGTTTAAGAGGGTGTTTGGTGGTGATTAAAATCAAATTTTTAGTAGATTGTGATAGAAGTTTTTGAAATGTGTGGTTAAAAAGTTGTGGAATCCAAGAAAGATGTGGTTGATATTGATTGTTTGACTTTAATTTAGATTAAAATCATATTTTAATCCATGACAAACAAGCCCTTAGACTCAGCATCAATTTCTCTCCTCTTGTGGTTCCGATACCACTGTTATAAAAAAAGAGAACAGAATAGATGCAGAAAATGAAGACTTTATCAGAAGAAAAACTACTTGACTTTATTCATAAAAACATGCTATGGGTACAATAAATAGTTACAGAATTGATACATGAATTTAAATTTGATGGACATGATCTAAAACACGGATGCCCGCATAAATAACAGATGAAGATGATGCTGCATTTTCAAAATTTTGTATCAAATCTGTGAATTTTCCTTGTACTTGACAGGCATCCAGCCAAGGGGGAAGGACACTTGTCCCTCTGGAGCCAGGGTCTGTCATTGACCCTGGCTCCGTAGCCTTACTGTTGCCTTTATATAGGCATTACAACCAACAAACTTGACAGGAAAAATAGCAAAGAAAACAATCAGCAACAACTAACCCATATATATTGTTACTTGAGCCTAAAGATTAGGTAAATGATAACCAAACAGAGTAAATTCCTGAATACTAGGACAATTCATTTATTCTGTTAATAAAATAAAATTTTAACAGCGACCTCGACCGCATTACTAGACAATAGATGTAGAGGGTATCAATCATCACCGGTTTCACCACCACATCCATTTTTCTCAATCCGTCACATAAAAAAAACCCCTCATCTTTGGAAATCCGCAAAGATTTCTAAAAATGAAGAGATGATGAAATTAAAAAACAAACAAACAAATAAACAAAAAACAAAAATTGCAGTCGAATTGAAAATTGAAATGGATGTTTGATGAGATCAGGGTCGGTTTTGGGCCGAGGTCAATGAGACCTCATTTTTTGCCTAATTTTTTTTTGTCATACAAGCCCATTAGCCCAATTTACCCAACGTCCCCCCAACCGGCCAACCCAAATATCAAATCCCAAATTTCCAATCCCAATCCCAATCATCCCCCTCTCAAGACTCAAACCCTTCGGTCCTTCGGAGTTTGGCCTTCGCCGGTTCGCCCTTCCCCTTCGTGTTCGACTTCGTGCGTGGACTGAACTACTGCCTATTGGAGTCGTGGACTACTGGACAATCTGGATTGAGTCAGTCTCTACTCGTTGGATTGGGTATTAATTTTCTTTCTTGGTTGTGAAATGTGTGGATTTTCTTTCTTGTTCAAGTTCTGATTCTTTTCTAGTTTAGCATTTTTTTATACAATCCCGACAAGCAATTTCTTGGATTTTTCTGATCTGCATTGGATCGCAATTTGCAGGTATCTCTATTTGTTTGTTCCTCTGGAGAGAAAGAAAGAAAGAAAGAAATAGTAGGGTTGGCAGTTGGCTCTGGGGTTCAGTAGACAGTAGCTAAGAGGCCTTCGAGGCATCAATGACAATTGGTGAGATTTTTTACCCTTTTGGGGATCTTTTTCACTGATTATGTTTTTAGTTTGTTCTAAATTGTAACTCTTTGGTTTCTATAGTTTTGCATCATTTAATTATGGTTTTTCTAAACGGGACTTATTTAAGATATGTAATAACTGTCTGACATATGAATAGGTTGAATTTTGTGTTTTCAAATTGAGGTTTGAAGATTTAATTGGCTGTAGTGAGGCGGTTTTATTCATCTTATACTGTTGAAATTGGAGATTTTTCTGATTGGGTATTATTGGTTTCATGTAACTTGGATAAATTAGTTTGAGTTGACCTTGTATACAATCCCATGGCATGTCGAGTCTGGATGTATCTAAGTATGCTGAGAAGTTAACCTGCAATTTATAAGTATCGAAGCAAGAAAATGCTAAGTGTGAAAATGGTAGTAGATTCCGTGAAATTCTACTTGAATAACCTAAATATTTCATATATTTGGACTTCATATTCAATGGTATATGAACTTCTGTTCTTAATTAATGGATATAGAGATAGATTAAGATAAAGATAGAGATAGAAATAGAAATAGAAATAGAAGTTAGATAGGATTTTAAAATAAGAGTTCAATTTACATTATGATTGTTTAGATGAGATTAAATTAGATTTAATGTTTCGATAAGATTTAGTTTATTAGGAGTTCTTTTAGATCATTTGTTCTATAAATAAATGGCTTATTCATTGTAATTTATTTCAGGCTCGTGAGTTGTGATAGCGAAATTTTCAAATGTCTGATTCCATAATTTTCGTGAAATTCTATGTCTCAGGTAAGCAATGGCTTGCCCTATCTTGTTATTGAAGAGACTGAAAATGTTTGAAACTTTGTCGGCTTATATAATTGTGGCCTGGTCGGCATATATGATTGATTATTGTAGAATCAACAATTGCACAGTTGCACGTAGACGTAGTGACTATATTGAAAACTCTAATTGTGAGATGATTGAGATATTTTGTAATTTTTTTAGGTTAATCATTGGCCATTAGATACACGGCATGCCTTGTAAATATGAGTCTGGTGCTCAAAAGAGAAAAAGGAAATGAAATGAAATTGCATTAACTGAAAGTCAAGTAGGGAATATTAACAAGTACTTTAAAAACAACAATGTAAATGTGTTGAATGAGGATGAAGTAGATATTCAACCTGCCCGTGTTATTGAAGTAGATGAGGATGAAGAAGTGAGTAAACTTGCCTGTGTTAATAAAGACGATGACAAGGAAGAAGAAGTGACGAAACCTACATGTGTTCATGACATAGATGATAAGGAAGAAGATGGTTGCTGTTCTCTAAATTTGGATGATCCCGGTAATTGGAAAATCGTTGATCAAAGAACGAGGGATTTCTTAGTTGAAATGGGTCCAAAAAGAATTGATGACATCTCGTTTCTGACAGATTGTACAAATAGACATTTAGATTTTTCACAATATAAGCGATTATTACCAAATGGGCAAATAATTGATAGAAGATGGCTAGTATATTCGGTGTCTATGGACAGAATCTTCTACTTTTGCTGCAACTTGTTTAAAACACCAAATAATGTGAACAAAGTTGGCCAATTGGGTAATGACGGATTCAAAGATTGGCATAATTTGCATCGGTCCATTCAAAGTCATGAAAGAAATGAGGCGCATTTACGTTGCATGACTAGTTGGATTGAATTGGAAAATAGGCTTCGAACAAAAACTACAATTGATAACAATGTTCAATTGTTGATTGATGCAGAAAGAGAACATTGGAAACATGTATTAACAAGGATAATCGCTATTGTAAAAAGACTTGCCAAAAACACATTTCCATTTTGAGGAGGTGATGAGAGGCTACATGTTGAACATAATGACCTGTTTTTACAAATGGTGGAAATAGTAAGTGAGTTTGATCCAATAATGTAAGAGGAATTTCGGCGCTAAAGCACGCGAGATTCAATATACGTATCTTGGCAAAGATATTCAAAATGAGTTGATACAGTTGTTGGCTAATGAGGTAAGAAGTGCAATTGTCAAGAAAGTGAACATGCAAAATATTTTACAGTTATACTTGATTGTAAGCCAGATGCAAGTCACGATGAGCAAATATTTTTAATAGTACGGTTTGTAGATGATTCATCAAACTTACCTACAATTGAAGAACATTGGCTTCAATTTTTGAAAGTAGATAACATAACAGGACTTAGACTTGCAATCGAGCTTCAAAAGGTTTTGATCAAACTTGATCTAGATATTGATGACATTAAAGGGCAAGGGTATGACAACAGATCTAACATGAGCGGGAAGCACAAATGTGTGCAAAGAAGAGTACTTGAAATTAATCCCCGAGCTTTCTATACTCCATGTGGTGCTCATAGTTTGAATCTAGCATTATGCGATATGGTGAATTGTTGTCCCAAAGCTCTATCCTTCTTCGGAGTGATACAATGCATCTACACATTGTTCTCGTCTTCTACCAAGCGATGAAATTTTTTTAAAGATAATGTACAAGGTTTGACAGTTAAGCCATTGTCACAGACACGTTGGGAAAGTCATGTTGAGAGTGTGAAACCTATAATGGAGCAAACTGCACAAATAAGGGATATTTTACTTGATTTGGCAGAATGTAACGAAGATGCTAAAGTGAAGAGCGAAGCTGAGTCGCTAGCAACATATGATATTCAGAATTTTGAGTTCTTGCTTGGCATGATAATCTGGTACAGGTTGTTGAGTGCAGTCAATGTTGTGAGTAAATTTCTTCAAACCAAATCCATGGATATTGATATTGCTATCGACCTCTTGCAAGGACTTATTTCATTTCTTGAAGATTATAGAGAAAATGGATTTGCTATTGCCATGGACGAAGCGACAAAAAAGGCAAGCGAAATAGAAATTGAAGCTGTATTTACAAAAAAACACATAATTCGAAGAAAAAAGCAATTTGATGAAAGCAACAGTGATGAGGTAAAGCAATCAGTAGAAGAATCTTTTAGAGTTGGATACTTTGTTTTTATAATTGATCAAACTCTATCTTCTCTGAAAACTCGATTTGAACAATTCAAACAATATGATGACACATTTGGATTTTCTTTTAAGTTGAAGAGGTTAAGGGACACAAATTTTTATAGTTTGTTGAACTATTATATGAATCTTGAGAAATATTTGGAACATAATGGGCGTTCAGACATCAGTGGAGACTAGTTACGAGCTTTGAAGTGTTATATACTAAGTGAAGCAACAAGAGCAATTGAAGTGCTACGATGTTTGAAGCCATTGAATGTTTGCTTTCCAAATACTTATATTGCTTACAAAATTTAGTTAATCATACCGGTTACAGTTGCATCTGCAGAAAGAAGCTTCTCGAAATTGAAGTTGATCAAGACCTATCTCCGATCAACTATGTTGCAAGAAAGATTGAATAGATTGACTATGCTATCAATAGAGAAAGAAATGGTTGAGCAGCTAAATTATTTAGATTTGATTAATGTTTTTGCGTCTAAAACAGCAGGACGAATATTATTTAACTAATTGTTTGAAACATTGTTGGTTTTGTTATTTTATAATATAAATATTTTATATAATATATTTGTTTATTGTTGTAATGTTAAGTTTTAAGTTAGCAATATGTTGCAAAATACACCATTAAAATTTGCATTTACGTTGATTTGGGGCCTAGGGGCTTAATTTTCTAGATTTCGCCTCAGGCCCCCAACAAACATAGAACCAGATGAATTCAAATTTCGATTATTAGATTAGGGAAGTCAATTTGGGGAATGGGAGGAGAGAAAGGTCACGGGATTTTCGATAACCTCCGACTTCCTCGAACAGAGAAGAGAGGGGCGAGGGGTGCTGGGATTGTTGATTTATTGCTTGTGTATTACCTTTGTATGGGTAACACGTACAAATGTGTGCATATGTGTACATTTGTACGTGAATTTCCTCCAACATCTTTTAAAAATCCATATTTCCCCTATTTATCGATGCTTTTTATTGGTGTAATTTACATCAACTTGAAATCATTACCAAGTTACGATTACATTTATCGTGTTAAGTATCATGTATCAAATATGAATTGTACAGATTTAAATGAGCTCATCATATGGATCAAACAAATAATTGAATGAAATTTATATGAAATAAAATTGAACACAATAATAAATTCGGCCTAAAAAAATGTGACGTGTCAGAAGTTGGCTGGTCCAAGCATGTAAGTTGGCCATCCCAAACCTCTCTACAATCGGATCCAAGTTCATGTAATGTAACATATATTTCTTGGTCGTGAAAGGTATAATGTTAAGATTACCACATATTTAGCATTTGGCAACCTCATGTCCAAAATTTTCTAGTTACTAGTCTCGAAATTTGCTAGTACTAAATTTGGTGTACTACAGTGCATAACAATGTGGTGCTCTAATTTGCATTGAGTAATTTAATGAAGCTTGTAATTAATCAAAATGACTTCAATTGTTCTTTTTGGCTGGTTATATGAGTAATGAGTAATTATATTCAGATCAAAGATTTTATTTGTTGTGCCTTTTTTTTTTTTTTGGATGACGGGAGAACCAGAAGTCGTTATCCTTCGGATGCGCACTGGATAAATTCTCTGGCTAACGCAATAACCTGCAAACCACGTCAATCAAGTTAATCACACTAGGTAAGTCCAGTGCGACATACTAGACCGAGAAAGTTTTGGTAGGGGGAATCGAACTTTGTTGTGCCTCATTTTAATTGTAATAGAAGTCATTAATCTTTGATCATTTTGCACTTATGTTTTATTTTTTGTCATATTATTATTTTCAGGATTTTGGTCCAAAAAAATTCGTAAGAACTTAAAAAGACTTATTTGACTCTTATGTTTTAAAAAAATAATAATAATAAATTTAAAAGTCGACAAAATAATTGCTCCTCATTTCAAAATATTTAAAGTAGAAATCATCATAATTCAAGACTATATATGTTCTAATTAATAGAATGTTAAGAATAAGAATGCAAAGAAAATTAGTTAGGAATACAAGTCCAACAATGAGTGAATATTCAATCTTATTCCACATTAGACTCCTAAAAATTAATAGGTTTCCTTTATGCCGAAAATATTAAGTCTCATACTATGTGCTAATTAACTCTAAAGGTGACTTTTTTTAATGACTGATGCTACAACTTGTATGCATTTGATCAGCTATCTAATATCGCGTGCAATGAAAACACGCACAAGATCACTGAAAACAGGCAACAATGTTCTCATTAGGAACCCGCTATACAGACATATTTGAATAAGAGTCCTTTAACACTGAGAAAGACAAAATCTATATGGCATGTTAAAATGTGCATTTTACCACAAAATGGAGGGGTGGGTGGGTGGGTGAGAAAGACTAAGCCCTGTTTGATAGTCATTATTTTTTTGGAAGAATGAATTTTTGAATTGTAAAATTTGGAGAATGTGTCGTTAAAAAGTAGGGAAAAAATTTAGATTTCTTGAAAAATATTTTATTGTAAAAATATGTGATTGAAAATGAGTTTCAAAAAATAAAAAAATAAAAAAACCGAAACCAAACAAGGGCTAAATTTGTTAACATGTATTTCATTATTTAAAATGTAACTTATTTGTACTTCTGAAAAGTTTTGAGATTTCACTTACAATATTTCTTTAATACTTACTGTTTTACGGATTTCTTTTATGTTTATTTATTTATAGAGAATAACAAATTCTTCATTTAATAGTCAAAATGAAAGAAATGACGGGTTTTGTTACATGAAAAGTTAAAGATAAATTATGCTTAAAAAAAGGTTGATGGTGGATTTATTATATTTCGCAAAAATTGAAAATGAAAAAACGAAAATTTCCCAAAATATAATTTTGAAAATATTAAAAAATGTACAGTAAATGTCCAAAGCTCACACATCTTAGGCTTTACTTGATCCCCATTTTTTGGATAAATGATTTTCTAATAGTGATTTTTTTTGGAGAACATGTGGCTAAAAATAGAAAAATAAATAAATTACTTTACGTTCAAAATTATTTTTATTGCAAGAATGTGTGATTGAACATGTGTTTAAGAAAAAAAAATGAGTTTTCAAATAATAATTCTCAAACATGCACTTATTACACTTTTATTAAAAAGTCACATATTATCTTCATATTATAAAGTTATCTAAAAGAGTAATGTTTTAGTAACAATTTATGTAGCAACTGCATTGCATTAAATGATAAATTCATTTAAATGTAATGTCACATAATTTATTTAATTGAACATAATAAGTGTGACCACTTAAATTGGTGCTTTAGCACCACTAATACTAGATATCGTTATTCTATAAAATATTGCACTTTTCATTACCTTTTCCATTTTTTTTTACTAAAAAGTCATGCACAAGCTATATCTGCAATATTTAAAATATGATTAAATTTCACCGGAGGAAAATTAATACGTTTGGGCCTAGTTTTTACTTAATAAAAAGAGAAAATCGCCCTCAACCATGCATTTTAAGTTTTAACTTTAAAAAATCAGGTGTTTCAAATTCAAAAAGTAAATAATTATTATTTTTAATAATCAGGTAACAATTATCTATTTTAAAAAAATATATCCCTCTATATTCAGGCTCTTAGTGGATCTGTAATTTCTTTCTATTTACCGTAGAAAAAAAAAAACATAATAATAATTAATGATTTGGACCGATTTCAAATAATTGACCCACTTAAGTTTATTAAAACCTACATAAAAGAAACTCATGAAAAAGGTCTATCATACTTTTAAAAATTCAATAAAATAAATCAAATCAAATGAGATAAAATCAAATCAGGGGAAGGTACAAAGTGATTACCATTTTCTCCATAATAGGGCCAAAGGCCCATGAAAAATGATAAGGAAAAGTTGTAGAAAAATTCACAAGTGGAAAAGAAATTCAAAGTTGATGGAAGAGAAGAATCTCTCTCAGGCTAAGTCCATAAACACCAAAAAGATCAAAGTCTTCTTCAAATTCAAGCAAATTTAAAAAGGTCCAAGCATTTTTAAATCAAATCAAATTCAAGTTCAAATCCCGAAATTCAAATCCAAGTCTTCAAATCTAGATGTCAAGCAAGCTAGGTCTCCACAAGTCAAGTCTTCAACAAATCTCAAATTTCATGATTCAAGTCACGTGGCTTCTTGTTTTCAAACATTTAGATTATCAATCAGAGAATTATGCACTTGTTGTAGTCGCAAGAAGATAAATATTCACTCGTATTTATCAAAACACCATTTGTAACAATTTTTGTATATAATACATGAAATGTGTCATACAAATTTCTTGGCACACCTAGTGGGACATTATTATCTTCTCATCTTTTGATCTCAGAATTTTCAAACTTCAAACTACTACATCAACGATGGCAAGCGAAAAGGCGAAGGAAACAATCAACCGTCTTGAAGAAATACTTGCTGAACTCTTCTATGTGATCAGAGCCCAAACAAAATTGGAAAAATTCAATTGGTCTCACTACTAAAGAAGTTCTCCAACAA
The DNA here is from genome assembly GCA_019395295.1 of Osmanthus fragrans. NCBI lineage: Eukaryota > Viridiplantae > Streptophyta > Magnoliopsida > Lamiales > Oleaceae > Osmanthus > Osmanthus fragrans. Next base: position 9,266,532 of record CM033349.1, read on the forward strand.
AGGTAAAATGAAAATTGTTGTCAAGAAGCCGGGCTCTCATTCAAGGCAAGCACTGGGGATTATTCTATAATCTCTAGAAAAATATGCCCAATTCTTTTGAAAAATTGGCTACACGTGCTTACGATTTAGAGCTCCAGATTGCAAGGCATGGAAGTCACTTGCCAAGTGATCCAAGTGAAGAGTTGTTTTGTCCTGAAAGATCTTATTGTTTGTTTGGACAAAGAAAATAAGATTAAACTTGAAATCGTAAAAAATCCAACAACTTCCTGTTTGATAGTTTCATTTGGATCATTTGATCTAATTCTCATTACAAAGTGAGAAGAGGCATTCCCTTTTACATGCAATGCTAGTGAGTATTCGACCAAGGAGTTTGGACACCAACTTCCAAAAGAAGCCCTCCTAGTGGAGTTCGAGGTAGATGAAAAAGTTACAATCAATTGTGCCTATCCAGAAATGGTTAAACCACATGCACCCAATCGTCCAAACTTTTACAAAATTATGATAGATAACTTGAATGATTGTGATTCTGATTCAAAGTTAGAAGATGAAGTCGGTGATGGCTAGTCCACTTTTATAAGTAAGAAAGAGAAATATCGAATGTCAAACAAAATAAGTAAAAAATTACGTTCTATAACTCTTGCAGGACCAACACTGGGGGCATTGAGTATGAAAGTCCAACCTCATGAAGAAGTAACATCAGAAGAAAATCAGGAGGCATTGACTCTTGTGAAAAGACGTCAAAGAAAGGCTATACAATTTCCAAATTCCAGCATGCATTACAAAAAGTCAAGTGATGAGTGTGTTTTTAATGAGAACCACGTAGCAACGTAGACTACGTAACCCAACAACAAAATTGATGATCCCAAGAAAGCCTAAAGATAACCCAAATTTGGATTTGAATCAAGAACAATGAATCAAGCAACTAAACAAAACGAAATTTGATGACCTTTTGATTATATTACTCGTGATCCACACTCGATGTTGAAATCCACAAGAATGATCTTGATAAGTTTGATTTGTTCAAAGTAGAACAAGGATTGAGAGCACAATATTTGCCTTTCGATTAATTCTCAAATTGTCAGAAGTTTCAATACAATGAAATATTAAAAGTATTTATAATATCTCATAAAACTCTAGGAAAAACGGAAATAATATGAATAATGTCACAAAATATCAATTAGAGTGTAATTCTAAGGAAACTAGGATTCTCGCAAAAAAGGAAAATATTCGCCTCGTGTTTGAACCATGCGACCGCATGGTACAATTCCTTGCAGTCGCAAGGAAGAAAATTCCAGCTTCCTCAACTCTCGAAAAGTGCTTGTGCGGTCGCAACGGTTGAAAGCATATGCGACTGCATGACTTTCATGTTCGGTCTCATCTTTGGTTGCTTGTATCGTGTTGATTCAAGATGTTTCGAATTTTGACCCCAATATAAAACTTGCTTGTTTTCTTGTGTAAATCGTGACGTCGTCCATCGTTGATCGCACAAGTAGCTTCATCTCTTGATTTAACCATTTTGCCCTCGATCGCGTCATCGGTCCTCCTTCGATAATCAACGGGTCTCGACCTGGGCTCGTCTTTGTCGGGCTTGACTCTTGGATCACATCATCCCCTCCCTCTTCAAAAGGATTCGATCTCGAATCTGTACTTGCATAAAAAAATAGAGATTAGATACATTAAAAGTTGCTGACACGTTATACTCACCTGGAAGATCTAATTTGTATGCGTTGTCATTGATCTTCTTCAGAACTTGAAATGGCTCATCCCCTTGTGGTTGCAACTTTGATTTCCTTTGCTCTAGAAAATGCTTAATTCTGAAATGCACCCAAACCCAATCACCAGGTTCGAATGTCACACTTCTCCGACCCTTGTTTACTTACGATGCGTAGTGTTTATTTTTACTCTCAATTTGCATCATTACCTTCTCATGTAGTGATTTCACAAACTCGACCTTTCTTTTACCATCTAAACTACCTCGTTAATTCACAGGCAAATGTATTAAATCCAAAGGTATTGGTGGATTAAAATCATAAACAATTTCAAATGGTGAAAATGAAGTAGTAGAATGCGTGACCCTATTATATGCAAATTCTATAGAAAGGTAGACACTCCTCCCAACTCTTCAAATTCTTATTGACTATAGTGTGCAACAATTGGGTTATGGTTCTATTCACTACCTCGATTTGTGGATGACAACTTCTGGAAAACAACAATTTGGTGCCTAACTTACCCCACAAAACCCGCCAAAAGTGACTCAAAAACTTGACATCTCAATCAGACACTATGCTCTTAGGTACCCCATGTAAACACACTATTTTCTTAAAGAAAACTCCACAATATTAGTGACATCATCAGTCTTATGTCAGGGTATGAAATGTATCATCTTGCTAAACCTATCTACCACCACAAATATCGAATCTCGTCCCTTCTTAGTCCTAGGTAAACCTAAAACAAAATCTATTGAAATATCAACTCGTAGTTCACTAGGTGTAGGTAACGGTGTATACAAACTTTAAGGTAAAACCTTAGACTTAGCCCGTTTGCAAATTATGCATTGACTACATACTCTTTCCACATCATTTTTCATCCTAGGCCAGTAGAAATGCTCCCCCAACATCTCTATAGTCTTTTTAACCCCGAAGTGTCCCATCAATCTCCCACTATGTGCTTTTCTCACAAACAACTCGCGCATGAAACAATTAGGAACACATAACCTATTTTCCTTAAACAAATACCCATCATGCTTAAAGAACTTATCTATAGCCCCTTTATTACATAATGCATAAATAACTGAGAAATCAAGATCACCAACATACATACTTTTAATATGTTCAAAGCAAAGCAATTTAGAACTAAGAGAAGTTAGTAGAACATACCTTCGAGACAATGTATCTGCTACCACATTTTTCTTACCTTACTTGTACTGGATGACATAAGAAAATGTTTCTACAAATTTCATCCATCTTGCATGCCTTTTGTTTAGTTTACCTTGACCTCGCAGATGCTTTATCGATTGAATCACGAAATCTTTAGGCCAAGGTAGTGCTGCCATGTCTCCAAGGCTTGAACAAGTGAATATAACTCTTTGTCATAGGTGGGATTGTTGAGTGCTGCTCCACTCAGTTTCTCACTGAAATAGGCTATCGGCCTCCTATCATGCATTAACACTGCTTCAATACTTATTCTTGATACATCACACTCAATCTAGAAAGTTTTATCAAAATTAGGAAGTGTTAAAATCAGTGTTTTACACAACCTATCTTTAATGGTATTGAATAAATGTTCTTGTTCATCACCCAATGAAAACCTACGCTATTTTTAACAATTTCGGTGAGTGGTGTGGTGATTGTGTTAAAGTTTTTAACAAAGCGCCTATAAAAGCTAGTCAAACCATGAAAACTTCTTACTTCGATTATGCTTTTAGGTGTTCGTCAATCTTTAATTGTTTTTATTTTCTCCCTATCAACTTTTACCCCATTAGCACCAACTACAAATCCTAGAAAAAAATCATTTTCCATGCAAAATGTACATTTCTTAAAATTAGCATAAAGTTATTTTTTCCTTAAAACAAAAAACATACTCCTAAGGTGTTCTATATGCTCATTAAGGTCCTTGCTATAGACTAAAATGTCATCAAAGCAAACTACAACAAATTTATCTATAAAAGCACGTAAAATATGGTTCATTAATCGCATGAAAGTACTCGGTGCATTGGTGAGTTCAAACGACATTACTAACCATTCATACAAGTCATACTTAGTTTTAAAAGCGATTCCACTCATCACCTTTCCTCATTCGAATTTTGTAACGACCCGGGTCCCACTTAACGGGTTGTTCCGACCGTTAGATCGACGACGTACTTTTCCCACTGTACAAACATGGGTTTTTTCAGCATGCTTTGTCCTCACTCGCACGCTTCCGGGAAAACTTCCCAGGGGGTCACCCATCATAGAATTGCTCCAAGCCAAGCACGCTTAACTGTGGAGTTTCTAACGATAGACTTCTGAAAAAGAAGGTGCACCTTGTTGGTATGAGTATTACCTATCAATTCTTTTAAGTTTTCCTGGTCTGGGTATTGCAATCACCCCCGTTAGACTCGCGACGTCCTCGTCACGCTTGATCATTCTGAGGATCCGTTGCCAGGTGTTGGGATTCTAGAGGTGACTCCTACGGGTTCAAGCGGTGGCTCCCGCCCTATGGCATAACACTTTGTCCCACATAGCACTTAGTTCCCGATTTTTGGCTGGCAACCGGCTTTGATACCATTTGTAACGACCCGGGTCCCACTTAACGAGCCGTCCCAACCGTTAGATCGACGACGTATTGTCCCCACTGTACCAACATGACTCTTTTCAGCATGCTTTGTCCTCACTCGTACGCTCCACGGGAAAACTTCCCAGAGGGTCACCCATCATAGAATTGCTCCGAGCCAAGCACGCTTAACTGTGGAGTTTCTAACGATGGACTTCCGGAAAAGAAGGTGCACCTTGTTGGTATGAGTAGTACCTATCAATTCTTTTAAGCTTTCTTGGTCTGAGTATTACAAATTTGTTGGTATCCACTCTTAAGATCAATTTTACTAAATATGCATGCATCATATAGTTCATCTAACATATCATCTAACTTAAGAATATGGTTACGATACTTTACCTTTATGTTATTGATGGCTCTACAGTCCATGCACATTCTCCAGTTTCATTTTTCTTCGGCACAAGAAGCACTTGGACGGTACATGGAATCATGATCTCCCTCACATATCTCTTGCACATCAATTCCTCCACTTGTCTTTGTAGCTCATTTGTCTCCTCGCGATTACTTCGATAAGTCGATCGGTTTGGAATGACGACTCCAGGGACGAAGTCAATTTGGTGCTCAATACCTCGAATGGGTGGTAATTCACTAAGCATGTCCTCCAAGAATATATCTTCAAATTCCTGCAACAAAGAGATAACTAAACTGGGGAGGGGTAGGTTATGTTCATCAAGATTGAAGAATGACTCCTTATAGACTAACAAGATCACTTGCTTCTTCTCAACTATTGCTCTTTTCAACTCACTCCTATTTGCAAAGAAATCCACCTTCGGCTGTTCTCTCCTCTCGGAAGACCTTATTTCTTTTCTTTCATGTGACACTACTATCTTTTTCTCTCTATTAGCCACCGTACCATTTTCTCTCGTACTTACTATCTCACTGTTTTCTCTAACTCTTTCACTCTTATTTCTTCCTCATTTTTTAGTTTTATTTGTTCTTTATTACTTGTGCCGGTGTTAATGGCGCAAGGGTAATGGACCCCCATCCTTAACAAAACTGTAAGATTTTTGTACCCATCATGAATAACTTTCCAATCATATTGCCATGGTCTTCCCAATAAAATATGCCCCGCATGTATAGTACTGCATCACATATGATTTCATCACTATAACTACCAATTAAGAAATTTATCAACATCCTTTTGTTCACCTTAACTTCTCCACATTCATTTAACCATTGTAACATATAGGGTATCTGATGTTTTATTACAATTAATCCCAATTTTTTTTACAAGATTTGTGCTAGCTACGTTTATACAACTTCCACCATCAATGATCATGCTATATACCTTATTGTTAACGAAGCACCATGTATGAAATATGTTTTTTTGTTGCTGCTCCAAGTCATCTGCTTTGATTTGAGCGTTGAGAGCTTAGTTTCATGACTAATAACTCTCCAATAGCAAATTCCACTTTATCCTCATCACTAACTTCTTCCAATACTGACATGCCTTCATAATCATCCTCATTGTCACTCACCACCTCTCCATTGTCCCGCAAGATCGTTGCCCTTTTGTTTGGGCATTGAGAAGGGATGTTTCCTATCCCAAAACACCTAAAGCATTTGATATCCCGATTCCTGGTTTGTTGCTCTGCTCTAGATGTTGTTCTGCTAGCACCTTTATCCTTTCCCTTTGTCATTTCAGTTATTTCCTTCGAAACAGCTCTATCTTCTTTGTTGTCCGACCTCGATTTTCAAGATGAATTAGAACCCGAAGTACCAATGGTTGCCTAACTGTCCCCTTCATCTTCAATTGCTTCTCCACCTTCATGGCCACATGCAACATGTTTTCTATCTCCACATAGTGTTGTAATTCCACGACATTGACAATGTCTTTATTCAACTCATTTAATAATTGAGCCATGGTGGCCTCCCGATCCTCCTCCATATTCACCCTAATTATCAGTATTTCTATCTCGTTGTGGTAGTCCTCCACACTCCTCGACCCCTGATATAAACTTCATAGCTTCTGATGCAACTCCCTATAATAGTGACTTGGCACGAACCACTTTTGCATGATAGCTTTCAATTCATCTCAAGTATTAACAAGTAGTGATGTGATCCGGGATGTGCAACGAATCCACGAGAAATGGGCGAACATTGGAAAGGGACCTAAGCTGGGATCGAGTCTTCTAATAATCAATAAAAGGTATACAAACACTTGTTCGAGAAGCGGAGCATGACATGTTGGAGTAACACATCAAAGACCAGCTTTCATGTTGGGGGTGGGAGCTACAAAGCGACGAAAAGCATTGAAAAATGAGCCAAACAAGCAAGGAGAAAAAGGGGGCCAAACAGCCAACTATGCGGCCGCATAGTTGGGGACGCATGCGGCCGCATGCAATGGTCAGAGAGCAGCTGAAGTTCATCCAAATGAACTATGCGGCCGCATTAAAATGTACTATGCGACAGTATAGTATTTTTTCGAGACAGAATCATTAATTTTCGCAAGTTTCCTTATTTGGTTAAAACTCTATTTTATTTCCATATTTTTGCATATTTTGGACCCAAATTCGTGGGTTTTAGAGTTTTATCATGTTTAGTATAAATAAGAGTTCTTTTTCATTGTTAAGGACCTTTTGACATTATTGAGAATTATATAAACTTGTGAGTTTTCTTCTCCAATTTCTTGGTGGTTTAAAGACTTAATCTTGAACTTATCAAAAGGAGATCGCAGTCCTTTTGTGGCGTTCCCACTGCACGGTTCTAGTTCCGGGTAATCAACGGGTCAAATTTCTCACGTGGAATCTTGGTTGTTGGTACAGGTCGAACAAAGGGTTGGGTTGAAACTTTGCTCGGCGTGATTTATAGCTTTCTTGGGTTTGTTCTTCTTGTTCGTGGATTTTCAAGCCTATTCTTGGTCGGGTTCATATCAGGTGGTATCAGAGCACAGTTTTAGAATTCAGGTCATCTATCCTTTTAATTTATTTGAGTCCTTATTTGTTTTTGTTTTTTGTGTTCTTCGTGTTCATGTGCCCGGTAATTATTTTTGAGTTTCAATCCAAAAATCTCCAAAAAAAGAGTCAAAAGTTGTTTTTGGGCTAATCTAGTATCCAAATTAACTTTCGTTTGTTTTGTTGGTATCGTAGTTGATTTGAGTCAAAAAAAATTATTGTTCATTCGTACTGTTCACGTCAATTTTTTAAGAAAAAATATAATTTTTTTATTATTGTTCTTGTGTTAGCGTCATTATTCTTCTATAGTTATATTGTTTGATTGCCTCTAGATTTATTATTTTGTGTTCTTGAGTTTCAATTAAAAAAAAAAAAAGGAGACAAAAAAAAAAAAAAAAAAGAAAAGAAAAGAAAAGGAAAGTCTCTATAGTCGTGAACGTTTATAGGCAATTCAAATATTGAAGTTTGAGTCTTTTGTTGTCTTTTCTTGCATTTGAGTCATTGCCTTAGCCCGTGCAAAATTGTGTTGATTATCCGAGACTTGTGCTTGTGGTGATAATTGCTACGAGGATTGCACTCCAATTGACTGAGGTCGGTTATTTCTCGAGCCATTGAGAAAGGAGGACGAGCGGTAAAAGGCAAGAGTGGTGAGCTTCATATCGGGTAAAAGCCAATTCGAGTGATACACGAGTGCAAACACGCGAAGTAATTTACTTGCTTTCTTGTTCTTCCATCTTACTCAATTTTTGTGATTTAAGTAGTTGCAAGTGCTTTATATACATGGATGAAAAAATGAATAAATGTGAGGAAGAGGCTGTGCCTAAAGGGTTGTATATGGAGCTTATGAATAGTATAAGCCATAGGTTTGATCAATTGAATGTGGCGGTTGAGTGTATTAGTGGTGATATAGCTAGGCATGAAGTTTTGATTGACAGTCAGCAGCAAGGGACGCCTCGAAGGATTCCTCGTGGGGGTAGAGGAGATAGGAGAGGAAGGAATCTTATGGGTGAATTTGATGAGGAGTTTGAGGCAGTGAGTGCACGGAGTGATGATTATTACCTGGAAGGTGATATGGGTCGAATGAGAGATAGAGGAGATCAGTTTGATCGAGGGGTTGATAGAAATTTGGGAAGCATCAAACTGAATATTCCAGCTTTCCAGGGTATGAGTGATCCTGAGGCTTATTTAGATTGGGAGAAAATGGTGGAATTGGTGTTTGATTGTCATAATTACTCGGAGGAGAAGAAGCTAAAATTAGCGGTAGTGGAGTTCACTGATTATGCCATCATTTGGTGGGATCAGATGAGACTAATCGTAGGAGGAATTTAGATAGGCCAATTGAGACGTGGAGAGAGTTGAAAGCTTGTATGAGAAAACGGTTTGTACCGGGACATTATTACCGGGATCTCCATCTAAAATTACAAACTCTTTCTCGGGGGTCTAGGAGTGTGGAGGATTATTTTAAGGAGATGAAGATAGCAATGATTAGAGCAAACATAGAGGAGGATAGGGAAGCTACCATGGCTAGGTTTTTAAATGGGCTAAAAAGGGATATTGCCAACATAGTGGAGTTGTAGCACTATGTGGAATTGGAGGACTTAGTGCATGTAGCAATGAAAGTGGAGAGATAACTTGGGCGCAGGGGGTAGCGAGGTTTCCTAAGGAACCCAAATGGAGTGGTGGTGATAGGCATGATCGGGCTGTGACTAGGGAGAAGGTTGAAGTGCCTCAGGTTAAGGAGGAGGTGAATAAACATAAACCAAATAGAGATTTTCAAACTAGTAGATCGAGGGATATTAAGTGTTTTAAGTGTTTGGGTGCGGGGCATATTGCTTCACAATGTCCAAACTGACGAGTGATGATCCTTAGGGAGAATGGAGAGTGGGAGTCAGATGATGGAAGTGAGAGTGATAATATGCCTGGATTGGAGGATGTTAATGGTGAGACTTGTGTGGAGTACCCAATGGCGGAATCACTAGTGGTAATGTGTGCTCTTACTACCCGAGTGAAGAGGGATGAAGATGAGCAACAACGAGAAAACTTGTTTCACACTAGGTGTCATGTTAAGGATAAGGTGTGCAGTTTGATAGTAGATGGCGGGAGTTGTACAAATGTGGTCAGCTCGGCCCTTGCAGGGGAGTGGGGTTTACCTCTTATGAGACATCCACAACCCTATAAATTAGAGTGGCTAAATAATTGTGGAGAGGTCCGGGTTACTAGAAGGGCATTTGTGAACTTTAGCATTGGGCGGTGTAGTAATGAGGTGTTATGTGATGTGGTTCCAATGCATGCGGGGCATCTCTTGTTAGGTAGGCCATGGCAGTATGATAGAAATGTGGAGCATGAGAGGTTTACAAATAGATACAACTTTGTACAGGGTGGAAAACATATTACACTTGTCCCTTTGACACCACAGCAGGTCCATGAGGATCAATTGAAAATGAAAAGTGAGCGAAAGAACAAAAATAAAGGGCGAAAAAATGAGAGCTTGAGAGAAAATTCAGAGAGGAGAGAAAATTCTAAGGTGAGCTTATATGTGAGAAAAGTCGAGTGTGAGAGGGCTTTAGTGAGAGCTAACATTTCCTCCCCCGGTTTGGATATTTCTTCTTTACAGGACTCCAAGAATTTGATCTACATCGATATAAGTCGCCAGGCGCCATACCTTGGCTATCCACTTGATGTAGGCCACATGGAAAATTTGGTGTGTATAAATGCAATTGGATGTAGTCACGCTCAGGTAACTTCTCAAAGTCTTACACCTAAGCTAGAATTCGGAGCACCTCATGGAATGGGTATCTTACATAAGTTAAGTGGTCTTGCCAGTGGTGATGGTTTTGATAAATTTATGAGTAGAGTCAGTCCGGTGTGCCATATTCCTATGGAAAGTTTCTTACTTGTCTATGATATACATTTGCTACGTTGTGAGATTCAAGCATGTCATATGGAGTTAATTGCGTATAACAAGCAACTATAGTGCATTATGGGTGACATGATGCATGTTTGTTATTCTTCTAATCAAATGTTATCACATGTTTTGGATTGGACTTATGGAATGTGTCAGGATTAAGTTTAATGTCTCATAACCCCAGGCCGCACTTTGGTACTTCTAATTCACTGATCTTGTTCATTTTAATCTTTTCATCTGTTGGTATTAGTAATGGATTTGGTAGGACACAGGTGATCATGCGTGTGAAGTGGACACGAATTCGATGGCGGTCCAGGCAACGTCCTCGGGAAGATGGACACTTTCATATCATTGCCATATGTAGAGTCAATGGATACAGCTTGGTTATTGGGGGTAAGTTTGAGATCGTTGATATTTTCGAAGTTCTAATGTTGCTTCGTTTGGTGCAGATTTAGAATCGAGGTCGAATCCTTTTGAAGGGAGAGGGGATGATGTGATCCGGGATGCGCAACGAATCCACGAGAAATGGGCGAACACTGGAAAGGGACCTAAGTTGGGATTGAGTCTTCTAATAATCAATAAAAGGCATACAAGCACTTGTTCGAGAAGCAGAGCATGACATGTTGGAGTCAACACATCAAAGACCAGCTTTCATGTTGGGGGTGGGAGCCACAAAGCGACGGAAAGCATTGAAAAACGAGCCAAACGAGCAAGGAGAAAAAAGGGGGCCAAACAGCCAACTATGCGGCCGCATAGTTGGGGACGCATGCGGCCGCATGCAATGGTCAGAGAGCGGCTGAAGTTCATCCAAATGAACTATGCGGCCGCATTAAATGTACTATGCGACCGCATAGTACTTTTTCGAGACAGAATCATTAATTTTCGCAAGTTTCTTTATTTGGTTAAAACTCTATTTTATTTCCATATTTTTGCATATTTTGGACCCAAATTCGTGGGTTTTAGAGTTTTATCATGTTTAGTATAAATAAGAGTTCTTTTTCATTGTTAAGGATCTTTTGACATTATTGAGAATTATATAAACTTGTGAGTTTTCTCCTCCAATTTCTTGGTGGTTTAAAGACTTAATCTTGAACTTATCAAAAGGAGATCGCAGTCCTTTTGTGGCGTGCCCACTGCACGGTTCTAGTTCCGGGTAATCAACGGGTCAGATTTCTAGCGTGAAATCTTGGTTCTTGGTACGGGTCGAACGAAGGGTCGGGTTGAAGCTTTGCTCGGCGTGATATCTAGCTTTTTTGGGTTTGTTCTTCTTGTTCGTGGGTTCCCAAGCCTGTTCTTGGTCGGGTTCACATCAAGTCGTTCCCGATTCCTCCGCCTTGATGTAACCACTTGATCCTACCAAGTTGTAGCATAGTCAGTGAACTCAAGAATGACTATTTTCAACTTCTTTTCCTCCAAGTAGTTATGACACTCAAAAATCAACTCTACCTTCTTCTCCCACTCTAGATACGCTTCCGGATCACTCATTCTCTTGAACGGTGGAATTGACATTTTAATGTTGCTCATACTCCCATCTACCTCATCTCCATTATTATTTCTACCCCTCATTTCAAACCTACCTCCTCTATTTCTCATCCTACCCATTTCAACCTCCATCCATACATCCTCATCCAAGTCACTTTCGTACTCACAATCATCATGCATCTCAACCCTAGGCTCCCGCCTACCCGACCTCCTTGCATTCGATCGTCCCCTATGAAGATTTGCAATTGATGTATAGAGCCTATTAAGTCTATCACTTACATCCCAAGCACTCTCTCAAACCGCCATATTACATCTTCCGCCATGTTGATCAGATTTGCTTGCCTGCTTGAATTGAAACCCTCTCTGTCAAACATCCTAACTCTATATTATTTTCTGCCTCACAAATGATCACTCGTGTATCAATTAATGAATGACTTTTCCCTTTATTGATCTCACCACTCTACCTTTTTTCACTCAGTGCTTTCGTCCAAGTACTCCAAAGAACAAAGTAAACTCAACAAGGATGTGTTCTCATGGATCCCAAATTAGATATAATCACGAATTGTGGTTGAAAATTAAAAAAAATGACTCAAGAACAAGAAGAAATTGGAAGAATAGTATGAATTGAGACTATCAAAAATTCAATAAAGTAAGAAAAAAATGGAATGAAATTGAACAATTTTTATTTTTTTTATTTTTTTACTAAACAATTGATAACTGAAAACTGTTGGAAATTTTCGGAATTTATAATATAAATTTCAAATTTTTTTGCTCGAGAATTCGACTACAAGACCGGCGAAACAAACGAAAACTAATTTGGATGCTTAAATAGCTCAAAATCAACTTTTGACTCTTTTTTTGTAATTTTTTTGGATAAAAAATTCAAAACTAAGAATGGACTCGAAGAATGCGAAGAACAATGAGAAAAGAAAATAAAGGCACAATAGCAATAAAAAGATGTAACCTTGATTATTTTGGAGACGTACTTTGATACCAACTGATGAGAACCATGTAACAATGTAGACTACGCAACCCAACAACAAAATTGACGATTCTAAGAAAACCCAAAGATAACCTGATTTTGGATTTGAATCAAGAACAATGAATCAAACAACCATATAAAACGAAATTTGATGACCTCTTGATTACACGACCCGTGATCCACACCCAATATTGAATGCCACAAGAATGATTTTGATAAATTCGCTTTGTTAAAAGTAAAATAAAGATTGAAAGCACAATATTTGCCTCTCCTTTAATTCTCAAATTGTCAAAAGTTTCAATACAATGAAATATGAAAAGTGTTTATACTACCTCATAAAACTCGAGGAAAAACAGAAATAATACGAATAATATCACAAAATATCAATCAGAGTAAAATCCTAAAGAAACTAGGATTCTCGTAAAAAAGGAAAATATTCGCTTCGCGTTTGAACCATGCGACCACATGGTACAATTCCTTGCGGTCGCAAGGAAGAAAATTTCAGCTTCCTCAACTCTCGGTAAGTGATTGTGCGGTCGCAAGAGTTGAAAGCCTACGCGATCGTATGACTTTCATGTTCGGTCCCGTCTTCGGCTGCTTGTATCGTGTTGATCCAAGATGTTTCGGACTTCGACCCAAACATGAAACTTGCTTCTTTTCTTGCGTAGATCATGACGTCGTCCACCGTTGATTACACAAGTAGCTCCATCGCTTGATTTACCCATTTTGCTCAATCGCGTCATCGGTCCTCCTTCGATAATCAACGGGTCTCGATTTGGACTCCTCTTCATCGGGCTCGACTCTTGGATCACATCAGTTTTACTCATCGTACTAATGCTACTTAATATTGATATTTCTTTTTTTTAAGTCTTAGAGTTTTAGAACGTTTTGTTTGTGTTTTCGGGTTGTTTTATAGGTTAGGTAAATTAGTGTGAATGATGCGAAACTTGCAGGGAGAAATTTATGTTGATTTGGTGAAACTTGATTATTAGAGGTTAAATTGAAATAAAGAAGTGATTAACTATGAAAGATGGTGAAATTCAAAGTTTGAGGACACAATTACAACTTTTCAATAGTTGATTTAGATCACAAAATAATAATTGAAGATTTCTTGGAGTCATCGGATGCAATTATAAGTAAAAAAAGAGTGAAATATGATCAAAATATTTTTACAAAAAATATTTTTCAACTGTATAAATATATTTTGAATTTTTAGCGGGAGATTGAGACCCATTTTAAATATAGTAAATATTCAAATTAGAAAAGTTATCTGAAGTAAAGTTGTAGCCATTTGAGTCATCTTTCTAACATATTTTGAATCGTCTCAATCGGATATCAGGAGGAAAGGTTATGATAAAAATATTGAATAATGCGCAGTTCTGATTTTCCATTCGAAAGTGGGCGCCGCATTGCCACCATTGTTGAATTTTAATAGCAACAAGGCACCACACTGCCACAATTGTGGCGCCAGGGTGTCACTGGACGAGAAAAAATGTTTTGATTTTTTTGAACTCTTTTTTTGGCCCAATCCGTACCAATCCTTCAAAAGTTTCAAGATACTATAAATACAAATCTAATGACCACTTTCCAAGAGAGAATTGAAGGGGCAAGATTCAAGAAATCAAGTAGAAAGCAAAGGCAACTTGGCAAAGAAGATTGATTCAACCATCCAAAAACTAATTTTACCTTTCTTCTCTTCAAGTTATTCTTTATGAATTATAAGGCTTTCATATCTCATATCATGAACTAAATAATTCTTTTAGGGTTTGATTAGCTAAAACTTGAGGATATGATTTGATTTTGTTTTAGTTATTTCTGTGAAATTTTCTAATTCCATTTATTTGAGTTATTGATTTAATATTTTCATTTAATTAACCACTAATTGAATGATTAGATATTAGTCAATTTCAACACTCGAGAAAGGAAAATCCAGACATGATCCCAACAATAACACTATCTAAATTTTATGAATTTCAAGAGAAAGTGTAGAATCTATGAAGCTTGTTCCATTTAAAAACCACGATCTTGATAAATTTTGACTTTAATTCTGAATAGAGATATTGAAGTTAATTTCTAGAACAATTAAGATTTGTCCCACATAGGAAAATAATAAAGAAAAAAACCACTTTATATAGGATTACACTTTGGAAGTGTGTAATCATATGTAGCATAGAGACTTTCTCCACGTGCGCACGCAGGGAGTGCAAATTACAGACCGAAATAAGTTTCGAACCTTGAATGTCGGACCGAATTGACCAAAAATTGGCTTCTTATGAAGGTCTACGTTTTGCCAATTTTTTCCCTCCAACTGACCTTTTAAATTCTAAAACTGTTTAAACTCCAATAGTTATTGTCATTATAATACAAGTTAATAACATACTTATGGACATAATTAACTCACCATTCATGGGGGTTAAGTATATATGAGAACCCGTTTTTCACTATTCCATACGAGAAGCAATATAGTTTTTGCATAGTTTGTTTAGGTTTGCATACTGCATAGATTTATAGTCCATTGTTTGTCCGAAATTTTTCTTTTTAATTTTGGTGATATTGTTCTGACACAAGTTGTGTTCACCGGAGTAGTAATTGAGGTGCTCAAATTCTACCAATTTCTCCGTTATATCTTAGGAGACAGACGTCCGAACTAGACCTCAAGCACCTACGGTGAAGGGACAAATCTGTTTTAAGGAAATTATGTTCACACAGGCTTTGGTTTCAAAGTTCTCGTGGATTTTTTTTCTCAATTTAGATTACGTGTTTTCCTGTAATTTAGATTAACTTGTTCTATTTTATAATCTGCTATATTTTGACTAATATTCAATAAGTTATTGCAAATCAAGTATTTCTGTTGATTGCATATCCTGTATGTGCAAATCCGGTATTTCTGTGAGTTGCAAATCTGGTATGTGTCCATCCGGTATTTGTTAAGCCAGTATTCAGTCATTAATATTTTGTCTAACACTATTTACGTCAAAGAGGGAGATGAAGTGATAAGGGTTGTTGTGTTGACGACGTATTTGAGAGAAATGACTCTTTAATCCCTTTTTGATGGGTTGGGATGGATGGGTTACACTTAATTTTTGTTAAAAATCGCATCCATCTGTTGACGAAGAAGCCGCGACCAAGTATGGTGAGGGATATTCTCTCTTATTCATCGGAGAATTAGCTTTCAGGAGAAGTTTTGAGCAGAATAACTTCCTAGATCTGCTTTTCCCAAATCAAGTTCCCACCATCATTGAAGGTTCTGGTGGGCTTCAAAGGTAAGGGTAACGATTGACGATCGTGCAACATTGATCTCACGGTAGGGGTATTGGCGCTAAAAAGGAAGATAAAGTGATAAGGATTGTTGGTGGTTGGTGACGTATTTGAGAGAAATGACTCTTTAATAACTTTTTGAAGGGTTAGGGTGGATGGGTGTGTTGCACTCAGGGACGGATACAGTGGGGGGTTGGCTGGGCTGCAGCTCCCCCACTTAGGTCCAAATTTTTTTTGAAGGTTTTTTATTTATTTATTTTTGAAAAAACTGTTTTTTTTCAAGTGTAATTTTTTTTTTTGCGTAATAGCCTAACTTGAAATTTTGTAGTCCAGTCTCAAATCAAATCCTGAATCTGTCCTTGGATGCACTTGATTTTTTGATAAAAATTGCATCCATCTGTCGACGAAGAAGCTGCAACCAGGCATGGTGGGGGACACTCCCTCTTATTCATCGGAGCAACTCTTCATGGGAGAAGCTTCGAGCAGAATAGTTTGCCCAATCTGCTTTTTCCAGTTCAAGTTCCCACCATCGTTGAATATCTCGGTGGGCTTCAAAGGTGAGGGTAACAGTCTTCGGTTGTGCAACATTGATCTCACGGTAAGGCTATTTGCAACGAAGATGGAGATGAAGTGATAAGGGTTTTCGGAGGTTGGTGACGTATTTGAGAGAAATGACTATTAAATTTGTTTTTGAAGGGTTAGGTTGGGTCAGTTACACTTGAATTTTAATAAAAATCGTATCCATCTATTAACAAAGAAGCCGCGACCAGGTGGTGACACTCCCTCTTATTCATCAAAGAAATCGCTCGCAAGAGAAGCTTAAAGCAGAATAGCTTGCCAGATCTACTTTTCCCAAATCAAGTTCCCACCGTCGTTGAAGGTGAGGGTAACAGTATATGTGACACGCCCAAAAGGGGCGTAAAAATAATATTCCTTACTTTTCTAAAGTGTGTCGTTCAAGTAGTAATTGGTAAGTAAGGGTCATTCCCGCAGAGGATTGTTTTCAATTACGCCAATTGCAATAAGAAAGTAAAAATACGGAAAGCAAGTAAATGGGGGGGGGGTTGGTTGTTTAACTAATGAAGCGATAAACTAAAAATATAAAAGACAAAAATGACAAAGAACACAAGGAAACGAAAATGTGATCGAGGGATATTTCTTCGCCGCTAGAATGAATTTCTAATCGATATTCGCAAAGGATTTTCATTCGAAAGATTAACAACAATTCGAGAATAATCACAAGCTCGATTACCTCAAGCTCTCCTTATATTTTAATTGAATAAAACAAGCTCTTTACCCAACCCTATTCATTAAACAACCTAGGATAAGCTCTCTAGATTTAATTTAACAAAAGTATTCACACGAGAGAGTCGAATTGAATTAAGCACAAACACACAAGCTCGATTTGTTAACTTAAGTGATAATCCACCTACATTTAATAGAAAATTCCTCATAATCCATAAAAGTGTAGTTGCAACTAGGTTTTGGTTAAATTAGCGATTACGTACTAAAATTCCCAAAATAGCATATATTGTAAACAACTCAATCATCTAGTTGGTCCGCTAAATAACCGAGAAGAACAATAAAAACAACGAGCACAATGAATTAAACACATCAATCTCAAGAACTATGAAGCACAAATTGATTTAAAATCATTCTAAGGTTAGAAAATACCCCCAAATCACAATAATTTTAGTTACACATGGATGATTCAAAAATAACTAACAAAATACTACAACACATAGATGAAAATGAAATTAAAGGAAAAAGAAAGGCTTATTGATGAAAGGATGAATGGATGGAAGCTTCTCTATCAATGGAGTCCTTCTTCTTCCCCATAATCATCAATATTGAAGGAGAGCTCCCATATCTTTTCTCTTCATTTGGTTGGCTCCCCCTCTCCTTTCTTACCCTAGAAATGGCCCCAAAATGTTGTATTTATATGTAGGAAGGAAATGAGATAAGTTGGGTCAAAAATAAGCCAAAAAGGGGTCAAAATCGAATTTCTCGCTACCGGGCGCTGCGGCGCTACAGTAATATATATATATATATATATATATATATATATATTTTTTTTTAAAGAATCGAAACCCAATTTCTCTTTTTTGTACTATTGAACTTTTCTTCATTTCTTCTTCCGTTTTCTTCTCCAAATTGAGATTTAGCATTGAAATACCTACAAAATAGAATAAACTATATTAGGTAGCAAAATCTTAATGAAAACTCACAAATATCTAAATTTAGCGGCCCAAATAAGTGCGAAAACCTTCACTTATCACACCCCCAAACTTAAATCTTTGTTAGTCCTCGAACAAAGCTATAAAAATAAATATGCAAACACACAAATAAAAATCAAAAGACAATACTATATAATAACATAAACTTCAATGTTTGATAGTTTGCCGTTTTGCTTCAATTCTCACATGCTATTAACTTATGAAATGTACACAAAAATGCTTCAACAAACGCTTTTGAACTTACACCATTCTTGACTCGTGTGTGTGTGTTGTCATTCCAATTCATCGCATTACACAAGTTGGTGGTGTTCCCGACCCTCAAAATGGTCAAATTTCCCTTTTTTGCTCGAGGGTTGCGCACTCCCCCAAACTTGATATTTTCTCTCTAGCCCAAAGGTGTTCAAAAACATAGGGTTGCTCTCAAATCACTCAATCTTTTCCTCTCAAATTTGGTTGGATCGAACCGACAAATTAGACCATCTAGTCATGTATTAATTTACTATAAAACCTTGAGTGCTTAAACTACTAATATTCATTAGGCAATTAACGCACAATTCACCAATCATTCAATCAATAGCACAAAGGATATAGCATCTATTTTCTTTTGCTTCACTTTTTTTTTCCAATGTAGGTAGTTCACGCTCCGGTCCCTAAGGGTAGCCTTCTTCATTGGTAGATCGTCTCCTACACATTGGAGATGCATAGGGCCAGATTACTCAAAGCTGACTCACACTCCTTAAGGTGGGCAACTTTTTCCTACAGATTTTTTTTTCTTTTCGATTGGGATAAAAATATCTAACATTCCATTTGAAGTTCATGAGCACTCCATAAAATAATCTTTTGAACAAGGAAATAATACACTTCTAAACAATTTCCTTCACCGGCTCAACCACCCCCAAACTTATCATTTCATAAGTAGAGTGACAAAAGAATTATTATCATCAACAATGTGGTCATTTAAGTTCATAACAACTTCAAGTGTCACCAACAAGTGCGTGTGACGAATTTCATGACTCAAGTGCTCCATAAATAGTCAAACATGGAATAAGTGGATGAAAATAAACAACATATAGCATTCATGTCCACATTCCATAAACTAAAGCAATGTAATAACTAAAAGCAAAGCCGGCAAAACAATCCAACCAAACAAGCATAAATCATCACACAAAAATTTAAACTGTACAAAGCCCTTAAGAATAAAACATGAAAGAGTAAGGGCAAGGGGTTCAAGTACTCCCCTTAGTTGGTTGTGAAGTGTGGTGAGATTTCTTGCAACGATTTCCGGTAGTAGTTTTCTTTCTTGCAAATCTGCATACTTCAAGTGCTCGGGAAAGAGTATCAATTAAAACATAGGAGCCTGCATCACCAAAGGTAAAAATTTCTCATTAGAAATTGGAGTTGTAAAACATGAGAGATTATACCTTGGTGAATTGCTTGGCAATGAATCAAGTGGTGCCATGGTTTCAACAAAATCCTCACAAGCTAAGTCATTTTCTTGTGTTGGTTCTTCAATATGATATTCCATCTCCATTGGTACCTCATCTAAAATCTTATCACTTCTTAGTGCCTCGACACTAACATTTTCCTCCGGGTTAAGTGTTTGAGAAAGAAGTTGTTTAGATCTTCGAGCCTCCATTTTCTCCGCCGTGCTAGCCAATTCACTCACTTGTGCCTCCAAATTCTTGATTAAAGTCATTGTCTCTTTTTGAAATATCTCTTGTTGAAATTGCATAGTCTCTTGTTGGAATTGCATATTGTTTGAGGCCAAAGACTTTACCATTTCTTCAAGGGACATATCCGAGCTTTGAGTTGGAGCTTGTTGATTGCTCGAAGCCAATGACTCAACCATTTCCTCTAAAGATATACTAGCACTTGAAGTTTGAGTTTGTTGACTAGGTTGGAAGTATTGCCCTTGGTCTTGTTGAAATTGCATAGTCTCTTGTTGGATTTGCATCGTGTGTTGTTGCAATTGCACCGTGTTTGATGCCAAAGATTTAACCATATCCTCAAGAGACATACTAGAAGCTTGAGGTTGATCTTATTGATAGAAACCATGTGGATGATATTGTGCTTGTGGAGACGTGAAATAATTTTCTTCATAACCGAGACTAGGGTGATCACTAAATCAATAATTATACATGTAGGCATATGGATCATACCCTTGTCTCGGTTGCATTTGATAGCCCCCAATGACATCCGCTCGTTCAAAGGCGATTTGTTGGCTATTCCCATGAGTCACTTGTTGTACAAGAGATGCAAGGTCGACCAATTGACGATCAAGTTGAGAAGTTGCCTCCATCTCACAAACTTCAATAACTAACCTCTTCTCTTGCTCCTAGGTTGTGGTGTTCTTGATGTGTTCGTTTCGCTCAATCACAACCTAAGTCACAAAGAAGAAACACAAAAATAAATAAAACATAAATAAAAAGAAAATATAATACAATTGACAAATTGGAAAAACAATTCCCGGCGACACGGCGCCAAAATTGACACGCCCAAAAGGGGCGTCAAAATAATATTCCTTACTTTTCTAAAGTGTGTCGTTCAAGTAGTAATTGGTAAGTAATGGTCATTTCCGCAGAGAATTGTTTTCAATTACGCCAATTGCAATAAGAAAGTAAAAATACGGAAAGCAAGTAAATGGGGGGGGGGGTTGGTTGTTTAACTAATGAAGCGATAAACTAAAAATATAAAAGACAAAAATGACAAAGAACACAAGGAAACGAAAATGTGATCGAGGGATATTTTTTCGCCGCTAGAATGAATTTCTAATCGATATTCGCAAAGGATTTTCGTTCGAAAGATTAATAACAATTCGAGAATAATCACAAGCTCGATTACCTCAAACTCTCCTTATATTTTAGTTGAATAAAACAAGCTCTTTACCCAACCCTATTCATTAAACAACCTAGGATAAGCTCCCTAGATTTAATTTAACAAAAGCATTCACACGAGAGAGTCGAATTGAATTAAGCATAAACACACAAGCTCGGTTTGTTAACTTAAGTGATAATCCACCTACATTTAATAGAAAATTCCTCATAATCCATAAAAGTGTAGTTGCTACTAGGTTTTGGTTAAATTAGCGATTACGTACTAAAATTTCCAAAATAGCATATATTGTAAACAACTCAATCATCTAGTTGGTCCGTTAAATAACCGAGAAGAACAATAAAAACAATGAGCACAATGAATTAAACACATCAATCTCAAGAACTATGAAGCACAAATTGATTTAAAATCATTCTAGGGTTAGAAAATACCCCCAAATCACAATAGTTTTGTTACACATGGATGATTCAAAAATAACTAACAAAATATTACAACACATAGATGAAAATGAAATTAAAGGAAAAAGAAAGGCTTATTGATGAAAGGATGAATGGATGAAAGCTTCTCTATCAATAGAGTCCTTCTTCTTCTTCTTCCCCATAATCATCAATGTTGAAGGAGAGCTCCCATATCTTTTCTCTTCATTTGGTTGGCTCCCCCTATTCTTTCTTACCCTAGAAATGGCCCCAAAATGTTGTATTTATATGTAGGAAGGAAATGAGATAAGTTGGGTAAAAAATAAGCCAAAAATGGGTCAAAATCGGATTTCTCGCTACCGGGCGCCGCGGCGCTACAGTAAAATAATTTTTTTTTTTTTTAAAGAATCGAAACCCAATTTCTCTTTTTTGTACTTTTGAACTTTTCTTCATTTCTTCTTCCGTTTTCTTCTCTAAATTGGGATTTAGCATTGAAATACCTACAAAATAGAATAAACTATATTAGGTAGCAAAATCTTAATGAAAACTCACAAATATCTAAATTTAACGGCCCAAATAAGTGCAAAAACCCACACTTATCAATATGATTGTGCAACACTGATCTCACGATAGGGCTATTTGTGTCGAAGAGGGAGAGGAAGTGATAAGGGTTGTTGGATGTCGACGACGTATTTGAGAGAGATGATTCTTTAATAAGGGAGGGGCGGGCGGGCGGACGGGCGGATTACACTTGATTTTGATTAAAAATTATTAATACTTTATTTTTGAAATTGAAACTTATATTGTACGGATGGGGTAATTTTTTTTTTTACATTAAGCTGACTAATTAAAAAATTAGCCAAAATATTGGTCAAATGAATATATGAAAATTAAGTTATTTTTTGTAAAAAAAAATATTAAGCCCCTATTTGGTGGGGATTAAGATCAAATTTTGATAAAAGTTGATGAAATGTGGTTGAAAAAGCTATACATCTATCTTTAAAATTAATTATTGACTTTAATTTAAATTAAAACTTAGATTATAATTCCTACCGAATGGAGACTAAACTAATTTTTCAAGCCCCATCCCCTCTTTGCACAACCGTGAACCCTAACCAGGTCTTGCTAAAGCCGTTGTTTGGCCTCCTTTATTTAAAAAATGTATTTTTTCACTTATTTTAACCACACATTCTTCAATAAAATAATATTACACATAAATTCTAAATTTTTCTTATTTTTAAACAATATATTATATATTCATTCTTCAAAAAATTACTATTTCAAAATATATTTTCTCCAAAATTTATTTTTTAATTTTTTACTTGACCCAAACTACTGTTAAGGACAAACAATTCAAAACTACCACTTCACAATTACACTGCAAACTCCGAAGTCCATATTTTCTTCCATCCATCCAGCAAGCTACTCCTGTAATCTATATAGAGTTATACACACAATCAGTCTAGCACTACCCGATAAAAATGGAAATTCAACAAAGGGAAACAACTCTCACCGACCAAGAACACCATATCAACACCACTATGAACATCAACAGTAGTTATATGGCTCCATGGAACTCCGAGACCAATTGGGCCATCGCTCACGGCTGTCTTGAATCGTCTGTTACCGTTGAATCCTTCGATTACCCGATTACTGACTCTGACCAACAAGATCCGACCCGGAAATCGCCTCTTGTTCTCGAGCTCCCTGCACCCGATTCCGGTCCTTGTGATATAAAGAGTAAGCGAAAAACTTGTTTTTGAGTTTTTACTTAATTATTATTATTATTATTATTTTGTTGGGTTTTGATAGGTTTTCTTGTGCATTTAGCATGAGGGTTTGATCATGTCGAAATGAGTACACTAAAATTCTAATTTTGTAATTTTATATATGCCAAATTTTAATTTAGTGTTGCGGAAGAAATATGTACATACTTCAGTGGCCGGAAAAAAAATATGTATATGAAAAATGCAGAACATGAAAAGTTGTATAAACTAATGTTCTGTAATTTCACAGTAGCTTATTCCCAACAATACAGTCACAGAAGAGTTCTATATCACAAAGAACAAGTACAAATTATCACTATATGCAATATACAATAATAAAGAACACATGCAGAGGATTAGAATCTAGATCTTTGACTTAAATCAAGACAACCCTCATATTCCACACAACTCGAAGGGTTTCTGGACAAAGGAATTTCCAAAGAG
This sequence comes from Osmanthus fragrans, assembly GCA_019395295.1. Classification (NCBI taxonomy): domain Eukaryota; kingdom Viridiplantae; phylum Streptophyta; class Magnoliopsida; order Lamiales; family Oleaceae; genus Osmanthus; species Osmanthus fragrans. The sequence continues at coordinate 9,290,059 of CM033349.1, forward strand.
TCTCAGATCTAAGTATTTTAAACGTTTGCAAGGAACTTAAAGTATAAGAAGGTAATCTATGCTGTAAACCATAAACCCTTAACAGCAAACTACTAAATCAAGTGTTAAACTTTCAGATTTACTGTAATCGAAGCCTAGAACTACCGTCTAACCGCTCTGATACCACTGTTATGATGAGGTTCAAACGAATAGTCAGTTTTATCAATCTAAGGAAGAAACTTAAAAAACAGACCAAAGATAAAATGAACTTCGATATTATTATGCGCTTAGGTGATAAAACCATAAACCCCTTGAACATCCGTCAGTGGAAGAAACCACCGTATGAAAATCAGAATCAATCTGTCCAAGATACAGATCTGGGCACGCAGACTATAATCACTCAAGATTACATCAAAAACAGCCTTCCAATTACAACTATTGTTCAATCAAGAAAAACACAATAATCCTCAATATACTGATCACACAAGAAACGTATTACATTGAGAAAGTTTGAAATATCGAAAGACTTTCAGATTTTCAAAGTGAGAAAGGAGAGAGAGAGAGAGAGAGAGTTGAATGAATAATCATCTCAAACTGTAGGCAATGAACGAAATAAAAGAAGCCACTAGAAGGTCAGCCAATCCAACGATTATTGGGGTTGACACTTGGCAACATCTCAAGCGTTCATTCTATAAAAAAACGCATCCTTCATAAAACCTGCTTTTGCCAATTTAAACAGCAACTTTATTAATCAGCGTTTGAAGAGTCAACAAGCTAGCCAAGTCAAAACATCCGTCCGGTCAGCATCATTGTGCCACTTCTTCACACTTTCTGTTAATCTGCAGTTTGATTTGTCAAAGCTATAATTCTGTATTGACAATAGCTTAAAGTTGTGTACTTTACGTATTCACTTTGTAGTTCCGGAAAATGAAGGCATTTTATTAGGATATTGAGTGAGGGAAGGGCTAGAGGGTTAATACAATTGCTAGAGGTCTGAAAGTGAAAATATCTATGATCATTCTGTACTGTGTTTCTGATCTGGTTCCTGATTGCTTTCTGTGTCTGGTTGTGTGCAGCGAAGTTTCACCCTCTAGATTTATAGTGTACCTGAATATTGACATTTGTTTAGAGTTTGAATTTTAATAAGTAACTAACTCGGTTGCAACTTATGCCTAGAACAACGGAGTAGCCTACCATTAGTATGCAAACTCACATGTTGCTTTAACATCGGATGACTTGGTTTAAAGATCCCAATTTTTACTGCTTACTGGTTTCTTTTTTCTATGCTGTACAGTACACCAACATACTAAATTAATTCATGGTTTGACTTGGCTGTTGGAGCTGTTGTGTGTTTTATGAGTTATCCTTGACGTATGGCAAACTATGCCCCCTGTTTGGCCCCATTTCTTAAAACTCATTTTTTCCCGAACTCATTTTTAACCTCATGTTTCATGGGACTCAACATTTTTATCAAATTTTCAACCACACATTTCACTAACTTTTGTCAAATTTACTAAAAATCTAATATTTTTATCCTAACCAAACAGGGGCCATATGTGAGTTATGTGTTTTTATCTTCGAATACATTAAAAAAATAAAATGAGAACATAGAAGGGCTTATTGTAATTAGCACTAATGTGGTTTGTCAATAAGAAATAAGGCATTAAGAAAGTGTTTAATCCATGAAAATATAAAATATGTTGCTAAAATTTTGCCCCCTTACCTATTAAGTATTTATTGCTAGGGCTAAATAACGAGATCGTCAAATTGTCAAATCAAATCGAAATCTCTTTTTTGAAATCGTTGGTCTGTGTCCACGTGAATCTGTCAACGTTTTGATTTTGAACAAAACCAAACTGTTTCGAATTTGTTTGTTTAGGTTTCAATTTTTGCAAACCATATCAAACTGCTAAACCATTTACAAAAGAATATGTAAAATAAATTAATTTAAAATTTATTCAACTTAATTAAAACTAAACACATCCCAGTTTTAAATTGACACCCAATTAAACTTAAATTAGACGATTATCTATTTCAATTAATTAATTAAATAATACCCAGATACTCATCAATGATCACAATTGTAAATGTGAAACCCTCAAATTGACTGAGTGCTGAACGATTACTACTGAACCATATTCATCGGCCGCCCATCACAAGATTAGATAAATTTATCTAGATTTTAATTCAAACTCACACTGTTTATTTTGATTCTACTAATAATTTTCTCGAATTTAGCCTAAATTTCCAAGTCAATTTACTTAATCTATGTTTGAGCTCCATTTTTTTTTATAAAACTCATTTATTCTAAAGCTCATTTTCAGCTACACATTCTCTCATAAAATAATTTTACATGTAAATTAAATTTTTTCCTATTTTTAACCACATATTCTCCGTAAAAATCGCTATTTCAAAACCTATTTTCCCCAAAAATGGGGATCAAATGAGACCTCAATCTTATTTTTTGCTAATTGTTTGCTATATTTTATTGATAATTTTGTTGTTTTGTTCTAATTTGTACCAGGCTTCTCAAAGTTTTAGCTAGACAGTATTTTATTTATTTACGTCTTAATTTCCTAGTCAAGTCATTCAATTTTTTATTTATATTTTAACTTAGTTGTTAGATTTTACTATTAATTGTTAGAAACTTAGAATGATTTGGCAAATTACTCAATAGTCGTCGTGAAGATTTGATCAATGAGCTTTTCGACTTATTACTTAGGTGGAAATTTAATGCAAATAAGTACAAGATTGTCTTTTAGATTGCAAAATGTGTTAACTATTCAAATTTCCATAATTGTTTTGAGTTTGTATTCTCTACTAGTGGTCGGATTTTTGGTTCTTTTAGGAGTTCATTGAGTGCAAATATGGTTGAGGCAATGATTTGCCCTAACAAGTAGTTGCATAGTAATAACAAACTTATATTGATTTATTAATATTTGGACAAAGTAGAAGCATTGGATGATTCACAGAAAGTTGTGGAAGGTATCATCATATATTATCTTTCTATTGATTTTCTTTTATCTCTTGCTTTATATATATCAATTTTAATTAATAAATGAATTTGATATATTTTTATCTTTATGCAGAGAATGAATTATGTTTTATAATTGCAGATATTGCGTCAATAAGTATCGACTAAGATATTAGACTAAAATATTTCTATCATGTTGTTGCATTGTAAAGATTAGAAGTGTATAACTTTAGTTCTTAATATTTAATTTAACTATTTATATTTATTGTGAATTGTAGATTAATATTTATGATCTAACTTGTTCGATATATATATATATTTTTGTAAGTTAAACTGTGGTTTAAAACCGAATCAAACCGGAAAAAGTGGTTTGGTTTGGCTTTCAAACCGCTTTAAGAGGTTTGGTTTAAAAATTTGTCACAAACCGTCCAAACCGAATCGTGTTCATCCCTATTTACTACTTGAGTGCAAATAGTTATTGGGAGGATCCAAATATCTAAACCAATTATCCAATCATTCCCTGGAATGTGATATAATTTCCTTAGGTTGACTAGAACTCTATAAACTGGGAAATAAAATGTGATTTTTTAATTACCGTTTTTTTGTAGTAGATTGCCCTGTTAGCTGCAAAATAATATAGAGGATGCAAAATGAGATTATGCCTGGATGTTGTATCATTTTTTTTGCAATTATGGATATTTAGGGCGTAGGATGAGAGTATTAAAAGACTCTTTAAATGTACAATGGAAGTATGGAGTCTATAGCTGCATAGTTCAGAAAGTATGCTGGTGAAAGTAGGGGGAAAGCTTTAGGCTAGAATGTTCTAGATATGGAAAAATAAGAGAGAAAGAGTATGGAGTTTTAAGGATTTAGAAAGGAAAGAATTTCACATTCCATTTGGGTGTTGATGAACAGTACTTGTGGACAGCAACTTTTGAGATGTTGAAGTTTGCTGTCTATGATCTAGGAAAGGGTTATTCTATAAGTGTTGACTTTTGTTGATTAAAAGAATGAATTGCCTTTCAAGGGGGAAGAATTATGTAGTAGTGGTTGTGGTAGAAGAAGCCTCACAAAAGGTAAGGAGAATCATCTTAATTCTTACCTTTGGTAAGAAGATATCATCATATCATTGCTAAACTTTTATAATGATTGGCATTTTCCAAAATAAGGAGACTACATATGTAGATTTATAGGACTTACCACTACCATATGACTAGGACTCTAAATAGGAAGCTTCTGTAATTAAATCCAAGACTTCCTATCCTCATAAAGAATGCATTTATTAACTAATCTGAGATTCACAGATTATCGATGCTATCCATGTGTAACTAGTATAAAGAGAAAATTAACTAATATGAGGCTCATCAAATGAAGACTAAAATACTTTCATTCCTAAAACTTGAAGAGGCTAATAAATGAGATATCATGCTTTTTAACCTTTCTTTAAGAAAATTTTATCATTTTACATGGACACTTTCACTTCAAGCAAAAAGTTGTTTCCTTGAGATGGACCTACTCTAGTTGTTTTAGACTTCTGAAGTCTGTTATGATTCAGTCAGTTAATTTCAGTTGCATCTGTTGTGCTAACATTCTTTTTTTCTTTGATCATAGCTCTTTCTAAATCATGTGCACTTTCTTTTATCTTCCTTCTTATCTAGGATATATGAGTTGTATTTAGAGTAAATTACACAACATTCTCTTAGAACTTTCTGCATTCTCAAACTGACTACAAATATCTGTGTGCCTGCAGTATGTTTTAGGCAAAAGTATGACATAGGTCAAGTTTATGTTCGAAGTACTGCTCGTGTGTATGAGATATACTATGCAAATTCTCCTCAGAGTAGCAATGAGTACCTTTGTACTGTTCGCTGTGGTGTTGCTGAAAGAGATGAAAAGTTTCTCCAAACAACTGGCTCTGAAGACATCACGAAGGAGCATGAGGTGGGTTTCATAGGAGAACTAACTGAGGAATTAACAGATGGAGGGAGTATTGTCACTAGTGAAGACGATTGGATAAACGTTAAAGCCCCTGAGGATGGGAGAAGTTCTTCCTCAAACAAAACCCATATCAACAGAGGGAAAAATGATTTTTCTTCAATCAAGACTACCATTACAAACAGAAGGAAAAAGGTTCAGGTATAGTGTTCCAGTCCATACTTATTTATGACCTCTTCATTTGTGATTCTTGCTTTTGCAATTTTCTTGTTGCATAAATGTGTTGTACAGTTCGAAGTAGTACCTCAATTTAACTTTCTTATTTCTATAGAAGATGCAAAGGGTAAAAACATCTTATCTCTGTATAGAAGACGAAAGAGTGTCTTTCTACTTCATTTAAAAAAAAAAAAAAGTTATTTAAGGATAATAACACCTACTTGTTCATTTTCTGAATAAAATTGCCAAGAAAAGAAAGATCACAAACACTTTCGTGAAAATTCATAGAAGTTGATCCTTCGACTTAAATTCAAACTAATGATACCCATCATTTATAAGATTGTTCTAATTGGTTTCCTGTCATGTAGCAACCACCTTCCCTTTTTTTGTTCTAGAACGGTGTTATTGCTCACTTCATTGTTGGAGGGATGCTCTTGAAGGGAGTTAAGGTCATTTTGTAAAGTTGACATCATCAATCTGCTTATATGTTCTAATATGTTCTGGAACTTTGATAATCTTTTCATTAGTTTTGTAAAGGTACAACAACAGCTTTTTGCTTCCCATCAAATGAAAATGAAAGATGATCTCCTTGTACTTCTTGCTTCATTTGTAAAGAATCAATTAATTGACAACAATAATGATTGGGAGTCGGGACATCACCTATCATTTTTAATTTTGCTTGGTGATTTCATGGTGGAAAGTCTAAAAGGTCAATTGATGGGGAATGGAAGATATTCTTGGTAGGAATAAAGCTAGAGTTTGATTTAGATAAATATTTATGAGTTATGATTATCTAGAATTTTATTATTTTGAATATCTGTTATTTATTAGAAGTTCCCTTAGACTCGACGCCTTTGTGCTATAAAAAGGAACCTAGAATTCCATTATTTGGCTGACTACTATTCATGATTGAATATTGAAATCTCCTTCCTCTCTCTCTATCTATTTCTCTCTTTCTCTTCTCTCCCTGATCTCTTTGTGTGTTATGTTCCACATCATCAATTCTCTATGAGAAATAAGGTGACATTGATGCTAATGTCCGGTATTCTGATCTTTATCCTCAGGATATCTACGAGGCTACAGCACAAATCAGCGATGCAGATCCTTGCACAATGCTCACAATTCGCTTGCTATCTCTTCAGGATAAAGATTGTGTATATATTGATGAAATTTATGTATATGCGGACCCTGTTGAGTCAACTGATGCAGGAAATCCGGCTATGCAGCAAGGAAGCTCAAACGGAAGTTCCCTAATGGCCATGCTCGTCCCTACGCTTATACAATTGTCTAAATCAGGTAACAGACATGTACAAGACACACATGCTTCTGGTGAAGTGCAGAAGGATGATAAAATTGAAACTGGGTTGCCAACAATTGATGCAACTGAGATTGCTAATAGGAAGAACCATATTAAAGAATCGGCAGTTAATCAGCAGTATGAGAGGTTGCAGAAAGGTGATGAGAGTGAATCTGAGCCAGCTAACTTCCAGCCATCCGCATGGGCACGTGTTCAACCAGAAGACATGCAAGACTTGCCACAGGGATGTCTTGAAAGAGCTTTGGAACGGCTTATTTCTCGAGTAAGTAAAGTAGAAGATGTATGCTTGAGGTTCGAAGAAAAAATACTTAAGCCCATAGAGAGCATGGAGGCAAGGCTTCAAAAGGTAGAGCAGCAACTAGAAACATTTGCAAAAAACTCTCAGAATTGTGGAATGCCACATTGTGGGAGAATATCTGCTCCATTCTCATGCAGTCAATCCAACTCCAGTTCATTCCACAATGAGGGACGTAATTATCAGCCTTGTGAGGAATCAGAATTGGAAAAGAAGGATTCATCTTTTAGTAACATTTCCAACTTATCCCATAATGCACCCAATTCACTGAATGCTCCATATTCTCACCCAAGTGTTGTGGTTAGTGCTCCTGAGTTTTTGTGCGATCAGTACGAAGAAGACAATGATGATTTGGAACCATTGAAGGTTTCGTCTTGCATAAAATCAAAGCAAACTTCAATTAATGCAGCTTTAGCTGCAGCACTTACTGGGTTCTTGTCTGCTGCTACAACTCATTCTTCAGGACGCATTGAAACGACTTCTGGATTTACTAGTGGAGTGGGTGAGAAAAACCAACATTCACAACATGCTGTATCTCTTCAATTGAATGAAAAGGACTCCTCCAATGTGGAAAATGGCTGCGAAGAGTCTTCACATTATACCCAAATTTTTGCAGTTGCAGCCCCTGATTTTACTGAAAAGGAAACCGGTGATGAAGAGCAGTTAAACAACAACCAGTCTCCTTCAGATTTAGCTTCCGTATTTAGAGATGACGAGAATGGCTATTTCAGTGAGATAGCTTTTCCAAATGTTCAAAGTGAAAACCCCGCAGCTACTGCAAGCTCGTGTAATTTTACTGGAAATAAGAGCCTGCATGATTTGGGGCCAACTTCTAGTGTATGTGCTGGGAAAAGTAGGACGTATCTTGATAATGGACACTTAGGTGAAATATCCGAATCAAGTATACAAGGCAGTTCTCTTAAAGAAGATAGTCGTTGCAGTTCTATGGGTAACAGTATCGATTCTCCACTTGATCAAGCAGAAGACTTGGTAACTGACAGTTGCCAGATTATTGGCAAAACTAAACTAAGAGAACCCAGCAGTGTCTTCCTTGATGAAAAGTACGTTACTTCAGAGCAGGATTCAGGGCATGAATCTGGGAATACATCTGATACGCTACTAGAAAATGCTGAATGCGCTAAGTATGTGGCTGTAGAAGGGTGCTGTAAAGATAACTTGACTGGAAATTGTGAATCTTCACGTGCTTCTTTGGTAGATTTTGATATTCCTATTCTAGAAGTAAAATTCGATTTTAATGATTACACCAGTCTTACGGCCCCCCTTGAAGTTCTTTTAGATGGAGCAGCAGAATCAAATGTTGAGGCTCCTTTCATTCACGATACTGGTGATGTAGTTTTGAGTGCTGAGGAAAAATACATTGTCATGGATGATAGTGAACCAACAGCCATTGGAACAAGTGACCATCTTTTGGTGGATGTGGGAATTTCCTCTATGGATGTGCCTTCAAACATAGAGGATGGATTGGGTAACCTCTGTGGTCCTAGCAACCCGGAAATGCCCGTCTCTCTCATCTGAGTGTACCCCTTTCCGAAATAGAAAATGTACATATCTATAACTATATGAAGCTTCACACTATCTTGTCCTATTCTGTGATCATCGGCTTGTATCTGAGAGCAGCATAATGTGAGTACATTGCTTGTTTCTCATTATTTATAAGTGAAACCTAACGGTGCACATTCATTAATGGCGATTCATTTCCACTTCCACACAGCTACTGGAGAGGGGTTTATTTCTAGCTCCTCTAGCTTTCGTTGCTATTTTTTCTCATTTAAGAATCTGCATTTTCATTTACATGTAGTTCCTATATTTTTAATGGTTAGCCTCAATGGTTTGATTTCATTGTCTCCTCATGTTTATGTTTGAATTCTTCTCTTATTATTTCATTTAGTATTTACTCATTTCTTGTTTTTCAAACTTGTGAACTTCTTCACATCTCCACTAGCCTTTCGCTTTGCTTCCTCCTGCTGTTGTCTTCCATACAGTTATGTGATAGTGCCTTAACGGCATATTTGGTAAGGTTGTGTGGGCAACCATAGACAATATTAAGGAAGTAAAACAATTTGATTGTTCAGTTGTTTTCGTTACTATGTACCAAACATGTTGTAAATGTGTGCATTGGGAAGATAAAGACAGTGTTACCTTTGTTCCCTCTCTTCAGTTCTTGGTGTATGTGACTTAGGTGAGAGGGGTATGCCCCCGTTTGACATCCATTAAATTAGATCTCTCTTTTTTTCTACACATTCACACAATAAAATATTTTGCACGTAAACTCGAAATTTTTTAATCACATTCTTAAAAAAATCACTATTTCAAAACTCATTTCCATGGATGTCAAACAGGAACATGATTTCAGTAATGCTAGTCTATGTTTAAGAAATTTTTTAAGAATGCTGTTAAGTAGCTGCTGTTTTTATTTGTGAACTGTATTGGGATTTGATTGTTATATGTCTGAGGATTCATTGTAGGTGGAAAAAATGCTTTCTTGGTGATTGATGAGGGGAAAACTCTTCAGGGTTTGGTCCATGACAGAAGAAGGCGCAAAGAACAATCAAAAGGAAATTTCAAGAATGAACCCACCCATCAGAATCCCACACAAAAAATACTATAAATTTATAGACAAATCTCTTATTGGCCCTTTGAATATCAAAGGCAATTGGTCCACACCCAAGGACATTCCAATTTTTTTACTGGCCCGTTATGTTCCTCTATATAATGCTGGTCTGAAAATGGCCAGGAGTCACTAAAAGCAGGAGCACAAACCAAGCACAAAAGTTATACCGTTTCATTTGAATATATACAACAATTAAACTAAAATTTAGAAAATTAGTTTCACTAAATTAATATTTTTTAAGGGTCTTCATTAAATTAAATTATTACATATTACTAAATACCTATTTATATATAAAGTGAATAAAATTTGTAGAAATTTAATTTTACCGCACTTGAAATGGTAGAAACTCATTAAAAAAATATAATTATGTGATTCTAGGACCTACGTTACTATCAAGGCAAGTTGAATCAAAGAATTAGGTGTTGTTTTACGAAGTTTTTGATAAAAAATTTAGCAAATTTTGTTAAAAGTTGATGAAATGAGTACTTGAAAGATTAACAAAAGTTGTAGATTTCATGAAATATATAATTAAAATGAAGTTTGATCAGTTGAAAAATTGATTAAATTTTAACAAAATTTTATCAAATACACACTTCAATTTCTCGCAGCATTACCTTGTGAACATAAAGAATTCTTGATATACTTGGGCGCCAATATATTCAACCATGCATGTTACATTAGAAATAAAAACAAATTCCAAGGTGACTTTTGAACACTTAAATTACACAAATTTTATTCACATCATATATGAATAGATCTTGTATTACTTGCAATGAATTAACTCAATGAAATTATTATTATTTTTTTGAATATTGGTTTAATTTTATTAGCTTAAATGAGTCGATATAATTTTTGTATAAAAATAAAAGAGATAATAAAAACTAAAATTGAGAGAGAGAGAGAGAGAGAGTGAGAGAGTGCATGTTATTTTATCATTTTGAAATTTCAAAAAATTGAAAGGTTGTTCTTCGTTCTAACTCCGAGAGAGAGAGAGAGAGTGTGTGTGAGTGAGTGCATGTTACTTTACCATTTTGAAATTTCAAAAACTTGAAAGGTTATTCTTCGTTCCAACTCCATAAGCTCGTTTATATTCCAACAACTTTATAGTCTCAAGTCATAACCTCTCGTAACCTTGACATATTTGTGCTTATCCGAGTGAGGCTATTGGTGGGCAAAGGGGGAGGGGAAATCATGCATTACTTAAATTGAGGCTATTCTTAAAGATCGCGTTACGATTTTTCAAAGGGATAGTTGCAGCAAAAACCTCAAATCTTTAAAATACTAGCAGATTTTCTCTAAACCTTTAATTTGTTGCAGTTGTCACCCCTAACATTTTCAAACATTGCAACTGAGACCCTTATGAACGGTTTCCATCCAAAATACCATTAGTTGACCCAAAATATTTGATTTTGACTACTTTTAAATTAATTTTTAAAAGGGCAAAATAGTAACTATATATTAATCACATTAAGTAATTAAATTAAATATAAAAGAAATAAAAGAAAAGTCATCCCAACTGCTCGTCGGAACCACCGCCGGTTGACCACAAAAAACGACGTCCCATCGCAATCACCACCACCACCACCAAGTTAAACTGCCAACCGCCGCTGTAATGATCCCAAAAAAATGGCAGCTTGCTCCTACATCTTAACCCCTCAAAACAAAAATCGCCAACCGCCACCTCAAAGTGCCATATGCATGAAATTCTTGTCCAAATCTTAGTGCCAACATTTGTTGACAAGAAGCAAGGATGCTGGAAATACAATCTAAATCGGTGAGGTTCACGTGAAAAAATTTGGTTGAGGCAATCTGTCGAACAATATGCGGGATGTTTCTATGTCATTGCAATTTGCATAAAACAAAATTAACTTGGTGGTAACGAATGGATTGTGGTGTAGCCTTGGTACTGTGATTTGATGATGAGTTTGTTTTCTTGGTTTCTATAATATGAAGTTGATGAAGAGTTGAAGTAAATGGTTGAAATTGGGCATGTTAAGGGATGAAATTGGGCATGGTAAGGGATGAAATTGTTCTTTGAAATTTCCATACCCTCATCTCATTTCAACTTTTTCCTGGGCAATAAAGTTGATTTTGAACAGATAGAATTTGGATGCGAATAAATATTTGCTTGATTTGGTTGTCAGGTACTCGAAATTTTTATTTATATATCAATTTTGTTTACAAAATCATTGCCTGAGAGGAGAACGGGAGAATTGGAGGAGGACGGGGTTTTATTAGTGTGGGGGTGGGGTGACTTTTCTTTTATTTATTATTATTTAATGTGATTAATAGATAGTTACCATTTTACCTTTTAAAAGTTGATTAAAATATGGTTAAATTAATTTTTTGGGTCAATTGACGGTATAGAAATCGTCCAAAAAAGTCTCACCTGCAGCATTTGAAAAAATTAGGGATGATGGCTGCTACAAATTAAAGGTTTGAGAAATGTATGTTAGTGTTTTAAAAATTTGGGGTTTTTCCTGCAATTATCCTTTATTCAAATGGGTGATTAGGATATGGGAATCTTTGAAGTAGCCCACTTGATGAGTGCAAAGAGAGGGGCCAAAGGTTTGGTTACATTTGCAGTTTTGCTGTCCCTTTCCTTCTGATTTAAATGGAACTACATGATTCACACTATTGAATATCATACATTTATATCAATACAAATATGAGTGAGTTTTTATATATATTTAAAATTCAATCATGTTATTTGTACAGTTTCCTTGACAGGTTCTTTGACAGATGCCCAAGTGACGGCATCTATCAAAACATTTCTGGACAAGCGGCTTAATTCTCTAAGATTTTGGGGGATGTCCCACTTGTAGTAGACTCAAACTCCAACAATTGGTTCACTTCCCAACTTTGTCTGGGTGCAACCCTGTCATGTACGAGTACATAGTCCTACAAAATATCCAATCAAAAATAAAGGAAAAACAGTAAATCATATCTTTAAGTGCATCTCCTGTTGGTCATCCTCCAATAATTCAATGACCAACCCCATCAAACCTATGAACATGTTTCAAAATAATATTGTTATGTTGGAAAATAATTACTCAAACCTATGAGCATGTTTCAAAATAATATTTTTATGTTGGAAAATAATTACTCGTTTTAAGCCAAACACTAATAATTATAATCAGACCTCCAATTTGTGGATCAACTCTTCTGCTGAGTCTGCTACAACAACTATCTGTCTCGCTGAATCTTCTATGAAACCTTCCTCTACTCCTTTGTCAAACAATGCAAGTAAGCTATTATAGTAGCCACACACATTTAACAATCCAACCTGTTCAAAGAAAACTTTCAAAATTTCGTACCATGCGCTAAATAATAGAAGAATGAGAGAAGAAAATTTTACTGGTTTTTCGTGAATTCCGAATTGAGACCAAGCTATGATTTCCAATAATTCTTCCATGGTTCCATAGCCACCTAAATTAAAAAAACCAAATAAATGTTAAAATGGAAGTGAAATTGTGTTTGCATGAAGAAGAATTAATACCAGGAAGGGCAATGAAAGCATCAGCATTTTTTGCCATTTCTGACTTTCTTTGATGCATATCTTCCACTACTTTTAGATCTCCTATAGTTTCTCCTGATATCTGCAACCAATTCATTTCCATCATAGATTAATTCTATTTATTGGGAGACTAAAAACACATTTATTGATTGTGTAAGAAAATTTTTAATGGAAAGAACAGAATAATACCTCATGTGACAGGAGGGCTTTCGGAATTACTCTATAACCAAACATCAAAACAAGAAGAAACTTTTTTGAACATCCTATAGGAAAATTTGTAAGTCGAAATAATACAAGATTATATATGTATTGATGATCACTTGGCAGGAATCATACCCGAGAACATGTCGACCGCCATCAAAGACAGTTTTCGATACTAACCCCATCAATCCTACACTACCACCACCATACACTAGATCAATCTTTCTGTCAACCTTGACATGGAACAAAAAAATTCTAATTTAATCATATTTAATATCTCGATGTTCAAATCAATCACAAGACGAGTAATATATACATATTACTTACCAGTTGTTTTCCAATCTGAAGAGCTGCATCACGGAATGATGATTTGTAACCTGTTCTACTACCACAGAAAACACAAATTCTCTTAAATTTTCTCATCTTTTCTTCCATTGTAGTTGTTCCTTCTTCTCCTTCCATTCTGTCAGGAAGATTACGGAGTTGAGGGGAGAGAGGTTCTGAATCAGAAGCAAAAAACCACAAACAGACACACTCCTTGAAGCTTTTTTCAACCCAAATACTACCTTTTGCCAGCTAAAACAAGTACTTGAACAGTATCAGAAAAGAACCCAACATGAATCAAGAGAGCCCATTTTCACATCTCCTTTTATCATCTACACAACCATACTGTTTTCAAATTATAATTATGAAGATAGTTTCTTGAAATCTATAGAAGAAAGCCCAAATCAAACACACACACACACACACACACACAGAGGTTCTGAGTTAGATAGATTTGTCGTCTATATATGTATCTGTTTTTTAAGAAAAATGTGCAAATTAATGAAATAGACAAGGACTATGAGTTCATTGACTGAGTAAAACAGTATTATATTGCATGCACGCGCACGAACTATTATTTGTTCATCTTTTCAAGTTTTTAAATAAAATCTTGGAGCATGTTCTGTGGTGGAGATTGAGAATACGAAAGTAGTGGTGGGGATGGTTGTAATTTGTTGTCACCAGTTCATGTCTGATCTCCAAGGTCAATAATTTGTTTGGTAAGATGGAATTTACTCGAATAGTCTAAAACACATTCGAGGAGACGATTATTATTTACTCTAAGACAGCAAAACATACGCGCTGTGGCGGAGTCAGCACCCGAAGAGGGGGCGTGGCAGCACTTGCAAGACTCCGCCAGATCTTTGAGTATCCATCGGGCGCGGGACCACCAGTTGCAATTGCAGAAGCAGACGAATGGTGAAGAAGGCAAGACTTACCCTAACATACCTCGGTTGAAAATATTCTTTTATGTATGTGACGAAATGTTAGTTGTCCACGATTGTTAGAGGCAACTCAGCACCGGTAACAAATTTCACCATTCCCGTACGAGTACAAGTGGTGAGGGGCGAAGTCGTAGAACCAGTGCCAGGACTACCAAATTGCAATTGTGTTGGATCGGCTGGAAGAAGTCCACATTTGGTCGCACACGTTTTGTAGTGACGGTTAAGGTGGGTGGTACCAATGCTCTTCTGTCATGTCAATTGTTGTTGGTAGTATTTACATACTGCTTTAGACTCTGGGGTTCCATCGACCACACGACCCGTTGAAATCAATTTAAAGTGTTCCCAACATTTTGCCTTTTTTTCGCCTTTCGCTTCCTTCTAGTATAAGGAATGTCTAATTCATGTTCTTCCTGATGTTTTGCTTCGAAAATATCCAACATCATCCAAATCAATTGGATAATTTGGATTATTGCTTTCATGTGCGCCATACCTGGAATATCTTCAGGAATCGGTATTTCATTTAGATTGAAAATTGATTTCGAAATTGACTTTGCAGCGTCACAGGTGATTCGCCTTCGATACCGAACAAGCCCTCAACAAATGATTGTGGATCCATTTATGAATTGTGAAGAAAGAAATTAAAGAAAGCACTTCAAAGCCGTATGTGATAATTGAAATTGAAAACGACGAAATTGTAAAAATGAATATAGATTGTGTTTAATGTTGATAATTGTGGAAGAGACTAGAGAGTGAGAGATTGAGAGTTGTTAATGTTGGTGTGGTGAAGAAAATGAAAATTTTGCTATGTATTTATAGAGGAAGAAAAAAATGAAGAGGAAAAATAAAAATAATTATGTGGCTAGAACGGACATTGAATTTTATTTCAGTGGCCGTACTGGCTTTCTTAAAAAAATGACCGTTTTAGTCACTTTATTTAACGAGCCACGAGCGATTCGTTTCTTGACGAGCCGAGTCGAATCGGCTCGTTAAATGGTCTGATCTGCTCAGCTCGTGATCAAGCTCTTTCTTAATGAGCCCGAGCCCCCAACGAGCTCGTTTTTACAAGTCGACGAGCCGCTCAGCCCGTTTGACACATCTATCTCTACTATCTGAATATGCGATGCTCATTCGTTGTTGAGCGCCGATGGCATAAGAAGGGATGGCGACGGGCGGGTGCGCGAGGGTGCGGATGATTGTTTGGTGGTGTGGGTGTGACTAGATTAATTTAATTTGATAACATTATTATTTAAAATTAAATTATAATTAACACATGACTTTGCATTTTTAAAACTTAATGTCTGAAAATTGATTTGGTGTATACTTAATACCATAATTGAATTGTACAATAATAAAAAAAATAAAAATATTGGATTGACGGTCCATTTCTTTGTGGTTAATGATTATCATAGTATTTTTTGGGGCCTTGCATTAAAAAGACTATATGGCGATCCTCATGACCACTTAGAAAGTTTGGAATTGAACGACAATGTTTTGAAAATCAATCCAAACATCGTTTTGAAAAGAATAAAGGGTCAGTGGTGAAAATGTTCAATCATGGTCGAACCATATGCAATAAATAAATACACTCACAAATAGTAAAATACTATAACAATAGTATTTTTTTAAGAAAAATTTCATACTACTAATTCAAGGTAAATACAAATTCAATTTCGTTACTTAGATTTATTATTATACAATTAGTCTAGACACTTCATGAGTTAACAATTAATATATTGAAATAATTTACTTTGCTAAAATTGAAATAAATTGAGCTTATAAATAATAATGAAGTGAATTTAAATTAAATTTTAAAAATAAAAAGATTGAGGTGAATATACAATTTTCTTTGTTGGAACCAAAATCAAATTGAAAGTAAAACTGAAAGTCAACGGGCAAACATTTGGAAAATAGTTTTTGCTGGGCAATTGAACATAGTTAGGTACCCCACGTCCTTTTTTTTTTTTTTTTGGAAGAGAGTGCATCTATAAAGTGAAAATTACAGAAAACCATGCTTTTAAAGATCTATCTTCTAAAATCAGATAGAAAGTTTGACATTTAAAAAATTAGATGTGTTATTATAATAAAAAAATTTATAAAATAAATATATATATTCTAAACCCAAATTTTTAATTCCCAATTTCCCACACTCTCTCTCTACATTTCTTCCACCAACCCGTCTCCTCCATCCATCCGTTCTATCTCTATAGAACCGTTCTCTCGTCGTCATCGTTGTCGTCTTCGTCTCCGCCCACCCTCCATCCATATCAGGAGCTAATCGCGCACGAAGGGAGGAGGCTGCTCACGAAGCATGTGGCGCTCTGAGATCAGAGACTCCGCTGCAGCCGATGATACGGCACAGCTCGCGACGCCTATTCCGCTTTGAGATCGGCGTTGCTCGACGCTGTTGCAGCCGGTGGTGACTATCTCCACTCCCAACAGCCGCTTCTCCGATGCCTCGACTCCGATGCAGTGGTATCCACTCCAAGACTGGAGAAGCTCCGTCACTGCTTATTGTAGGTTGTGATTTGAGGCGGTGTTATGGTGGTGGCGGATCTGCGGTTTCGGTGTGGTGGTGAGTACAGGTGGTCGTTGGCAAGGTGGGGGTCGTGAGTACAGGTGGTGGTGGCGGCTAGAGATCTGATTGTGATTTTGGGGGTGATTGGTGGCTCCAAGACTAGAAAAGCTTTGCCACTGCTTATTGTGGGTTGTGATTTGAGGCCGTGTTATGGTGGTGACGGATCTGCGATTTCGATGTGGTGGTGAGTACAGGTGGTCGGTGGAGAGGTGGTGGTGGTGGCTAGAGATTTGATTGTGATTTTGGGGGTGATTGGTGGCTAGATATCTGACTGTGATTTTTATGGGCATTTGATTGGGTCTGGTAGTGGCGGTGTGTTGGTGGCAATAGTGACAGGGACAGTGGTGGTGTAGGTGGAGGTGTTGAAGGTAGTGATGGTGGTGGTCGACGGTGGTGGTGGTGGTGGTGGTGTTGGGTGGTGATGGTATGTGACCTAATATTTGGTTATATGTGATCAAGTATTAAACTGTAACCTTAAAATTTAATAACATGTGACTGACAAATTTTAAAATCTGTGATTCACAGATAAATTGTGACCTGTAATTTTTGGATTTGTGATCAGTAAAATAAACTGTGACCTACAAAAATTTTAATTTGTGATTTCGAGATAATCTGTGACCTATAAAAAAATTTAATTGTGACCTCGAAATAATTTGTAACCAATTAATTTGATAATAATATGTGACCAATGAATTAGTTGTGAACTTTAATTATGTACCCGTGACCATGATTAATTAATAAAATTTGATTTTTACATTTTAAAATCTTTGGACCTGAAATGTAAAATGACTATACTTAAGGACTGATTTATGAATTCTTCTCATCTATAAAACCTGTCTAGGGCTAAGCAAAACCTAACCCAAATCGTTCAACCCAAACCAAACAGATCAATTTGGGTCAGTTTTTTAAGTTCAATTGGGTTGGGTTGGGTATCGGGTTATGAATTAAAACTCAACTCAATCCAACCCACCCCGATAAATTAAAAAATTAATATCTAAGATGAAAAAAAAACTTAAATAGATATAATAGTAAAGATAAGAAAATGACTTATAGTTTATAAACGTTTATTTTCTTCACATAGACCGATTCACATGAAGATTATGTACAAATACAATGTTATTTGATGATGAAGTAAAAATTAAAGATATGATGATGAAATGAATAAATTTTAAAAAATTGTAAAAAAAAAAATATTTCATAAATTTTAAATTTATTTATACATTATTTTTTAGAAAGAATTCCTTATATATGTGTTTAATAAACAGAAGTTTTCAAATAGTTTTAAACTCTAAAAAATTATCCAAATTTAACAAATAAATCGAATCCAACTTTAATTGGGTTGAAACCCAAATCGATCAACCTAACCCAAACCGATTCAAATTTGATCGGTTTGTGTTGGGTTTAAATCAATAATTGAATTGAATTAGATTAATTTTCGATCAAACCGATCATATTAAATTGGGTTTGGGTCGAGAAAAAAATCAACTCAATCCAACCACGCTCACCACTAAAAACCACTAAGATTTATTAATGGGCCTTTAACTTTAGCGCATGAGCCCAACAAAGAAGTTAAAAAATTTTAAACTAAAATTTGAAGAGATGGGAGAACCGTCACGGATTCACATGTAAGCCGTTAAATCGGCTGATTTAGCATTTTTTTTTTAATGATTTTGTTATAGGACAACTTACAAAAACACTTTTAAAATTAGAGATCTTTTCAAAAATTATATGAAAAGTATTTTTAAAATAAAAATAATATTGTGTAAAACTAAGTGTCACTTTTTAATATGAAACTTCTCTATAAAAAAAAATGATGCTTAACTTTAAAGAGTGATATTGTGTCACTTTTTAAAAAAAAAATTAAAAATGACATACAATATCACTATTATTAAAGAGTGATGTTTGCTACTAAAAAAAAGTGATAGAAATTTTAAAAAAGTAACAGAAAAAATTGACAAATACTAAAAATGTGACAAAATTCAAAAAATGTGACAAATACTAAAAAAAAGTGACAAAAATTCAAAAAGTAACAAAAATAAAAAAAAAAAGTGACAAAATACCAATTAAAATATTGAAATTAGTTCAATAAAGTGACAAAAAAATGACACAACCAACTTTCTTCCTCGTTCTTCGTCAATCATTTTTAAGTTAGTTTATTGATAGAACACTAATCAAAATGTCAAGCATCTTTAAGTCAATTCACTACTATCGTCATCTACCAATTCAACCAATCTATAAATCACATAAAAAGTTTTTTGAAAGTAACAAATATTGTATAAAGTTAAGTGTTACCTTTTATTATAAAATAATATTTATCACTCAAAAAAGTAATAGAAATTTTAAAAAAGTGACAAACACTATTTAAAAAAATGACAAAAAGTAAAAAGAAAATGACAAACACTAAAAAAAGTATCGTAACCTTGAAAAAGTGACAAAAACCTCGATCAAAACCTTAAAATATATCATTTTATGCAAATTCAATCACTTCACCACCATCACCACCACTCTACCTTCACCAAAGCCAACCTTGTGGGCAAAAGGCCACAAAACATCACATCAAATACCAACCTTTGGTTTCAACTGAGACTTCATAAAAGGATATACAAGCACCAAAACATGACGTTCTATCAAGAATTCATTTGTAAAGTTCTATAGAATTAACACATAATGACAAGAAATCATGGACTTGAACCAGAGGCCTCATCGCACATATTGTCGAACCAAAACTAAAATGAGTATTTTTTCCTTTCTACCAGCAGTAAAATGAATGAATATAGAGATGACAAAACATGGTTCTAGATACATCTAAAAGAGGTTGTTATAGGGGTATTTGCACTATGTTTGAAGCAAAAGCTTTTAGTTTTAGCTTCGAAGCTTTCAAAGTTAAAAGGCAGTGACCGAGTTTATAGTGGCACATAAAGTCCCTTAAGACTCAAATTTATTTGCTCTGAGTAGTCGGCACAATAAACTTGATTTTGGACAGCATAAACCCCTGCCTTATTACGGTTCCTCTACAAGTCAAGAAGGTTAGATTGCACTTCTCTTCTGTAATTAAATTATTATTCTAGTTTATTTGGATATAGTACTTGTAACTAAACATAAAATACAAGAATATAAGCATATTTCATATTCAACCAACTCCTCATTGACCTCAAAAGCTCGCAATACCTAAATGAGCATAACCATTTTTATGGATCCTCACAGCTCCTGCGACTGTTGCTGCCACTCCACCCAGATGTGCTGTCAAATTAGGATCATCTGTAGCTTTGCACACGTAATCCTCTCACTCATTTGAAGCTCTGCACCCAGTAGTATTCACGGAAGAATTATTCCCAAAACTTGCATTATCCATCGCTAATTCAAAGGTGCCATTGAATATTGTCGAGTTCTCACCCAAAGTGAAATTTCAGCGGCATTAATTACAATGTAACAACATGAAAACAACCAATCTATATTGATGTAAAACCACTTCATTAGGTGAAATGTTTGTGAAAGAAACCTCTGTGCTCTCCTTGGTAGCGTAAGGTGGCGTGAGGTGGTTCTGCTATTCCGATGAGCAAAACCTACCTGCAAAGTGAGGGGTGGGGCTTTCTCCCCGTTGTACCTTCGGCGTGAGAATTAGTACCGGAGTTAGAAATATAGACTTAGCTCCCGTTTGGCCTCCTTTCTTTCAAATTTTAATGTTTGGAATAGTGTTTTTTTTTTAGGAAAATGTGTGGTTGAAAAAGAAGGAAAAAATCTCGATTTATGTGTAATATTATTTTATGAATGATTGTGTGGTTGAAAATAAAAGTGAGAAAAAAAAATTGAAAGAGAATGAAGGCCAAATAGGGGCTTAGGAAGAAAATGCTTAAATGAGTGTTCAGATAGCAAAGATTCACCAGATTATACCTGACTCGCCTTAGGGATATTTATAGGCCCCTGGAGCCGCGTAACCGCTGGGCAGTTGCAATACCACGTGTCCCACTCGTGCTCCCATTTTTCCCACGTTCTGAGAAGGTGGCCACTATCCATCCAATGGTTGGTTGTCTTTGTGATAACCGCTAGACGACATCTATCTAATTCGGTGATCTCTCGTGACTAAGTGTTATAAAGCGTCTCATAGTGGTAGGCGGCCTAACATGAATGTAGGGCTCCCGCATGCGTCGATGTCCTCATGTGATAGGCATGAGGGTCGATCCCCTTATGTGATAAGTATGGGGGCCGACGACCTCATAATGGTTAAGTGTTGTGTCGGCCGCGTAGTTGTAGAGCACCCTAATACATAGGGGTCGACGGTCCGGCTGCGTAGCGATAGAGTACCCATAGGGGTCGATTGTCCGACCGCGTAGTAGTAGAGCAGTGCAGCGTGTCTCGTAGCATAGTGCTTCATAGCATAGGGGTGTCCCGTAGCTTTTCTTCACGTGGTGGTGTTGCGGGTGAGTTTGGGAACATAGGGCTCCCGCGTGGGGTTGATGTCCTCATGTGGTAGGCATGGGGTCAACCCCTTTATGTGGTAGGTATGGGGGCCGACGAACTCATAATGGTTAAGTGTTGTGTCGGCCACATATTTGTATAGCGCCTTAGTACATAGGGATCGACGGTCTGGTGCGTAGTGATAGAGTACCCATAGGGGTCGATGGTCCGGCCGCGTAGTGGTAAAGCAGCGCAGTGCTTCATAGCTTAGGGATGTCTCGTAGCATAGTGCTTCATAGCATAAGGGTGTCACATAGCTTAGTGCTTATAGCTTAGGGATGTCCCATAACTTTTCTTCAAGTGGTGGTGTCGCGGGTGAGTTTGGTCCCTCCCAACATCATTAGAGAAAATAATGAGCGACAGAATCTTATTAAGTATGGTAGCAAGGATCTTGGTAAAATCTTGTTCAAAACTTTGCATAACCTAATCTATAATCAGTCCAGTGTTTTGTTGTTTCATATTTTGAAATCGTAAACTGATCTTGGTGAAGGATCTTACCATCAAAGGAATTATTTATTGCTTCCACCATGTCCGTCCTTATCATATTCCGACATATTTGATCAAAATGCGAAAACCATCTGATCGAGTAATGCTATCTTTATCTAAGACTCCTTCATAGACTTCGTTTACATCGGGCAGAGCATTGATACATGGTGAGAAGGTTTCACTATGGAAGTTTTCTGGAATCGAGACTAATTTGGATTTTGGTAGTTTTAGAACGTATTAAATACGTGATTAAATGATTTAATTAGTTAATATGATATTAATCAAATCAATTAATTTTTCTAGGGTATTGGACTTTGTTATATTCGATTAGTAACATACGATTGATCTAGCTTTGTGCCCGGACCCTATTTCCACCGGTCGAATCGATCAGGTTAGGTTAGTTTTAATAACATTGCTAAAGAGTACAAAAATTGAATGAGAAAATCATCCAAAACCATACATTTTAAATACCAATTTCAAAAATTAGTTGTTTCTATTTTTTCTTCAAAAATTAGGATATTGTTGTAAAATGTAAGTTTATTAGGGTTTGTAGTGAATGATAATTATACCCCTAAAGCCCTAGAAATTATTATCATTGTATCCCTAATTCTTACCTATAAATATAGGATTTTGGTCATTAATAAAATATACACGATGTATTGACTTTAACTCTTTCTTCTTCTTTTTTTCTATTTTATAACATGTTATCAGCACGAATTGCGATGATTTTAGTGCTTCCTGTCAATGTCCCAATTTTCAAAAGTCTGCGCAAAATTTATTCCTAAAAATTAACAAAGCTAAGGAAAGAAGAAAGAGGAGATCAGCGTTCCTGTCAAAGCTCAGCGGCTTCATCCGATTTTTAATATTTCTATAGGAGTTCCAACATAAACTGCAAATAGTTCTTCTTCTTCTTCTTGATTTTGGGATAATTGCATCTGAGTGTCACCATTCACTATTATTACAAGCTTGATTTTTTATTCCTCAATATTCTGGCCATTGTATATCCAACAGAGGGCCCTTTGATTTTCTCAACGCCGATCTTTCACGATTTGTCTTCAACAACCAGAGGCAGCAACTTTAATCAATGGAAGGTTAATATCATAAATATTGTCATGTTATGTTATGCCTTGACCTTTTCAATCACATGCTACAAAGTCAAAAAAAACTGTACATTAGCATACACAAATCGGCAGTCCGCGGTCACCATGGCTATGCACCGATAATCATTGATAAATTGATGGGAAGAAATCAAAGCCATCGTCTGTGATAAATAAACGCCATCATCCGTTTCACGTGTCATACCAAATACTAGGTTTAATTTCTTTTCTTTCTCCATATCTATGTGGCTAGTAGACTTTATATTCTATTCATATTATTATATTATCCAAATAAAGCGTACATCTATACTTATCAATGTCCCTGAAGAATATTTTGCCATTATTGAAGAATCCAAAATTTATGTATATTAAATATCATATGATGTTAATATTCTAGGAGAATATTATTTGCTCTAGAATAGTGAATTCTATGAGATCTAATTTATTTCCTGATTTGAAAATTTTTATAGATCGATATCATAAATGAATATAGTGTTATTGTTCCCAAAGAAGCTCATTTCTACAAATAATACACGACTCCTGAAGAGCTAATATTTCTAAATAATAATTTATTGGTGCTTTTGAAATAGCACAACATTATTAATATTTTAAAGAAGATTATTATTTATGAAGTAAAACACTATTATCGATAAATATTTTAGTTAGATTTTACTTGCTCTCGAAGAGCATAATTATTAAAATCTAACATAAATTAAGTTTTTACTCCAGAACAGTAAATTCTTAAACAATTTATTATTTCAAACAATAATATGTTATTGCTCTTGAAGAGCATAACTTTCGATTCCAACATTTCGGGAGAATATGTATTTACTGCTCTTGAAAAATAATAATAAAATATAATGTGCTCTCGAAGTAGCATATGTCTTGAAAAATATATCATTTTGAATTCGTGTTTATTCTTGAAGGAAAACATATAACTAAATAATGTCATGAAAATATTTATTAGTTTAACTACTTGAATGATATATGACTGTATAATGTTTAATCATATTCTTCAAAATTAAATAAGTGAATTATATCTTATATTGAACCAGAAGTTCAATTTTGATTTTACTATTTGGCATAATCAGTTAGACCATCGTTGGATAAATAATTATGCGAAATTAAAAAATTTAAATGAATATTCAATGAAGAACCAGAATATTCTTCAATCCAATACTTATCATTTGTTCTCTTTATCGACAATTGATTATTAAACATCACTAGCTAAAATAGGGATTGAATTCCCTATATTTTTAAAAATTAATTAGGGTGATATATGGGGTTCCGTCACCCACCACGTTGACCATCTAAATATTATTTGTATCTAATAGATTTGATACAAATACTAGATGATTGCATGGTATTCATAACCTGAAATTTGAGAAATTATTGCTCAAGTTATGAGCATAATTTTCCAATTATATAATCAAGACTGTGTCTTGTTAATGCTAGTGGGCAAAATCTCAATATTTGAATAAGTGTTAGTTGAGATGTCGAAAAATGATTTAACGGTATTTTTGTTAAATGCCTCCAATTAATATAATTGAGAACAAAATATTTTTCCCTTTTTGTGTAGAAAATTCTATTATGTATTATGTTAACATCATAGTTCTCTATATTATAATTGGCTTATGATTAAAACCTAATTTTTCATCTAATTATTTTGATAGTGCAGTATATGTAAAATCATTACACCATAATGCACTGAGATGAAAAATAAAGAATGTTGAGAATAAATGCATAGTTTGAACCCTTATCCTAAATAGACGATATTTTATAACGCTGAAAAAAATAATTATCAAATTGACTGGACAATTCTCTCAGTATTAGGGGGAGGAATTAAGAAGTTGAAAATAATGTACAAATGCATCATTATGAAAATCCTCGCAAAAGATCACTCGAACCAAAAGTTCGAAAAATAATTTATTTAGATGCATTTACTGATAAAAAAGATCAACAATGTACAACGCACCAATTTTAAGTGCTCCAATACGATTTGATGTCATAAGAGGACAATTTGATAACATTATATTTGATATATCTATGGCACGCCTGAAGCGTGATATGTTCAATTTTAATACAAACAAAATATTCAAACGAAAATGGAGCAATTAGCAAAGATGATCTCATTAAGGAGACATACACTTTTAATGAGTATTTAGATATAATAAATTATAAAACCTCTGAAGAGGTTCAGGTACCTGATATATTGAATTTGTGATATCTTAATAAGTTATGTCGTTATGGAGTAAGAAATAGAATTGAAAAATGAAAAGTTGTCGACAACAATTTTGTACATGATGTGCCGCATCATATATGAATCGCAAGGAATCAAAATAAATGCGTCAAAATATATCGATTGAAGTAATGTTTGGCCAAATAAAATGAACGCAATCATAAATTGATTTTACTAGAGAAACATGATGTTTTTGGACCTGTAGTCCAATAATCTAAAGATATATACTTATACGAAAAGAAAATGAGAAAAATGAAGTCATAATGTGTAATGTACGACTCTCATATAGTGAATTTCGCAAAGATCACTGTTGATGAAATCACGAATCTATATCATGTTATCTTGACAATATATGAAATTTGAAATACGTGATAGTCAACTCATCTGACATGACTATTAATGTTATCTCTGAAATATTTAATATGCCTGAAGTATAACTCAAATGATGCATGTTCGAGAACCATGTTTCAAATTAAATTGCAAAGATCATTATATGGATTGAAACAACCTGGACGCATGTAGTAT
The DNA here is from genome assembly GCA_019395295.1 of Osmanthus fragrans. NCBI lineage: Eukaryota > Viridiplantae > Streptophyta > Magnoliopsida > Lamiales > Oleaceae > Osmanthus > Osmanthus fragrans. The sequence goes on from CM033349.1 coordinate 9,315,771, forward strand.
AATCGCCTTAGCGAATATTTGTCGAATGAGGGTCATAAGAATGACGATGTCTATCTATGTGTTTTCATAAAGAAAACAAATGTTGGATTTACAATTGTGGCAGTTTATGTGGATAATTTAAATTCAATTGGAACTTCTGAAGAGTTCAACGAAAACTGCTCTAATTATTTAAAAATGAATTTGAGATGAATGATGTGGAAAAAAAAACCAAATTTTGTCTCGGGTTGCAGATTGAACACTTCCCAAAAGGATTATTTGTTCATCAATTTATATATACAGAAAAAGTTTTAAAACAGTTTTATATAGATAATGCACAGCCATTGACATCACATATGGTTGTTCGATCACTTGACGTGAAAAATGATATATTTCGTCCACTTGAAGATGGAAAAAAAATTCCTGGTCCTGAAGTACCATATCATAGTGCAATTGGAGCATTAACTTATCTTGCAAATTGCACTTGACCCGAAATAGGCTTTTTCTGTAAATCTCCTTACAAGATATAGTTTTACACCAACTCAAAGACACTGGAATGATATTAAACATATTTTTCATTACCTAAAGGGTACAATTGATTTGAGATTATTTTACTCTCAAAAGTCGGGATCTGCTTTGGTGGGATATGAAGATGTAGGTTATCTCTCTAATCCACATAAAGTAAGTAAAATCACAAATAGGATTTGTGTTTACATGTGGAGGAACAACTATATCATGGAGATCTGTGAAGCAATCCTTAACAGCAACATCCTCAAATCACTTTGAAATTATTGCAATTCATGAAGCAAGACGAGAATGTGTATAGTTGAGGAACATGACCCATCATATCCAAGCATCATGCGGGTTAACTTCAACATAAGATAGTCTAACAAATTTGTATGAAGACAATGCAGCTTGTATTGCAAAACTTAAAGGAGACTATATCAATGGTGATAGGATGAAGTATATTTCTCCAAAAATTCTTTCATATGCATGAGTTTCAGAAGAATGACGATATCGATGTTCAATAAATTCGCTCAAGTGACAAAGTGACCGACTTATTCACAAAAGTACTGACAACATCTACATTCAAAAAATTAGTTCATGGGATTGGAATGCGCCGACTCAAAGATTTTCATTGATTAGCATTAGGGGGAGTAGCTGTACTCTTTTTCCTTCACATGAGTTTTATCCCACTGAGTTTTCCTAGCAAGATTTTAATAAGACAAAATTTATTTTTAATACTCCAAAATAACTGTACTCTTTTTTCTTCATTTGATTTTTGAGTTTTTATCAAACAAAGTTTTAACGAGGTATATATTTTGTAATGTGTCATTCAAGGGAGAGTGTTGTAAAAGGTAAATTTATTAGAGTTTGTAGTAAATGACAATTATTCCCCTAGAAATTATTACCATTGTATCCCTGATTCTTATCTATAAATATAGGGCTTTGGTCATTAATAAAATACACACAATTTATTGACTTTAACTCTTTCTTCTTCTTCTCTATTTTATAACAGATATATATTTATTTAAAAAATTTTATATATTATTTATCTCTCTCTCTCTCTCTCTCTCCAACAATAGGTTGCCTTTATCTCTGTTCTCTATTGCTCCCGGCCTTTGTCTTCTCTTGACCGTCGTCACTCTCTACTCTCTTTCTCTCTACAACAATCAGTATTGTCGTTTCTCGAAAGAGGCATTTGAAGGCGACAAGCATGTCGAAGATTTGGTTGTATGACACCTACCCAGAGACCATTAAGGCACTTGCTAATACTGAAATCGATATCATGATCTACGATGCTAATGGCTTTGTCACTGCCTATTCACAGACTGCTAATGAATCCGAAACTGTGTTAAAAAAATAGCAACACATGGCTTAATCAGTTTCTGAACTTTTGTTAAAAAACATTGAATTTGAACCTGTGTTGGACCTACGATAGGTGATTTGGGTGGTGAGCCGCTGCTTCTGCATCTAGTTGTCGGCGTCTTGGTCTATGTATGATGTAGGGCAGGTGCAAGTGGGTGGAAAATATTGGTGTACAGATCCGCGTGCAGAGATGCAGGAGAAGTGTAGGTCGTGGGATGGATGTTGTGGTGGTTGTATTATGATGGTGGGTTGTGGTTTGAGGTGGCGAGGTCTTGGGTAGTGCTGATAGTACTAAGACGAAATGAAGAGCTGTTGTGACCAATTGATGGATAATTGTGATCAATAAATAATGTATAACTTATAAAAATGTGTTATTTGCGATTAAATTTGTAATTGTGACACATAATTTGTGTTTTTATCATTGTAATCTTTGTAATTTGTGACTAGTATGTGATCGTGATTATAAATTATCTTGGCCTGTTCAATTAATTAATAAGTTACAAAATTTTCACAAATGTGAATCTAATTTTTGAAACTTTTTTATTAGTTTCTAATATTTGAAAGTGTATTTTAGAAGTTTGGTAGTTATATATTTTTACCATAATTTCACATGACCATGTCATAGGCATCATATGTACTTTTTGGTGGGCTTATTGTTCATGGTCAGATTCAAAGTCCTTAGTAGATTTAAAGTGTGCCAATGACTGTCCATCGCGTAGCTCTAACATGTCTAAATCTTGATCTTTGTCTTCATGAACATAACCAGACGCATTTCTCAAGCAATCTCGGACCGAGGAAATACGAGCAAGTGGAGTTGCTTGAAGAGTGCTTGAATCAATATCTACTGTTAATGTGCAATGGAACAAATGTTGTCCGTATCTTTCTGTATTCAGTCTACAATAGGGTTTATCACTTTCTGAGAAGTATCTATAGTAACATCTTGATGATATTATTACTTAACGGTTAAAACGTGTTGGAACTTAATATCGCAATCACCAAATCTTGTTCCAATTGGCTATTAATCTTGATTTGGTGGCTTCTAAAGTAATTTAAATTTTCTTTTTTCACTTGTACCTCTCCAAAATCAACGAAAATGTCCATCTTTATTTTCACAATTATTTCCTCCGTTATATATTTTTTTTCTTGGGCGAGTTATTTTTTAGGGAGTAATTCAAAAATGCATTAAAAAGGTTTATCAATTCCAAACATACTTCTTAATCATTTTTATACTCAAAATACTATTTTTTATTTTAATTTTTTGACAATAAATTTGATAACACAGTGTGTTACATTTTGTTGAATTGTGTTACAAACGTTTTTACCACCTACTTTTACTGTCACCACCACCGCCCTACCACTTGTATTATTCATTGTTATGCCATCACTGGAAACATATATATATATATTTTCATATTCTCTTGAATTTGAACTCGAGACCTTTGCCTTATGAGACACATAAGTGGAATCGTGGTATCAATCGAGCATGAAAGTCATGAAAGTCTTAGTGAAAAAGATTGGAGCTAATGAAAAGATGAAAGGCAGGTGTTTCAACTGCAGCCAGAATAGACATTGGGAGAAAGACTGTCCACAATCCCAAACTAAGAAGTCTAGTGATTGTGAGTTTTTTTGAATGCTGAGTTTTGGTGGGTATTGTTGGAAATTGGTTTAATAATTCAAGAAAATTGTTTAAGTGTTGAAAATCAGCGTTAGATTTCGTGTCAACTTCAGCTAAATATTCAGACTTGATATATTTAGGCAAAATGGTTTGCCGCTCAGCTTCTTCGGGGCTCCGAAACGGGAATTGAAATCAATTTCAGGTGAATGAGAAATTGTAGTCCAAGTTTGAAAGGAAATTTAGAGGAAATCTGGATAACACTGTCGCTCGAGCGACGTCGAGCGAAGAGCGAGCGACAAATTCTCTGCAACCCTCTCTCGAGACAAAGCTTGGCGGAGAGCAAGCGACAATACAGTGTCGCGTCCTTTTGAAGTGTTGCACGATTTGAATCCACACCACTTTGTTCCTAACTCTTCATCCTCTATATAAAGGATCCTAGGGACGTCCTATTCCTCACACCAATGATATGCAAACATAAATATCATTCTCTCTTCTTCTCTTTAACCAAATTCTGGCATTCTTGTTGTATAAATTCTAGTTTTCTTTTTATTTCATTTTGGAGTACAAAAGTCATTATTCTGGTTTGTTGTGCTTGTGTTTGAAGTGGTACAAACACAAGTGGTAATCATTGTATCTTGGGAGTTGATTGCCATAAATCGTAGGCACCGTTACGGAGCAAATTCAACTTAAGGACAAAGTGTTCAACACTTGCCTCGACTTTGCATATTGATCATTCATTTTCCGGTTTTCCTTGCTGTTACTCTGTCCATTTGTCGGTAAGGGTTCTTACAAATATATTATGATCTTTGACATCACTATACACAAAATTACCTAACAGGTATATCTTTTTATCTTGACTTGTAGATCCTGGAGCCGCCAATCATGTATGCATCTCAAAAAGATCAGAGAATGAAACTTTTTCGTTGAAATCGGAAAAGGAGCATAATCTTTTAGCAACACTAGTAGTGATTGTGTAATTTTCTTTTCGTAGCAGCGTGAGTTTGGTTCTGGAAATTATTATGTTATCCTCATTTTGAAGCGGAAATTGGTTTCTGTTTTGTGTTTTGGACATATTTACTCTTTACTGATTTTGAATAAAAAGCTTTTGATAATACTGGATATTTATCTCTTTACTGATTTTGAATAAAAAGCTTTTGATAATGCAATTTACAGTACTACTGCAAAACAACAAATATTATCTCCAACTAACAAAATGTTGGTTTGGCACTTTAATCGTTGGACATATAAGTTTAGGTAGGATTAAAAGGTTGACGAGAGTTGGGACTTAGAATGAGTTAGAGGTGGAACTTCTTGCAACGTGTAAATCTTATCTTAAGGCAAAATTGATATATATGATCGTTTTCAACTAAAAAATATAGAGCTAATGATGTTTTGAAGTTAGTTCATTCTGACGTGTGCGGCCCTTTGAGTCACCTATGATAGGTGGTTATGAGTGCTTTGTCACCTTTATAGATGACTATCCGAAATACGAATACAATTACTCGATGTCTCGAAAGTCCAAGACATTTGTTAAGTTCCAAGAGTATAGCATATTTGGTCATAGATCATCATTTAAACCCCAAATCATGCTAAGCCGGCAAGGCTATCCAACATGTCAACACAATCACTACAACGCAAGCACAATCACCCCAAACTTAAACCACACATTGTCATCAATGTGGAAAATAACAAGATAAAATGTAAGAGGGAAGGTAACGAGACTTTCCCGGTTGGACATTTGTGAAGGGATACCATGCTTGATTTGGACTTGTGATGCTTTTGAATAACTTGGGCAAGTGACCTTCTTGTACACCAATTTATGCTCAAACTTGTTAGGAACCATGGATATGCGGAACTTTAAAAATTACCTACAAAAAATTATAGCTAATTAAATAAAACATGAAAATACATAAAAGTAAATAAAAAGCTTAAAAGTTAGAAAAATGGGTTGCTTCCCCAACAAATGTTTTTTTTATAGTCTTTACCTCGACTTTGACAATTAAATCATCGGTACCTAATGAAGGCTTTGGATGCCTTGCCCATTTGTTTCCGTTTAGCTTTGTTCCACTCTTTGTTGGATCTCCAAAACTCAACATTGTCCCTTTCCATATAATAGAACTTATGTATTTCATCCAATTCAAATTCAACTATGAAGACTTCTACCTCCTCATCGGGCTTAATCACAAAATCAATATCTTAGCAACCAAGTTGGAAGAATTTAAGTTGATTTTCTCCTCATTGATTGCCACATCCTCGTTCAGCTCCATTGTGATTAAATTTTCACTCATTTTAGGCTCTTCATTGGTTGAACTCTCATCAGATTGAGTGATTGGTCCACATTCAAACTCTACGGACAATGATGAGTCTTTTCCATTAAATCCGTCGAGTGGATTATACCCCCACTTTTGAAATTCATCCCAATATTTGTAATCTCCCACAAGCATGTCATTTTCATCCAACTTGGCAAGTTCATTGTAATACTTTGCAAGCACCCTTTCGTTTAATAAAGGAGGACAATTTCCCAAAAATTTGATGTCCATGTTCCAATCGTCAGATACATAATCTCTCGCGAGCATTAATTATCATTGAAATTGTCTAGTTTTTGTTTTCAACATTTCAAATATTATCTAAAGCAAAAATGTTTCGACATTGAGGTATCAGTGCACAAATAAAAGCATTGCCCTTTACATTGCATCGCTTGACAAATTTCACATTTTGGACCTCCAAGCGTAAATCCATAGTCAATATAGAGATTAGACATTGCAAAAACTTTGTTACTTTATCAAGATTGGAATAATGCAATTATAGCTGAAAAGTACAAAGAGGGAATACCAATACAAGATAGATTAACAATACGGATGTTAGACAAAATATACAAAAATAAAAGCAATTAAAAATAAATAAAAAATTTGTTAAAACTAAAATTAAATGAAGTGGTAATCAATGTAAAAACATTCCCCGGCAACGACGTAAAAAACTTGTTTGCTATGAAAGTGTAAACTGCAAGTGTACGGGCCGCGTTCAAGTATAAAGTGAATTTTTTCAGTCCAAATTGTCAATCTCTCGAGAAATGTATACTTTCAATTACAAAAATTTAATCAATTTAATTCTAACAATGAAAACAAACACACGATAAAGATTTTGATTTTGAAAAATAAGTAAAAATCTACAAAATATAAAAATATAAAAATCTTGAAAATTTCGGAGGAAGACGTAATTGGGGATTTATAGTTTTGATTAACTGTCGCCTAATTAATTTCTTCACAATCCAATGAACAAATTACTTATTTACGATATTAGACCCAATCTTCTAATTTCAGTTAAGTACCTCTTTCTCAAGCGAAATTAACTCTAATCGATTAGTTTAACCTACTATATCTCTTGTCGATTAAAACCAAACAATCGCATTAAATCTTTGTGAATATAACTCAATGGCTCACCTAGAGTTATGAGTATATATCTCTATCCCCTACACAAACCTAGAATTTCTACTATTTGGTTTACAATGTATAATCTTCTCTCGAACGATGTACAAATCTCTAAACATAATCATTCATTGACGACATAAATGAAAATGCAAGAATAACAATAGTAAAAATACATGAAAAAAAAAAGACTTAACATTAAAGAACAAATATTTAAATTAATTAAACTTAGGTTAAGTTTAAACCACAAATCTCAATAATAAAATTAGTCCATGTTAAATAAATGATAAAGAGGTAAATATTTATAACAATATATTACAAATATGACAAAATAATTGAAAAAGCACAAAACCCCTTTTTGAAGCTTAGCCTTGACTTCTTCAAATATTTCTCCAAATCCTTAAATGTATTCTCCCTTTGCTCTAGATTGTACCCCCCAAAATACCAAGCAAAATG